>OX637393.1:47842663-48262663 GCA_951799425.1 Ilex aquifolium
GTTGTAATAAACAAAACCCCAAGTATTCAACCCAAGATTGGTCACCATATGCTTAATATAAACCATCTCAGTCGTAATTGTCACCAAATAAGCAAATGCCCACGAATAAGCAGTCAGTGTAAACCCCGAATCAGTGGCAACATAACCAACAGCCCCACCCAATATAATCAACAATGACAAAAACGTAAACTTGGATGGACATGGTTGCTTTCTGAATGCAGTATCGGCAATGGCAACCAATAAAGGTGTCAATGATCTGAACACTATAAACGTATCCACATTGGCATGACGCAAAAGATTGGTATTGGTGAAGATTGCTAGGTAAAAAACAAAGGCAGCGGGCAAGAATTTCTTGGCAGTTTCAAATGTGAATGGATCATGGTGTAAACACCCTACTTTGCCCAAAACCCAAACACCTAGAGCTGAAGTCAGGTACTGTAGTGCAGTGAGAAGACCAGGGAAATTAAATTTGGTAATGGCAAACTTGTTTATCACTGCTAACAAGCTCGAACACAGAGCATAACCCACTACAAGACTGCTTGTTGCATAGTATTGCTTTGATGCATCTAATCTAATCGATGCCATCGGTTTGTTTTTGGGTTCTCAGGGTTTTTCTTTTTCTTTTCCCTCCAAATGCACAGCTAAATTTAGTGAATCTGAACAAAGTAAGGAACTTTGATGGAGAGATTTGATACCGGCAGACATAAATGAGTGAGAAACGAGAGGATTGAGCAACTAATCGGCTTCATTGCGATGAATGTAGTGGTCAAGATTTTTCTTGATCTGACAAATTCGTGGAAAATGTGGAACGATTTTCAAAAACAGAATGAAAAGATTAAATTGAAAAACAGAATGAAATATGTAGGAAATATAAAAAATCTGCTAAATTTGCGGCGAAATGATGGAGAAAATAGCTAAAATTGATTGAAATTTCAGTAAAGAAATTGCAAGCCACTACTAGACTGCGATACCCTGGTGAAATGTGAAGAGAAAAATCTGCAAATTCAGATGAACAATGGCAGAAAAACAGAAATATCTATCACCGACGCATATAAGAATTCAAATCGGAATCAAATTAAAGTCAAAAAAGTGATGAAAATAATGGATCGAGGAAGGAACCTTCTCACGTGACTGATCTGAGCAGCTTCAGAACTTTGAGTGCTTGAAGAGAGAGAGAGAGCTTTGAAGAGTTATGCAGTAGTTGTTGCCGTGACTGAAGGGCTTAGCCTTAGCAGTGGTGGGGCCGCTTTGAAGAAGTGGACGGAGGTGAGGAAAACACGACGTTTTCATGGGCTTGGGCTTGGAGCACACATTGTTATCTAGATGGACCTGCATTCCTACTTGATCCGATTATTTAACAAATTTTAATTTTTATAATTTATATTTAAATTATAAATATAAATTGTTAAAAATTTTAGTAAATGACACATAAATTTCTACTTAATTTAATCATTTAATCACTAAATTTAATAAGATATTTTATGTAACTCAGATCAAATATAAAATTTAAATCATCGATCAACAAATTAATTTACATTCCACTAATTAAATTTGAATTCGAATTAAAATCTGGTCCTTCCTATATTTTGTTAGAGAAAATTGAGGATGAGTCCTTTTAGGAATTTTTTAATGAGTTTAATGTATCACTTAAACTTATTTGAGAATAAGCCCTATTTTAATCTTACAAATAATTAGTAAAATCCAAAAATTGTTAAAAACTCAAAAATGTCATTTATATAATGTTTAAACAACATTTAAATGGTAAGGCAATTTCCTAATTGAAAAAATGCTATGATTTTATTCCCGTAAATCCTACTCCTTAAATCACTCCCAGATCTTCTACCAACCACATTTGTCCATAAATTTTGAAATTAAAAAACATGATCCAAATCATGCTTCTGTTATATTGTAACAAATCATAGTCGAAGCTCTTTTTAACGGAGTTCTTGAGTGCGTTTTGTCGGAATTCTTGATTGTGATCTCAGTCAAAGTTCTTGAACTTTTTTGTTAGAATTATTTGAGTATGATTGTTGGAGTTCTTTAGGACGATTTGTCGAAATTCTTGATTGTGATTGTCGAAATAATTTTCATCAACGTGTACTCCTTCTAATTCACTTCTAAATCATAGCCGGAGTTCTCTTCTAGTTCAACTTTTTCGATTCCTACAGTATCATTTAAGATCAAACATCTCCACAATACCCCAAGGGCCTGTTTGTGACAAGGGTTTGGGCGGGTCTAGGATCATCGGTTTGGGAGTAAACCCTTTGGAACCCATGTTTGGTACATAAAAAATTACTCCCGGGTTTGAAACCCAGCCCGCTAAGGGCCCGTGATTGAAACCCAAGTTCGTGGGTTTGAGGAAACCTGGTGGGGGGGTGGGTTTGAAATGTGGGTTAATGGGTTTAAGTTAGTAAATGACATTTATTGTAACACCCCGCATTTTCTTTTATATATGTATATAGATATATAGTAAATAATTGTAGTAAAAATGTGGATATGTGTAATGACGTAAGAATGAACTATATAGGTTGTAATAGTAGGAGAAATGCTAGAGATGCATATTAATTGGGAAGTTTGAGTTTCAAAGACGTTTAAACTTGGAAAGGGTGATTAGATGAATTTCTAAATATTTTTAGGTCAAAATAAGGTGTCCATTGAATCCGGAAGGTCGAACAACCTTGGGAGAAGTAATATGAGGTGTATTTGAAGTTAGGAAGATTTTCGGAATGAAAGCACATTTAAGAGAAAACTTGGGTAGAAGGGACTTTGGACACTTCCTAGTATTTTGATCATAAATCTTTATCCTAATTTCCAATTGATCCAAAATTTTGACAGTAGATAGTAGACATCTAGGGCTACAAAAGTTTATCTCACTAAAATTTTCCAAATCAATCTCCAAATAGGCCAAAACTTCACTGGAAGTTTCAGCAAAAACAGGAATTCCGTTCGAACGTGACTCGACGTTCGAACGTGAATCGACGTTCGAACGTGAATAAACGTTTGAACGTAAGTGCGTTACAGTACTCTTCTCTGATGGAAAAACAAAAGTACTGGGAGCAACGACCGTTCGAACGCCAATGACGTTCGAACGTGAGTTACGAATTCTGAACTTCAGAATCGCGCACATGAGGCCATTTCTTCCACTATAAATACATAAGGACGCATCTCTTTGCCTCATTTCAACATTTCTAACCCTAGGAAGACTTAGAGAGGATAAAAGAAGGGGAAAACACAAGAATCAAGGGAGGATTTACACATTGAAGATGATCAAAACTTCAAGTTTTTCAAGAACACTAAGGAAGAAGAAGGTAGGGGTTTTCTCTCACTCTCTTACATTGAGGCTAGGGTATTTATATATGTATGTTTTGGCTATTAATGGTATATATATGCTATGAAATCATCCTCTCTTAGGCTTTTTGGCAAAGATTACATGTTTTGAACAAAGCTAGGGTTTAATACCCATGAAATCTCTTCTCTAGTTTTAAAATCCTCATTTTTGGAGAGTAATGTAATTCTTTCTTAAATGCTTTCTTTATTATGGATTTTCGAACCCTTAGTGCTTTGTGTTGGGTAGAACAAGGATGTTATTGTGATCTCATGTATTTTCTTTGTTGGTTGTGGAATTATTACATGATATATTTTGGAGGATTTTGGATAGATGATTGTGAATTGAAATCAATATTGGAATTGTAAGCTTGGTTGGGTTGTTTGTGATGCACATGAGTGAGAGGTTCCTTATAAGGATGCTCACCCCTTCCCAAGAGGTTCCTTATAAGGATGCTTGGGAAGCCATGTAATGATTTGTGAGAGGTTCCTTATAAGGATGCTCACCCCTTCCCAAGAGGTTCCTTATAAGGATGCTTGGGAAGCCATGCAATGAATTGTGAGAGGTTCCTTGTAAGGATGCTTGGGAAGCCATGCAATGAATTGTGAGAGGTTCCTTGTAAGGATGCTCACCCCTTCCCAAGAGGTTCCTTATAAGGATGCTTGGGAAGCCATGTAATAATTTGTGAGAGGTTGCTTGTAAGGATGCTCACCCCTTCCCAAGAGGTTCCTTGTAAGGATGCTTGGGAAGCCATGCAATGAATTGTGAGAGGTTCCTTGTAAGGATGCTCACCCCTTCCCAAGAGGTTCCTTGTAAAGATGCTTGTGAAGCCATGCAATGAATTGTGAAAGGTTCCTTGTAAGGATGCTTGGGAAGCCATGTAATGATTTGTGAGAGGTTCCTTGTAAGGATGCTCACCCATTCTCAAGAGGTTCCTTGTAAGGATGCTTGAGAATCAAAGATGACCTAAATGGGGGTGGAGGTTACCCTAAAGTATGCCACCTACCGAAAGAATTGTTGGAAATTGTGTATGGTGGACTGGATTTTATTTGAAAACGATTTGCTAACTGTATAGTGGTTTCACTTATTCATTCAATTACTGTTGTTCCTTAAACTTGAGATCTATTAAATGTCCTGGTTTTTATTTCAAAAGTTATATATGATATTTGTGAAATGAGACCGACCGTTTTTAAATGCTTTTCTAAACCTTGTGTGGGTTTGAGAGAATTTTCTACAGAGCTTCGTGCTCACCCCCTACCGCTAACATTTTTCAGATCACTTGCAAGAGGAGGACGTAGGGGTCGAGGAGCCTGCTACTTGGGAGACTCCACTGGACGGGAGTGTGGATCCCGAGGTGGACGTTTAGAGCGACCTCCTTTCCTTTTGTACTAGACTAGGACATTCTTTTGGAGCACTGTGTAGTCTAGTTTCTTTTGTTTATTCCGCTGTGCAACTTTAATTAATTTTTGAGATGTAAATGCCATAGCTTGACTTATTCTTTTGGGATGATCTTGTAAATTCTATGGATGAGGAATGGAAAAATTTTCTTATTGATGAAATTATATTAGTGCTCTCATGATATGAATGTTTTAGAATGTAATGCCGTCCAGGGTGTGTTTTGGGGTGTTACATTTATACCCCCATTTATTTCATATACCCCATATTACCCTCATTCAGATATCTATCTCTCTGACCTGACCTCCATCGCTCAACACAGACAGAAGATTCGTGTGGGTTGCGATCGATGAACACAGAGAACAACACAGGGAAGATTCTTCTGGGAAATACACTAACCTGCAAAAAATTTATGGGAAATATGTGGGAAAGACCGAATGGGGAGAGGGAGGACGTTGTTGTCCTCTTCGCTGGAAACGATTGAAGAAATCAATCGGTCGTGTTGTTCGATCTACAAAATATATTTGGGAAATCTGTTGCACAGATCTCCTTCGCCCTATCAAGTCAATCACAGTTCAGCAAAGCTTCGATTGGCCTATATAAACCCCTCCTGTTGTTCGATCGAAACACATCTAAAAGCCGAGGTGTGTGTTCGTGGTTGTTCGATCAAGAGAAGTGAAGTGGAATCGAATATTGTGGTTCAAAAATGTCTGCTGTAAGTTCCTTGAAACCCTTTCTTAGCCATTAAAGCTTCTTCAAGGTTCATCGGTTTGCTCTTCTTCTTATTTGAATGTGTTTTAAAGAAATCCCATATATTTTTTTTTTTTTTTTTGCTGGAGTAGAGTTTGGCTACTAGGCAAGAGTGATTGAGATGAGTTTTATTCGGAGTGGCGCACTGGTTGGGGGTTCTCCCTTTGAGTCGTTCATGGTGTTGATGTTGGTATGTGAGAAGAATAGAGGGATTGTTATGGAGAGGAAGATGGTTGTTATGGGGTCTTAATTTGTCAAATTTAGGGTCAGTGTCTGTGGTTTTGTTGCTCCCATATTTTTTCTATTATTTTGGTAGTTAATTATCAACATTTGACACCAATCAACACCCTCGCCCCCACCCCACAGCTACCAACCACTGGCTGCCCTGCCCTATGACCACCAGACTAATATTTTTAGATTCTTATCGACCTCCTCGACCCACTGCATCCTCAAATGGGTTCGATTTTTGGTTTTGTTGATCATGATTTGTTGAAAGATTCTATTAGTTAGGGCTTTATTATCATGGGCTTTCACTGCAACTCGCCATCTACCATTCGTACACCGTTACTAGCTCCAAACGCCGCCCCTTCCACCTCTCCCCCATTATCAAAGCCACCAGCCTTGAAAAATCGTTGTTGCTATTTTGTCACTATTGTATCTTTTTTTTATCTTCACTTAGACTTGATGTTTAGGTTTTTTTTTCCCAGTTTTTATATTCATTTGATGCTATGATTTTTTTTTGGGTAAATTTTTTTATGACAAGATTTGGTTAAAATGGCTATTGATATTCCTTTTGACTTCTTTATTCAAATTTCATATCATTGTTGCTATCATGCCAGTCTACTGCTTTTGCTATGTATAGACCCAATGTGAGATAGACAAAAATATTTAAAGAAATGGGGTGGAACCTTCAATGATTTTAAGAGAGAGCCTGTTGTAAAGAAATGAAAACATGACTGGGAAGTGTTTTTATTAGTTATTGATGTACTCATTGAATTCCCAGAATATTTAGCGTTCAATTGTTATGAGAGTTTTTGAATCAGCCACTTTTAGGAGTCATGAATTCAAGTTTTAAGCAACTGATGTCGTAAATTAACGTTCTATTTATTGTCATAATTGTTTTTTTTTTCTTTATTTTTTTTTTCGAAAGCACAAATTTGCTTCATAAGGTTCAAAAGCTCTGAATATCAAAAGCCAAAAAGAAAGGCAACTTAGCCTTCGCTAAATTACATCCATACACAAATTAATGTAGATTCAAAACTCAGCCAGCTCCCTGAGCCCTTTGAATATATATATATATATATATATATATATATATATATTTTGGTGGACCTCGACGGTACAAGGGAGTTTTATTAATTCAAATATTAAATTACACCTAACTAGGGGGGGACGTATGTACCTTACCCCTCGATGCAATCTAATTACAATTAAAAGGAATTTAAAATTCGAATGCATAATTTTACATGGAAAGTACTAAAAAAATAATACTAGAATGCATAATTTCCTAAAAAAAATTGTGATCTAGCTGGTTATGGAGGTAACAGAGCTTGTTGTCCATGTGAACAGTAGTGTAAATAGTACATGTGAACAATACATGTGAACAGTGCGCGTGAATAGTGCAGTCCAGCTGAGCATTGGAGAAGATGAATATCCAGCTTACAACAGTCCAGTTATAGCATCTTGTTGAAAAGGGATCCATATAAGTTCAGAAGGAAGAGCCAGCTGAGTCCATAAAGCATTAATAATAGGAGGGAGGTAAGAGATCCAGCTGAAAGCATTCAGCTGTAGGCGCATACAAGCTGGAGTAATTAGATGTAGGCAAAAGCTTTGAGCCATAAGAAGCTGAAGGAGCTGAGTTGGTGGCTTTTGAGCTGATTGCAGATCTGATCTGATAAGGGCATCTGAAAAGCCATTGATCAATAAGGGCACTAATCTAATAAGAGCAGCTGAAAGGCCACAGATCAGGAAATACACTGATCTGATAAGGTCGATGAACACTGGTAAGGCATCTGAATAGACGCCTGATTTACAAACTGATAAGGCATATTTCCAAAACAGACCAAGTCCTCTGCATCGACTCTTGCATCTTTGAAAATATCCAGTGCAGTGTTTAGTGTGTAAGCACCGCCTGCTTTGACTTTGCCACAGTCTTTGCATCCCCAGATACCCACAGCCGTAAACATAGGAGGAAGGCAACTGGTGAAACATTTGATGGCATTGCACGAAGCATAAGTAAAATGACTGAAATACTTGGTGACTATGTGTCGACTTGTGGAAAACAACTCTCAGACATTGCTCAGAGGGTTGGTTATGAGCAAGATGCTGCTGAGGCGAGGCGTCAACTTAACGCAAAATTGTCAAAAATAGATGGTCTAACGATGGATCACCGACACAGGACGGCTTATAAGATTGCTAGTGACCCGATTAAGGTGGACCTCTTCATGAACTTGCCTGAAAGTGAGAGACCAGCATGGCTTCTTGGCGTGCTATGGGGTAATGCATCTAAGATAGACAATTAGTACTTATCCTGACTCGCTTGTTTTGGAATATTTTCAGCGATGTGAAGTCTTCTACAATTTGTTGTTGTTCGTAACTTGTGTGTGAAAGTGGTATTTAGACGATGTAGAAGTATCATTTGGGTGTTGATGTCTTCACAATGTATTTCTTTATGCTTATTATGTTTTGGGTATTTAATGTTTTGGGTATTTAATGTTTGTGTTTTAAAACTAAACTGAATTCCTTGTGTTATTCACATTTCACAATAGTTATGAGTTAAATAACAGGAATGCAACTGGGTTTGAAGAAGAAATGGTATGTTGTGTTCAATGGTCGAAGGGTAGGAATTGTTGATAATTGGCAAGAATGCCACGGCCTAGTCAGTGGATATCCTGGCGCTTTGTACAAGTCGTTTTCTTCATCCGTAGCTGCGCAAGAGGCCTTAGCAGCACACGTTTCCGCTAGAGTGATGGACCAAAATGAAAAGACAATGCATACACAGCAACACAACACTGTGAATGATCCACGTGCACGTGCACGAATTCTCATGCCACACGAAATGGTTGGAAGAAAACCATCTCAAGAAGTTCAATCAGTCCCACAAAATGGAATTATGCTCGTTGTAGTAGCGTTCATATTGAGTTTCATAATTTGCAATATTTTTACCTCATTTGTGGGAAATTTTGTTTGATGGAACGATCATGTGCGATGATCATGTTTCCAGAAAATTTTCCTCATCAACTTATGCTATGTTTGTAATTTATGTATTCACTTTTATGGATTGGTATCAGTAAACTAATGTTCAATTTTTTGTTATGTTATTAACTAATGTATTGTGCATTCATTTTGTAATGAATATTATTATTGGACCATGGTTAAAAGAAATGAGGCGATTAAGACTAACACAAGATGAAGAAGATGTTCTGTTGGATTGCCTGATAGACCTTAAGTTGGAGAGGCGAATTGCCAACACGGGTGAATTCCTCGAAGGAGGCTGGAGTCGTCTGTGGGAGATGATAAGTTCACGTTGGCAAGCACCACGATTAACTCTAGGACTAGTGATGGAAGTAGTTATTTTTTGGAAAATACGTCATTTCAAGATGAAAGATATGGAGGCTTCGGGGTTGTTCCATTGGAACAATGAAGAACGAGTTATTTTCCCAATCAATGCGGCAAGAGTTTCTTTCTTAAAGGTTTATTTTTTTTTTTTGTTTTTTAATATATATATTCTATACGAATATTTATATAAATGTGTCATTAAAATAAATGTCCTTTTTTTTAGGATGACAACTTCGCAGCTTGAGCGTGTGTGCAGACTTGTCCCAATTACGAGATATTCACAGAAATATTCGGGCCACATGGGGAAGACGAAAATATATCAACAATTTCCAGTGTTGGCTCCACTTCAGTCACATCACCGTATAGGCCTATTGTAGACTTGGTTATCATTGATGATTAATGTCATCAATACATGTGAGCACTTTGTAACCAATATAATGATGTTTAATATGATTTAACGGGAATATGTCCGGCCGTTTTGATGTATTTGTGAATGGTCAAATTTTGTATGTATCCCCGTATAAGTAAATGTTAGAAAGTTGCACTTTCTTGTTGGGTTAAAGTTTTATTGCGTTTTATTATGCTTATGAATAATAGTTATATTTTATCAACATTCATGATTTTTTTCATAAGTTAGGAAAAAATAATTTAATCATATATTTAACTCATAAGGACACATGTTTACTCATATATGTATCCAAACCCATGTTTAACGTAAACAAACATGGGTTTGGATTTAATTGGTTTAGGGGAAAAATAGTTATTTATATACAAATATATTATCATAATAGTCATATCCCTGCGCATACCAAACATGGATATGGACAACATTAACCCCCTCAAACCCATCTTTGAATCCCATCTTTGGGTCAAACCCGGGTTTGGACAATCCAATCCAAACCCTTCCCAAAAAACATACCAAACAGGCCCCAAAGGTGTTCAGCAAAATGCCCTGAAGCATGTTACTACTTTTTTAGTTCCTATAAATTCCATGTTACTATTTTTTTTTATATGTTACTACTTTTTTATTGGGCATGTTACTATTGTTTTTATGTCACTACTTTTTTTCATGGTACACATATAACTTTTTTTTTTTTTTTGTTGAATATATTACTGTTTAATGTTACTATTTTTTGTTGAGCATGCTATAAATATTAATATTCTATGTTATTATTTTTTGTTTGAATGTTATTATTTTTTTATTTTGAATGTTACTATTTTATCTCACATATATATGTGTGTGTGTGAAAGAGAGAGAGAAAATAGTTCTAATCTATATATAAATATAGATAGATATACTAGAGAAACTATTTTAATGCTACTAAAACTCCTAAAATTTAGGAGTTGTTAATTATTAAATTTATTTTAATTAAATATAATTATTGAGAGTATTTTGAATAATGGAAATCAAAATAAACTTATTCTCAAATAAATTTTTCGAATGGACTTAAATCCATAAAAGGGAATCTGCTCCCAAATTTTCCTTATTGTTCTAGGATACAGGATGTTAGTCCTGTTACTGTTGGCCCATTATCCAGAAATCCACTGGGCTAGGGATGGCCAAATTGATCACATAATGCCCATGAGTAGCCCACTAACCTTTATAGTTGGGCCATGGCCACAATTTTTGCCACTAAACCCGATTAAGGCCCATGAGGCGTCCCATCTAGCAAATCTATGGCCTGACCCATTGGCTTAGGAAGGCACCTGGATGTGGTTCAATATAGAGGTTGATGGCAATGTCTATGAGAGTTCGTAGTTGGAGATGTATAAGTTCTGTCTAGTACACGAGACTCTCATTATTGCAGAGTTTGAGGAGAGTTAAATATACATAACCTTACTCCTGCAAATAAAGAGACTGTTTCTGTAATTGAAGAAGCATCTTACCCTGAAATGAATGGGTAGCTCAAGTGGTAACAGAGACGAGTTGTAAACACAGATGTCCTGGAATTTGATTAGTGGAGGTGCGAATAAGTTGGTAAAAACATCCCTGAATGTTAAACAAAAAAAAAAAAAAAAAGTAAGTTCACTTCATGTGACTAACAAACCCATATTTTCACAAGCAAAGAAGATTGAGAAACTAGGTAAGTTGTGGTAATCTCACCAGTTTGAGTGTAAAAATCGTACAACGATTTGGAATTTCATCATATATAAGGTTTGGCCATTCATCAAAAGTGGATTCGAGACCTCAAGTTAGGGGCTGAGAGGATATTTCCCTGGTGTTTGACAGTGAGTGTACTCTTGTGAAAATTCTAAATTAAAAAAAATAGGTCAACATGATATGCTTCAAAAGACTTTCAGGATTGGTGTTGAAGTAGTCGATGAATATGATGAGTGTCAAAAGGATTCTGTAATCGAGAACTAACAGATTACTATTTTAACTTGGTAAAAAATGAATACTGGACACAAAAGAATGCTTGTATTAAGACATGATCAGTAGACATGAACAGTGAAGCACCGATGAGGTGATCGGGTCCCAATAACGAGATCTGGAGGAAACATACCCTTCGCACCAAGGAAAAGAATGTGACCCTGTGCTCAAACAATCAATGTTGGGCAAGAATGTGGCCCTCCCATGATGCAATTTATTGCAGAGAATGGTTACTTATACAGATACGTTACATCGGATCACATTTCGAATATCAAAAAATTCAGATAAAGACATGACCCTAATTGACGTGGACTGTTTGGGGGCGCATGTATGTAAATGCCAGTTCATTGAATGTTCGGTGCAACATTATAAATGTTTGGCATAGTCATTAAATGATGAGAGGACGTGCAGTAAATAATCAATCTCTTAAGCAAAATAATCATTACAAGGCTAGGCCTCGAGGAATCGTGGACTTTTTTCAAGTCCGATAATTGCATGACTCGAGAGAAAGGTAGCTAATGAATAATTACTCGGGCACTGCTAGACAACTTGATAAGACCCCTAGAATGTCATGTCATCCATCGCCTTTGAAGGTATAAATATCCAAATAAATTGGGTAGCAGGTACACGATCTAAGTCATTCCAGCACTGTAAAAAATTTTATTCTCCCTTTATACATCTAGTGACTGAGGCATCGGGGGAATAAGCCGAACACGTCTCCCGTCTGCCTTCTAACTCCATTCATTGTTGCAGGACACTCGTGCAAATATGCTATAATTCTCAACTCGACTCAGCTAAACAAAGAGTTTATCCTAATTCGACATTTCTTTAGTGCTTGTTGATCATTTGCAGAACTATTGTGAGGGGAGGGGGATGGAGAGGAGTTTTGGAGTGAATAATTCCAAATCCAATGTAGGAGATAGGATACCAAATGTCTGATTCATGCAATTCTTTTGTGATTGTTCAAAGTTGCTTCCGGTTTTGTTCTGTTGATATTACAATCATACATAAGTTCGCATCCTTGTAATAAATCTCTTGATTTTCGGTTATATGTATCCCAGAGAGAGAGAGAGAGAGAGATCCCATAAAAAAATACTGGCAACCAAGCAAACATTCTCATCCAAATCAACCTGTAGTATGGCATTGAAGACAAAAAACAAACAACACATCAGTCTTCCATTAATATAAAATAAACAAAGGTTTATTTTGTTAACTAATAATCTATAACCAGACATACGACTATCATTACGTCATTGGTCCTATGATAATTTCCTCAAATGACATAAGAATACATACCTTAAATTCCATTAAAATAAACATCAGAGGCCTTCAACCAATATATAGCCTTCCTATAAACCACAAAAACAGTTGGGATTCATGACAAACCCATGATTAGGGTTAGAAGCAAGGATTGAGGTCCTCTTTTTTTTTTTTTTCTCTCTCTCCCTTCATTTTTTTCTCCTCACATAAGTAGGAAGGCGCCTTGATGTGGTTCAATAGAGGTTGATGACACTGTCCATGAGTTCCTAGTTGCAGATGCATCTGACCCATGGAATGAAAGTAAGTTCACTTCATGTGACTAACAAACCCATATTTTCACAAGTACCAAAAAGTGAGAAACTGGTAATCTCATCACCAGTTTGTGTGTTGATCTTCTGAAAGATGTACAACGATTGAGAATTTCATCGTATATAAGGTTTTACCATTCATCAAAAGTGGATTGGAGAACTCAAGTTAGGGGATGAAGCTATTCAAGACCTATTTCTTTGATATATAGAAAGTAAAGAAGATGATATTTCCTGGTGCCTGACAGTGAGTGTACCCTTGTGAAAATTCTTAATTAAAAAAATATGTTAACAAGACATGGTTCAGAGGGTTTCAGAAACTTTGGTGCTGGAGCAGTCAATGAATATGAGGATTGCCAAAAGTATTCTGTGAGAAGTAACAGATTACTGTTTATAACTTAGCAAGAATGGATACATTCTAGTTCTCAATCTGACTCGGCTAAACAAAGGGTTTATCCCAACTCAACATTTCTTTAGTACTCGTTCATTTGTAGTACTATTGTCGTAGGGCAGAGGCGGGAGCGAGAGCCGGAGGGGGTGGGGGGAGAGGGGATTGGAGTAAATAATTCCCAATCCCATTTAGGAGATTGGAGACCAAGTGTCTGATTCATGCAATCTTTTATGATTATTCAAAGTTGCTACCTGTTTAGCTCTGTTGATATTACAATCATACATATGTTCGCAACCTTGTAAGAGATCTCTTTCTTTATGGTCATATTTATCCCAGTTCAGTAGAGAGAGAGGGAGAGAGAGAGAGAGATCCACCATTAGAATTAACCCATTTGGTCACCACATCAACATTAATTTTTAATTAAGCTGCTCTCTTCCAGATAATTTACCCATAAAATAACATGACTAGCAGACAAGCAAACTTTGTCATCAAAATCAACCTAATATTGTATAGCATCAAAGATAACAAACAAACAACACAGCAGTCTTCCACTAGTATAAAATAAACAAAGGCTTTGTTTGTAAACTACTAATCTAAAGATGGCCATCTATCATTACCATAATATCACCAGACATGTGACTACCATTACGTCACTGATCCTATGATAGTTTCATCAAATGACATAAGATACATACCTTAAATTCCATTAAAATAATAACCTCATCAACATCAAAGGCCTTCAACATACACATAGCCTTGCTATAGACCACCAAAATAGTTAAACCCTAATCAAACCCATGATTAGGGTTTCTTTCTCTTCATTTTTTCATCTTTACTGACCACTAGATTGACAACAATAGAAGCATGGACTGGACTGTCCTTTTTTTTATTTTTTCCACTTACTACACTGCCATTTTTCAAGCAGTGAAAATATAGGACTTACACTCACTGATAATACTAATAATATGTAATCCATTCATG
Source organism: Ilex aquifolium (assembly GCA_951799425.1). Classification (NCBI taxonomy): domain Eukaryota; kingdom Viridiplantae; phylum Streptophyta; class Magnoliopsida; order Aquifoliales; family Aquifoliaceae; genus Ilex; species Ilex aquifolium. The sequence goes on from OX637393.1 coordinate 47,857,000, forward strand.
CAGCGGGGGCGTAATAATCATAGCCACCATCATCGCCGTCTTGATTAAGCTGCAGGAGCATAGTCATAATCTCCATCATCGTCGTCGTCGTCGTCGTCGCCATCTCCTTCTTTACATGCTGCCGGGGCATAATCATATCCATCATCTTCATCTCCATGCCTCTCGTTCCATGAGTCAATGTTCCGGGAAATGAGAGACATCTTTCGCTGAATTTGAACAAATAGGGGACAGTGGAGCCAATGTTCCCTTGAGAAGGCTAGGATTAGAAGATGAACACACACTAGGGTTTTTTGTGGTCTGTGTTGAGCTTAATTGGAGAAGAAGGCTCTATGCTTATATAGAAGTTAGAGAAGGTGTTATGCTCGTTTTTGCACAGGTCAGGCACGTGGGGAGTGTGGATTGATGCCTGAAGGGTGGTGCATTGGCCGACGTCGGGGACACGTGGAAATTTGTTCCGGCCACGTAGGAAATTCACATGACAGGTAGGAAAATTTGTACTTGTATATGGTAATGAATTGGTGAGTGCTAAAGCATCTTTGGGTGCAATGTTGGGTCTGAGACTTTTCTGTATGCTGGTGACAAGAAATCATAAAAAGTAAAAGATGATGCTTTTAATGGGTGTGTAGGAATGATATATGAATTTAAAAATTAGACTTAAAAATTAGACTTGGTAATTATAATTATTGATTTCACTGTAAGTCTTAACATTGGACCCATTACCTATTCAATAATTGAAATTTATCAAGTCTAATTTTTAAATTTAATTTTTAAGTTCACGTAACATTATTGAGGAAATATGTGGTGCATTATCCTCTACAAATGAGATTTGTAGTACTGTCTATGCCAGCCTATTGAAAGTGGCAGATCATGGTATGGAAGTTTTCTCTTTGCTTGTGTTTCTCTTTAGTGTTTTTTATGGTTGAGAACCGTCTTAATCACATTATTTTTAGACTCATTACTCCTGAGTAAAATCCGCCAATGCCCGTAGTTACTCCCAATTCCAGGGGCCGCCCAACCCAACTAGGGCTTAGGCAAAAATGTTATGTGAGACCCTAGTAATATTTATTCAATAATAATATTAGTATTAAATAGTTATCAAAATATTAAAATATGTTTATTTAAAAATTATTTGTTTTGTCTTTTTTATTTGAGATACAACATACTAATTAATAAATTTTGCAAATAAAAATTGTGTTAACCGTAGTCAAATTCGGAGATCAAATGTAAATGATACATGCTATTTATTAAAGATAAAGAAAAAAATAGGGAAATTTGGAGGCCGGTCCCTTTATATGGACTTACTTGGAGATAAGTCCGTCAAAGAAATTTATTTGGTTTTAAGTCCATTTTTTGTCAATTTTACTATTGTAACTCTTCCCTGTATGAATGCTATAAACGACGTTTATGAACACAATAACTAGCATATACATCTCCTTCATAATCGCCTTAAAATTCGACTACAATCTTCCAAGCCACAATATTTCTTTATCCGAAAAACAATAAACCGACATTTACCAAAAACCGTTCATATTCAAATTTTAAACTCATTACATTTCATAAAATACAATTTCAATTTACTATTCCAGTTTATTTTGGACTCCATCGACAAAATATTAATATTGAATATTGATATTTAAAAAATAACAATAGTAATATACTCAACAAAGACAGTAATATTGTCACTAAAAAAATAGTAACATACTCACAAAAAAATAGTAACATGGTAAAAAAGTAATAACAATTAGAGATTTAATTGTGTCAAAGTGGGCATTAATCTTGTAATCAAGATTCAAGATAACTCATATATTAGTACTAAATTAAAGTGTTATAAATTTCGATTTTGTTGATTTTTTTGTTGCGCAAGACAATCGAATATTCATTGGTTGTGTTACTGTGGAAAAAAATTCATGTTACTGTACGTGAACCGAAAAATGGAGTTCAGAATTTCGATGTCTTGATGTTTACAATTGGTGTTGAGTGTCGTAATTCAACTGTCGATTGTGTGTTACTACTCGTCATTTTGTAAATTTTCAATTTGTGAATCATATTTTTACTAAAATTATTCGAAAGTTGATGTTACTGTAAAAAAACTGTTGTCTTTTATTTTGTAAAATTAGATGTGTTACTGAGCACAAAAATTTGATGTTACTGTGAATATCAAAGTGTATATTATATAATATACGTTTCAATATTTGCAATTGTATGTTAAAATTCACTATAGTAACATTAATGTCAGTATAGTAACACGACTGCACTGGTAATACGACCCTAATTGTAACTTCAATCATATAGTAACATGAATGTTACTATATATTAACAATCGTGTTACTGAACTCTGTTGGCATTGTTCAGCCTCCCTATATTATGCATTACTGTTGTTAAGGAAATTTTGTAATCTGATTTTGACTTAATAGACCCACAATTTATTCGTACATTAAACTTCTAATTTATAACTATCAGAATATATAACTTCCATATAAAACTTCCGTTAATTATTATAATATTTAATAAACGGTTTTCATATATAACTCAATCAAGGGTTTCCATATATACCTCAATGATTTAATCTATGTGACTTTCCATAACTGGGCAAAACTAACACCGTTAGAGATAATTTTGAGATTTAAAAAATAAGTGGACTTAAGTACCTACATATAAGTTTATACATGGACTTACCTCCAAATAAGTTTCCTTCCAGAACTCAAATCATTATAAGTCTATTTAGGGGGACTCACCCTCAATTTTCACTAAGATTTCCAGTAACGAAGCTCTAGATTACTTTCCCTTCCAATTGGAATAACAGATTGTTAAAGGAACTATTATTTTTGGGCCTTGTGTTTGCCAAGAAAAAATAAGAGTTTTTACAGGGCTAATAAAGTCTTATTTATTCTAGATCGGCCAATGAGATCTCTCGACCTTTTTTCTTTGTCAAAATTTATATTTTCTCGTAAATCATAAGTTACTAGACTGTCTCAATCATCGTTATTTTTGGTTTCCGAGCTCTTTAGGTCTTGGGTATTAAAATCAATTGTCTATCTTATAATAAGTATGAATAATGATTTTAGATTTCTATAACTTAAATTTAAGGCTATTTTTTGATCAATTTGTTTATAATGAATAGAATTTATACTACTTTATTTTTTTGATAGTGAAACGAGAGTCAACACCAAATCACCTCTTAAAAGAGGCAACCTGGTGAAGACTTATACACACACACACAACCCCAAGGCTATCCGATGTGGGATAGCCCCAGTCCCGCCCGGTGAACATTGACGCACCCATTGGTTTTGGAGGACCGGGACCCACGACCGGGGCCCGGGGGCCACACACGCACACCACTCGCACACCGCTCAATTTTTCTTTTTTTTGATAGTGAAACGAGAGTCAACACCAAATCACCTCTTAAAAGAGGCAACCTGGTGAAGACTTATACACACACACACAACCCCAAGGCTATCCGATGTGGGATAGCCCCAGAATTTATACTACTTTAAAATACCAGTATATTTGAAAAACATTTGTTTTCTTACTTTATCCTCTAACATTATAATTATCTCATCCTTATCCTTTAGAGTTAATACCACACTAAATATAATCATTCCCTCTAATTGTTTCAATTACTTCTCATCCGTTAACCCCTCTCCCTATCTCCCTACCTTCTCTCCCTCCTTATTTCCTCTCTCAAAGTCACTATTCACAGACCGCTTTACTTCTCAGCCGTTACCCTCTCTCCTACTATCTCTCTCTCTCTTCCCCCTATTTCCATCTCTCTTTGCCTTTCTTTGTGAGAAGATGGCCGGCTTTTGGGTCTTGGCATTACACAACCAACACTGTACTGCATCAGGTAATGAGTTTTTGTTAACAAATCATTCCTGTAATTTCTGCCTATAGTCATTATCCTTTTCTAATTTTATACACTTTGTCCAAAATTTAGCTTTCCCTGTAATCACACTACAACCCGAATACATAGCAAACACTCGTCTTCTTCAAGCTCTCCACTGCTAGAGGACCTCCACCCCTCCCTCTGACCAGGTATCTACCACATGTGAACAAATTATTAGATCATTTTTTGGATTGGTTTGCTTTGGGGAGTTTTCATTTTGGATTTTGCTTATTGCTTATTATTCTGTTTTGTTGATGAGATTACTAGGAGAATAGAATTATAAAATCCATCTGGAAGACAAGACAAAAACAAGAGACGAAGAAAAAAATAATAACATGAAAGTCATTTATCATACATATCTTTCATGTAAGAAAAACATGAATAGGTCCATTTATTTATTTCGACATTCCTTGTGCTTAGTATATATACTCAATTAGAGATATATTATATATACTCAGTTCCAAGTTATGCTTTTGTGCTTCATTTTCATCAAGGAGGGAAATGTTGGACCAAAACAGATTTTTGGTCGACTTTGAGTCTAAATTAAAGTAGGACCCGATTATTATTTTGAATAATATTTCGTGGGTTCATATTCTACTCCATGAGGAGAATAATGTAGTATATTCATTTGCTCAAATCGAGTAAGAAATGAATGAGAAAATAGGCTCAAAAGTGACCCTCTTGAAGAGTGAAAAATAAAGCAAAGTGCAATGTGGGATTTGACACCAATCCCACATTGGTTGAGGAAGAGATCCAACATGGGCATATATAGGCCAAGTTTGCTCCATGGGTTGGGCCCCAAGGGGTACCAAAGTTTTATGAGCGGAGCGAGGACCTACATGCCATTCGGTTCAACCACACGCGCGCACCGCCCGCCACGACCACGACCCGACCCGGCCGGGCTCGGGTACGGGTTAGACCAAGCTTAATTTTTTGGACAAAATTCATTTGATTAAATGGGTTTAACCCGAAATTGATTTTGGTATCCATGGATCGCACTGATTCGGATTTATTCCGAAATTGGGTTGTGTCTGTTCATGACCGAACAGTTATTCCAAGGTGTCTACTGGCTGTTGTAGTTGTCTTCCTAGGTTGCGTCTTTTAGTGTCGTGACTATCCGGAAAGTCACCAAAGAGTCAATAACTACCCAGGATCATTACCATTCATTTTACGGAATTAATTCATTCATTCATTCGGGCAGACTATTGTGCATTACATTAAGGAGACAGACTGTGCATTGCATTTTCGGCATTAAGGCAGTGCATTTGGAGAGTACACAACACAAGTTTGGTTCGCTGGACAGATAGATTGGAGTGCTACTTCTATCTGTGTAAAGATCATTGTATCCTGGGAGGCAGGCGCTCGATATTCCATAAGCACCGTGTGTGGGGGCGAAATCTGTCTTAAGGACATAGTGTCAAACACTAGCCTTGATCTACCTAAAGTTCAATATCAGTTCCTGTTCTGCAATCGGGTTAGTCATTATATTGAATTATACGAATTCTATTCTGTGTAACTGTATACTGTAACTGTTTCGTTTAACACTCTTTCTGTGCAAAGAAGAAGGATTTGATTGTTACTGTTTTTCCTTATACTTTACATGCTTCATATCAGAAAGTTCCATAAGTGATTTTACTATATCTGAAATACCACACAAACAACAATCTTAAGACAGATTTCTAGTTTAATTACTTGTTCTGTTTCTGATATATGTTTTAGCATTCTAAAAATATTACAAATTGTTAAAAAATTGTTTTTACAATCTGTGATAGTTTGAAGAGGCTTGGAAAATTTTCTGGAAAATTTGCATGCTCTGTTTATGTGTTTAATTCAAACAGTTACAGCGACTTAGTTTCTGTGTATGTTTTAAAACAGTTACATCAAACAGTGACTTTGTTTCTGTGTATAAATTAAACAGTTACGTCAAACAGTTACACCAAACAGTGACACCGTTAAACCAGTAACTTCAAAACAGTGACACTAAACAGTTACATAGACTGTTTCTGTTTTAATAGCTTACTGTTTTCCTATTTTTGAATAGTTTGTAATTTGTGTTTGTCAGAAATGGATGCAAATGATAATAATATTCCTGTTACTACAAATCATATTGTGCCTATGGTGCCTATTTCTGTTCCTACTCATGTGTCTCATGGGGAGAAACCCGAAAAGTTCAATGGGAACGATTTCAAGAGATGGCAACAGAAAATGTTGTTCTATCTCACTACGTTGAATCTTGCAAAGGTTCTTCGTGAGGATGCTCCTGTTTGTAGTGAGAATGAGACCGACCGCCAAGTTGTTGCTGCGGTAGATGCATGGAAGCATTCTGATTTTCTGTGCAAAAACTATATCCTCAATGGATTGGATAACACATTATATAATGTGTATAGTCCAATCAAGACGGCTAGAGAGCTGTGGGAATCCTTGGATAAGAAATACAAGACGGAGGATGCCGGAATGAAGAAATTCGTTGTGGGCAGATTCCTTGACTATAAAATGGTGGATTCCAAGACTATCATAAGTCAAGTTCAAGATCTTCAAGTGATCCTACATGAAATTCATGCCGAAGGGATGGTGCTTAGTGAATCTTTTCAAGTGGCTGCAATTATTGAAAAATTACCGCCAAATTGGAAGGACTTCAAAAATTATTTAAAGCACAAACGTAAAGAAATGAAACTTGAAGACTTGATCGTGAGATTGAGGATTGAGGAGGACAATAGACTCTCCGAAAAGAAGGTTGGCAATCATTCCATGGAGTCAAAGGCTCATGTGATTGAAGAGGGACATAAAACCAACAAGAAAAGGAAGTATGTTGGCCAACAAGAGGCCAAGGGTGGTGATTCCAAAAGGTTCAAAGGCAACTGCTTTGTGTGCAATAAACCGGGACATCGTGCAAAGGATTGTCGAAGCCGTAAAGCACAAGTGAACCACAAGAGGAAGGCTGCCCAAGCCAATATAACCGAGGTAGAAAAACTGTCTGATAATGTTTCTAACATAAGTTTTTCTGCTGTAGTATCCGAAGTCAACTTGGTGGGAAATACCAAGGAATGGTGGGTGGACACCGGGGCCACTAGACACATATGTTCGGATAAGAAGATGTTCTCTTCATATGAAGCAGTTAATGATGGAGAACAACTATTCATGGGAAATTCCTCTACTTCCAAAGTTGAAGGCAAAGGAAAGGTTATATTGAAGATGACTTCCGGAAAAGAACTTACTCTCAATGATGTGTTACATGTTCCAGAAATTCGAAAGAATCTTGTGTCTGGATCGTTGTTGAGTAAGAAGGGTTTTAGGTTGGTTTTTGAGTCCGACAAATTTGTACTCACCAAGAGTGGGATTTATGTAGGCAAGGGATATATGAGCGATGGGCTCTTTAAGATGAATGTAATGACAATTGTATCAAAGTTTAATAATAAGAACACATCTTCTGCTTATATGATTGAGTCTTCCAATGTATGGCATGGTAGATTAGGACATGTTAATTTTGATACTATGCGTAAATTAATGAATTTAGAATTGTTGTCTAAATTCAATATTGATGCAAATTATAAATGTGAGACATGTGTTGAATCAAAATTAACAAGAACATCATTTCATACTATTGAAAGAAGCACTGAACCTCTAGAGTTAATTCATAGTGATACATGTGATTTAAAATATGTTCAAACTAGAGGTGGAAAGAAGTACTTTGTTACTTTTATTGATGATTGTACAAGATATTGCTATGTATATTTGCTAAGGAGTAAAGATGAAGCATTAGAAAAATTTATGCATTATAAGAATGAGGTTGAGAATCAACTTGGCAAAAAGATTAAGGCAATAAGAAGTGATCGAGGTGGTGAATATGATGCACCTTTCGATAGGTTCTGTCAAGAACATGGTATTATTCACCAAACTTCTGCACCTTATACACCTCAGCAAAATGGGATTGCTGAACGTAAAAATAGAACATTGAAAGAGATGATGAATGCCATGTTGATTAGTTCAGGATTACCTCAGAACTTGTGGGGGGAAGCTTTGCTTTCAGCAAACTATATTTTAAATAAATTACCCCACAAGAAGTTAGACAAAACCCTTTATGAATTATGGAAAGGTCGGAGCCCTTCCTACAAATATTTAAAAGTGTGGGGGTGTTTGGCTAAGGTGATGGTTCCTATTCCCAAAAGGATTAAAATAGGACCTAAGACTATTGATTGTATATTTATTGGGTATGCAATAAATAGCAGTGCATATCGTTTTCTAGTGCATAAATCTGATATTCCTGATATACATGTCAATACAATCATTGAGTCAAGAAATGCATCATTCTTTGAAAATATCTTTCCTAGTAAAAATGCATGTGATAGGAGTTCTCTTAAAAGAACTCATGATACTGCGACTAGTAATATAGACCATGAGTCTATAAATGAAGAAAGTGAAGAGGCACTTAGACGCAGTAAGAGGGCAAGGACTTCCAAGTCCTATGGTCCAGATTTTCTAACATATTTATTAGAAAATGAGCCTCAAAGCTTTAATGAAGCGATGTCCACTCCTGAAGCACCTATGTGGAAAGAAGCTGTGAACAGTGAAATTGAATCCATCATGCAAAATCACACTTGGGAGTTGGTAGATCTTCCTCCAAGGAGTAAACCATTGGGGTGTAAATGGATTTTCAAAAGGAAAATGAAAACTGATGGATCAATTGATAAGTACAAGGCTAGACTTGTAGCTAAAGGTTACAAACAAAAGGAAGGTCTTGATTACTTTGATACATATTCTCCTGTCACGAGAATAACATCTATTCGTATGCTCATAGCTATTGCAACATTGCATAATCTTGAGATACACCAAATGGATGTGAAAACAGCTTTCCTAAATGGTGACTTAAATGAGGAAATTTATATGGACCAACCCGAAGGGTTCATTTCTCCGGGACAAGAGAAGAAAGTGTGTAGACTTGTTAAATCACTTTATGGTTTAAAGCAAGCACCAAAACAATGGCATGAGAAATTTGACAAGGTAATGATGTCAAATGGTTTCACAATTAATGAATGTGATAAGTGTGTCTATGTCAAAGACACAAATAATGGATATGTCATTGTTTGCCTATATGTGGATGATATGCTTATTTTAGGTAGTAATAATAATATTATTACAACTACCAAGAAAATGTTGTCCAGTAAATTTGACATGAAGGATTTGGGTGTTGCAGATGTTATACTAGGAATTAAAATTTCTAGAACATCTGGTGGACTTATATTATCTCAATCACATTATATTGAGAAAATACTTGAGAAGTTTGACAAAGATGAAAACAGCATTGCTAGAACACCAGTTGATATAAATCTTCATTTGTCTAAAAATACTGGCCAAAGCATATCACAATTGGAATACTCTCGTATCATTGGCAGTCTAATGTATGTCATAAACTGCACTAGACCAGATATAGCATACTCAGTTAGTAAATTGAGTAGATATACAAGTAACCCGGGAGTAGACCATTGGAAGGCAATTATCAGGGTTCTTAGATACTTAAGATATACCCTGAATTATGGATTGCACTATATAAGATATCCAGCTGTACTTGAAGGGTATAGTGATGCAAACTGGATATCTGATATGAAGGATACAAAATCCACAAGTGGTTATGTTTTTACACTTGGTGGTGCAGCTGTATCTTGGAAATCCTCTAAGCAAACGTGTATTGCTAGATCCATAATGGAATCTGAATTTATTGCTTTAGATAAAGCAGGAGAGGAAGCAGAGTGGCTTCGCCAATTTCTAGAGGATATTCCAATATGGCCTAAACCTGTGCCAGCAATCTGTATACATTGTGATAGCCAATCTGCAATTGGTAGGGCACAGAGTGACATGTATAATGGTAAGTCTAGACATATACGTCGTAGACATAATACTGTTAGGCAATTGCTCTCAAATGGGATTATTTCTATTGATTATATAAAATCAAAGGATAACCTAGCGGATCCGCTCACTAAAGGTTTAACGAGAGAGCAAGTAAATTGCACATCGAGGGGAATGGGGCTAAAGCCTATGACATAAGAGTCACCTTAATGGCAACCCAACCTAGTTGACTGGAGATCCCAAGATCTAGGTTCAAAGGGACAACCGAATTATGCGTGATTCAAAAGAAGCACTAAGGAGATAATATCTCCTACCTATTCCTACGATAACCTAGTGCTGCCTGCAGAGTTTATTAGGGTAAGTTATGCTTTTAATGACTTCTATAACTTGGGAAATCCAAGTGGGATATTGCAGGATATTCTTAATAGCAGTCACCTATATGGGTGTGAAGGGGCCGCTTCTGTGAGAATTTGTAAAGGCTAAATTCTCTAAAGCACTCATGAAAACCAGGAGTTGTTCAGGGCCAAAATGAACACAATCATGAGAACCAATTGTGTTAGGAAAGAGACTGTGTGAAGTCTATTCGATCTGATTTATCAAACAGCTGAATAGTTCAAGACATCACGTTCACTATTTAGCCGGTAAGTCCGATGGACTTTCACTAGGGAAGGTTCAAGGCCAAAAACTACCTATCTCGATGCACGATCTTTCCAAAGATGTACTCTCTATAGTGTGTCAGCATTATCATTTGCATATTAACAGCCAATTTTCCATTCATGTGGGGGATTGTTGGACCAAAACAGATTTTTGGTCGACTTTGAGCCTAAATTAAAGTAGGACCCGATTATTATTTTGAATAATATTTCGTGGGTTCATATTCTACTCCATGAGGAGAATAATGTAGTATATTCATTTGCTCAAATCGAGTAAGAAATGAATGAGAAAATAGGCTCAAAAGTGACCCTCTTGAAGAGTGAAAAATAAAGCAAAGTGCAATGTGGGATTTGACACCAATCCCACATTGGTTGAGGAAGAGATCCAACATGGGCATATATAGGCCAAGTTTGCTCCATGGGTTGGGCCCCAAGGGGTACCACAGTTTTATGAGCGGAGCGAGGACCTACATGCCATTCGGTTCAACCACACGCGCGCACCGCCCGCCACGACCCGACCCGGCCCAGCCGGGCTCGGGTACGGGTACGGGTTAGACCAAGCTTAATTTTTTGGACAAAATTCATTTGATTAAATGGGTTTAACCCGAAATTGATTTTGGTATCCATGGATCGCACTGATTCGGATTTATTCCGAAATTGGGTTGTGTCTGTTCATGACCGAACAGTTATTCCAAGGTGTCTACTGGCTGTTGTAGTTGTCTTCCTAGGTTGCGTCTTTTAGTGTCGTGACTATCCGGAAAGTCACCAAAGAGTCAATAACTACCCAGGATCATTACCATTCATTTTACGGAATTAATTCATTCATTCATTCGGGCAGACTATTGTGCATTACATTAAGGAGACAGACTGTGCATTGCATTTTCGGCATTAAGGCAGTGCATTTGGAGAGTACACAACACAAGTTTGGTTCGCTGGACAGATAGATTAGAGTGCTACTTCTATCTGTGTAAAGATCATTGTATCCTGGGAGGCAGGCGCTCGATATTCCATAAGCACCGTGTGTGGGGGCGAAATCTGTCTTAAGGACATAGTGTCAAACACTAGCCTTGATCTACCTAAAGTTCAATATCAGTTCCTGTTCTGCAATCGGGTTAGTCATTATATTGAATTATACGAATTCTATTCTGTGTAACTGTATACTGTAACTGTTTCGTTTAACACTCTTTCTGTGCAAAGAAGAAGGATTTGATTGCTACTGTTTTTCCTTATACTTTACATGCTTCATATCAGAAAGTTCCATAAGTGATTTTACTATATCTGAAATACCACACAAACAACAGGAAATACACTGATGAACATATAGTGTGCAGAATTTTAGATGATTTGTAGGTTTTATGTCCATCATTCAACTTGAAACTTCTGGTGTAGCCTGAAAATATTTGTCCCTATAATTGCACTTGCTTTTTGCGGTGTTAGTGCCTGTCAATTGGACCGGGAAACATTAGAGAATATTAAGGACTTAACATTTAGTGACATTGGCAAGCTATCAATATCCAACATTCCTTCTGGATCAAAAAGGTGAGCAAGAATCTATTTTCTTTTCTTTTTGGCTTTTTCTTGTATGTGTCATTCCAATTGTCATCACTATACAGATGCAATAACTTCTATTATTTTGTTAAAAGAATGTTGATTTCACAGACAAAGTTTTGATTGTGAATTATCATTATGTTTCTTTGAAATTAAAAAGCATCATTTTCTTTTCTTTTTCTTTCTCCCCCCCCCCCCCCTCTCTCCTTTCTTCACTTTTCCTGAGATGCAATGCTGATAGCGTTGGGCTTACAATTGTGAGTTTTCATCTTGATTCAGTTCATTATTACAAAATATTTGATGAAATGCCCCAAAGAAATATTGTCTCCTACAATACTATGATTACTGCATATATTTAACCTAATCAGGATTTAGTACTATATAAAATTACTCTACATTGGGTGCACGTTCTAACTGTAGTGTATTTCTCTTGCTGCAGTAGCATATTTTTGCGAGTAGCATTTGTTGGTTTTTTCAATAGCCTTGCAGAGGGTGGGATTCAAACTTCTTTACTGGTAAATTATTCCTTAAAACATTACTTTTTCTTCCATGACATGCAAATTTTGAATCGAAATGAAATAATGGAACACACAAAGTAAAGTTCTTTGTTCATTCAATTAGCCAACATTCAATGATAAACTACAGTTTGATGTCTCGAAATTAATAAAAGTAGGATATATAAAATGTGAAAAGCATTAAAAGTCCAATTTAGATAAAGTATGTTTTTTTGGAAACACCAACTAAACTACTTATCCTGTTGCCATTATAAAAGGATAAACTAGGGGGAAATGAGTAATTCTTCTTTCATGATGCAGGAAAATTGAGAAATCCTAAGATGAGTTTATAGATAAGTCTCACACCATATCAGGTGTGACTACATGCACTTAAAAATTAGATTTGATAATTACAACCACTGATTTTACTGTAGGTCCTAACATTTATTGGGACTCACTACCTATTCAATGGTTGAGATTTATCAAGTCTAGTTTTTAAGTCTAATTTTTAAATTCATCTAACATTACTCAGGAAATATATGGTGCATTATCCTCTACAAATGAGATTTGTAGTTCTGGCTATGCCAGCCTATTGCTTGTGTTTCTCTTTAGTTTTTTTATGGTCGAGAACCGTCTTAATCACATTATTTTTATACTCATTACTCCAGAGTAAAATCCGAATGCTCGTAGTTACTTCCAATTCATACACACTAAATCAATTTAGACGCCTCTAATGAGGTTAATTAAAAATTGGGACACGAAATATAACTATCATTGAAATACTATCATTTGAACTATTCTGACAAATTTTTGTACTTCTCTTAGGCAAACTACTTATTTGAACATGGGTGGTGGTATGATTTGCTAGATGCTTTAAATAAATAAGCCAAATTCTATCTTCATATTAGTGCTCTTTAAGAGTATCTCTAATCTTGACTCAAATATATACTTAAATTTAAATTTGAGTCGAATGACTTAAAAAAATTTTCTAACCTTGGACTCAAATCCATACCAAATCAAAACAAAACTTATTCTGAACCAAAATTAAAGTAGACTCAAATTTTATACCAAATTTTTAACGATAACTTTTTAACCTATCCAAAACTAAAAAACTTTTTCGATGACTTATTATATGCCTCTTCTTGCCTCTCTCTACTATAGTGCTTCTATCGTCGACCATCACCGAAACTTTCACAAATCATTTGAAGGCCTATAGGTAAGTTTTTTCCTTTTCATCTTCCATCTTCTTTATTTATTTTTTATTTTTTAAAACCATAATCTCACCCACATTTCATACTATATAAACCCTAAGCCTATCCATCAAATTTTTCTTTGATTTTTTCGACTTAAATACTATCGATAGTACAATTTCAGACTACCGATTCTTCCTGAAATTCTAAGCCTTCGCTACCCACAAATTTAGAAATTTCGTTATTTTATTTCTTCAATCTTCCATTTTTGTTAAAAACATATGTTTTTGTGTTCTTCAGACCAGATTCATGTCAAAATAGTTATATTTTTTTCTTTTTCTTTATTGGGATTTATAAAAAATGATAAAAGATTAGAACAATCTTACAATTCTGGAGTAGTTTATTTATTCTCATGTAATGTTGTATACATATTCATTTTTTTTTAATTACTCATTTGTGGAGAGATATGAAAATTTTATTTATTTTATCAAATATCATGATTTGAATATCACATAAAAATGAATTTTGGGATAATAAGGAAATTTTCAGCGATGTGAAGTCTTCTACAATTTGTTGTTGTTCGTAACTTGTGTGTGAAAGTGGTATTTAGACGATGTAGAAGTATCATTTGGGTGTTGATGTCTTCACAATGTATTTCTTTATGCTTATTATGTTTTGGGTATTTAATGTTTGTGTTTTAAAACTAAACTGAATTCCTTGTGTTATTCACATTTCACAATAGTCATGAGTTAAATAACAGGAATGCAAATGGGTTTGAAGAAGAAATGGTATATTGTGTTCAATGGTCGAATGGTAGGAATTGTTGATAATTGGCAAGAATGCCACGGCCTAGTTAGTGGATATCCTGGCGCTTTGTACAAGTCGTTTTCTTCATCCGTAGTTGCGCAAGAGGCCTTAGCAGCACACGTTTCCGCTAGAGTGATGGACCAAAATGAAAAGCCAATGCATACACAACAACACAACACTGTGAATGATCCATTTGCACGTGCACGAATTCTCATGCCACACGAAATGGTTGGAAGAAAACCATCTCAAGAAGTTCAATCAGTCCCACAAAATGGAATTATGCTCGTTGTAGTAGCGTTCATATTGGGTTTCATAATTTGCAATATTTTGACCTAATTTGTGGAAAATTTTGTTTGACGGAACGATCATGTGCGATGATCATGTTTCTAGAAAATTTTCCTCATCAACTTATGCTATGTTTGTAATTTATGTATTCACTTTTATGGATTTGTATCAGTAAACTAATGTTCAATTTTTTGTTCTATTATTAACTAATGTATTGTGCATTCATTTTGTAATGAATATTATTATTGGACCATGGTTAAAAGAAATGAGGCGATTAAGACTAACACAAGATGAAGAAGATGTTCTGTTGGATTGCCTAATAGACCTTAAGTTGGATAGGCGAATTGCCAACACGGGTGAATTCCTCGAAGGAGGCTGGAGTCGTCTGTGGGAGATGATAAGTTCACGTCGGCAAGAACCACGATTAACTCTGGGACTAGTGATGGAAGTAGTTATTTTTTGGAAAAGACGTCATTTCAAGATAAAAGATATGGAGGCTTCGGAGTTGTTCCATTGGAACAATGAAGAACGAGTTATTTTCCCAATCAATGCGACAAGAGTTTCTTTCTTAGAGGTTTATTTATTATTATTATTTTTTAATATATATATTACTATACGAATATTTATATAAATGTGTCATTAAAATAAATGTCTTTTTTTTTAGGATGACAACTTCGCAGCTCGAGCGTGTGTGCGGACTTGTCCCAATTACGAGATATTCACAGAAAAATTTGGGCCACATGGGGAAGGCAGAAATATATCAACAGTTTCCAATGTTAGCTCCACTTCAGTCACATCACCGTATAGGCCTACTGTAGACTTGGTTATCATTGATGATTAATGTCATCAATACATGTGAGCACTTTGTAACCAATATAATGATGTTTAATATGGTTTAACGGGAATATGTCCGGCCGTTTTGATGTATTTGTGAATGGACAAATTTTGTATGTATCCCCGTATAAGTAAATGTTATAAAGTTGCACTTTCTTGTTGGGTTAATGTTTTATTGCGTTTTATTATGCTTATGAATAATAGTTATATTTTATCAACATTCATGATTTTTTTCATAAGTTAGGAAAAAATAATTTAATCATATATTTAACTCATAAGGACACATGTTTACTCATATATGTATCCAAACCCATGTTTAACGTAAACAAACATGGGTTTGGATTAAATTGGTTTAGGGGCAAAATAGTCATTTATATACAAATATATTATTATAATAGTCATATCCCTGCGCATACCAAACATGGGTATGGACAACATTAACCCCCTCAAACTCATCTTTGAATCCCATCTTTGGGTCAAACCCGGGTTTGGACAATCCAATCCAAACCCCTCCCAAAAAACATATCAAACAGGTCCCAAAGGTGTTTAACAAAATGCCCTAAAACATGTTACTACTTTTTAAGTTCCTGTAAATTCCATGTTACTATTTTTTTTTATATGTTACTACTTTTTTATTGGGCATGTTACTATTTTTTTTATGTCACTACTTTTTTTCATGGTACACATATAACTTTTTTTTTTTTTTTTGTTGAACATATTACTGTTTAATGTTACTATTTTTTGTTGAGCATGCTATAAATATTAATATTCTATGTTATTATTTTTTGTTTGAATGTTATTAGTTTTTTATTTTGAATGTTACTATTTTATCTCACATATATATGTGTGTGTGTGTGAGAGAGAGAAAATAGTTCTAATCTATATATAAATATAGATAGATATAATAGAGAAACTATTTTAATGCTACTAAAACTCCTAAAATTTAGGAGTTGTTAATTATTATATTTATTTTAATTAAATATAATTATTGAGAATATTTTGAATAATGGAGATCAAAATAAACTTATTCTCAAATAAATTTTTCGAATGGACTTAAATCCATAAAAGATCTGCTCCCAAATTTTCCTTATTGTTCTAGGATACAGGATGTTAGTCCAGTTACTGTTGGCCCATTATCCCAGAAATCCACTGGGCTAGGGATGGCCAAATTAATCACATAATGCCCATGAGTAGCCCACTAACCTTTATAGTTGGGCCATGGCCACAATTTTTGCCCACTAAACCCGATTAAGGCCCATGAGGCGTCCCATCTAGCAAATCTATGGCCTGACCCATTGGCTTAGGAAGGCACCTGGATGTGGTTCAATATAGAGGTTGATGGCAATGTCTATGAGAGTTCGTAGTTGGAGATGTATAAGTTCTGTCTAGTACACGAGACTCTCATTATTGCGGAGTTTGAGGAGAGTTAAATATACATAATCTTACTCTTGCAAATAGAGAGACTGTTTCTGTAATTGAAGATGCATCTTACCCTGAAATGAAAGTAAGTTCATTTCAACCCTTGGGTAGTTCAAGTGGGAAGAGAGACGAGTTGTAAACACAGATGTCCTGGAATTTGATTAGTGGAGGTGCGAATAAGTTGGTAAAAATATACCTGAATGTTAAACAAAAAAAAAAAAAAAAAGTAAGTTCACTTCATGTGACTAACAAACCCATATTTTCACAAGCAAAGAAGATTGAGAAACTAGGTAAGTTGTGGTAATCTCACCAGTTTGAGTGTAAACATCGTACAACGATTTGGAATTTCATCATATATAAGGTTTGCCCATTCATCAAAAGTGGATTCGAGACCTCAAGTTAGGGTATTAGAAGACTTATACCGGTTTCATAACTCTAGGAGTTATCTTTATCTTTACAAAGTGTTATCTTCTACTTTAGTTAGTATTCTATAGTTCTAGGAGTGTATTCTGTTTGGTACACTTATCTTGTAATCTATTGATTAGTATAAATAAGAACCATATGCATTGGACTCTCATGATGGAAGAGAGGTCCACTTGATTTCTTATTCAGTTGGTTTATTCATCATGGTATCAGAGCCATGAAAGACTAACGTCTCCTTAGGCCATTACGGCAGATTGCTCAGTATACAAAATTCAGAATTTTTTTTACTCGTGCACATGGCTATCTCATCCACGCTTCAATTTTTCCTTTCCAACATTCATACTCTTGTCACCCTCAAACTTGACTCCACCAACTAT
Organism: Ilex aquifolium; assembly: GCA_951799425.1. Taxonomy (NCBI): domain Eukaryota; kingdom Viridiplantae; phylum Streptophyta; class Magnoliopsida; order Aquifoliales; family Aquifoliaceae; genus Ilex; species Ilex aquifolium. Next base: position 47,874,754 of record OX637393.1, read on the forward strand.
AGAACTTGGAAAACTCAGTTACATCATGTCCTTCGAGCCCATGGCTTTATTGGCTATATCAATGGTACTTCTCCTTCTCCAAATACTACAGCTATTGACTCGTCCGGCAAAGAAGTCCCTAACCCAGAGTTCCTTGAATGGTCCCAAGTAGATCAACATCTAGTGAGTGCTATTAATGCCACCCTCAGTCCCTCAATTCTGCCCTATGTTATCAATTGTACATCCTCTCAGGCAATTTTTTCCTTGCTTGAACAACGACTTAATTCCCCATCTCGCTCTCGTATCATTCAAATGAAAACTGATTTGCAGAATTTCAAAAAGGGTACTCTATCTATGAAGGATTATCTCGACAAGATTCAATCTCTTGTTGATAATCTTGCTGCTGCTTCTGCCCCTGTCAATGACGAAGATGTCATTCTTTTCACATTAAATGGCCTTCCGCGTGAGTATAGTTCAGTTAAAACATCCATTCGAACCCGTCCATCACCTATTTCTATGAGTGATCTTTTTAGTCTGCTTTCCAGCGAGGAAATTAATCTCGCTCTTGACTCTTCTGAACATACCAGTGAGGTTACTACTGCCTTTCAAGCAACTAAGAGTGAAGCTACTGCTCGACCAACTGGATTTTCTAATGGTGGCCTTGGTTTCCACAGAGGAGGTCATTTCAATTATAATTCCAACTCCTCTCGTGGCTATTCTAGCAGAGGACGAGGTCGCAGCCCACGTGGTCGTGGTGAACGCCAGCAGCATGGTGCCTCTTCTTCTCGTCCAGTTTGTCAAATTTGTGGTCGCTTTAATCACACGGCTGTCAAATGTTGGTATCGCATGGACCCATCCTATCAAGGCCCTTCTCAGTCCCAACCTACAGCTTTCCTTGCCTCTAACCCAAACCTCTCTGACTCTCACTGGTATATTGATTCAGGGGTTTCACATCACATTACATCTGATTTGTCGAATCTCTCCCTGCATTCTCCTTATCTCGGCAATGATCAAGTAACAATCGGCAATGGTAATTCCTTACCAATTCAGCATGTTGGCACCGGTTTGATCTCTACACCTACCACTCAGTTTCATTTAAACAAAGTCCTCCATGCACCTCATATTTCTTCTAATCTTCTCTCTGTCCACAAATTTGCACATGATAACAACTGTATTCTTTCTTTTGACTCCTCTGGTTTTGTTGTTCAGGACAAAGTAACCAAGAAGCTTTTACTTCAGGGAGCCAGTCATAATGGTCTCTACCCGCTTCGTTCTTCACCTCCTACTTCTTCATATGCTTTGCACACATCGAAGACTACACCAACCACTTGGCATAACCGGCTTGGCCATCCTTCAATTTCTACTTTACGTTTGTTACTTTCTCGTCATAATATTCCAATTTCTGATCGTAGTTCTTTTCATTGTGAACATTGTAATGTTGGAAAAAGTCATAAACTATCGTTTCCTACTTCCTTCTCTTTTGTTCATGCTCCTTTAGATTTAATTCATGCTGATGTTTGGGGACCATCCCCATTGCCGTCTATTGGTGGTTTTCGATATTATGTTTTGTTTATTGATCATTTTTCACGATTCTGTTGGTTATATCCCATGCACCGTAAATCAGAAGTTTATACTAAATTTCTTCATTTTAAAAATATGGTTGAAAACCAACTCTCCACCAAACTCAAAATTTTACGCAGTGATGGTGGCGGTGAATTTGTTAATCACTCTATGCGTGACTTGTTTACCTCGTCTGGAATAATTCACCAATGCTCTTGTCCACATACACCTGAACAAAATGGCATCGCCGAACGCAAGCATCGGCACCTTATTGAAACTGCTATAACCTTGCTTCATACAGCTTCCATGCCTCCTTTGTATTGGCTTGATGCCTTATGCACTGCGGTATTCTTGATTAATCGCATGCCCAGTCCTGTTACTAATAATATTTCCCCATATGAGCGGCTATTTAATGCATTGCCAGATCTGACCATTTTAAAAACATTTGGTTGTTGTTGTTACCCTTGGCTCCGACCCTATAATCAACATAAACTCCAACCTCGCTCCCGTCAATGTTGTTTTCTTGGGTATTGCTCTTTTTCTAAAGGGTATCGCTGTCTGGATGTCCACACGGGTCAAGTCTTTATTTCTCGGCATGTTAAATTTGTGGAAAACATTTTTCCTTTTGCCACAGGATCACCTACGGCTGCTGAATCATCATCGACTGCTCCCACTACTCCACCTCAGAGATATGTTCCTCCTCCCTATCGACAGTCACCTCCCATACCACCCTCCATACCATCTACCTCAACAGAATCTTCTGCTGCTGCAAGCATACCCATTACCACGACTACCAGCCCCTTACCTCATTCAGCCAGTCCGCCAGTGGAGGTTGTTGAGGCTCTTCCCAATTTCTCGTCGCAGCTAACCTCCACTTCTGTGGCTGCTCTAGATCCTCATTCAACTCCATCCATGGCTGCTAGTAACCCATCAGCTCCATCCATGACTGCTGGAAACTCATCGGCCCCAAATGTCTTGCCAAACAACATTACTATTCCTGTGAATCAACATTCCATGGCCACCCGATCTAAGACTGGCATATTCAAACGGAAGAATATTATTTCCCTTCATGCTCAATCTGCCTCAGCTCTAGTTGTTCTTGAACCGACATCGTATGCACAGGCCATCAAGCAAAAAGAATGGAGGGACGCTATGTCTTCTGAGTTCAATGCTCTTATGACTCAAGGAACCTGGACTCTGGTTCCTCCACTTCCTACTCGGAAAATTATAGGGTGTAAATGGATTTACAAACTGAAAACCAATGCCGATGGGTCTGTGGCTCGTCATAAAGCTCGCCTGGTCGCTCAAGGATTTAATCAAGAATATGGTGTTGACTACACCGAAACCTTTAGCCCGGTGGTCAAGCAGCCTACTCTCAGGGTTACTCTCTCTATGGCATTACATTATAATTGGTCCATTCGCCAGTTGGATGTGTCAAATGCATTTTTACATGGATTCTTAGATGAAGACGTTTATATGAGCTAGCCTCAAGGTTATGTTGATCCCACTTTTCCAGATTATGTTTGCAAACTCCGTAAGGCAATTTATGGCCTCAAACAGGCACCACGTGCTTGGTTTGCGACACTTTCCCAATTTTTAATCAAACATGGCTTTCATACTAGCACAGCTGACACCTCTCTCTTTGTTAATGCAACTTCTGGCCGGATCACAGTGATTCTAGTATATGTGGATGACATATTAATTACTGGGAGCGATCCAAGCTTCATTGATTCATTTGTTCATACATTGAGCAACAATTTCAGCATGAAGGACCTTGGACCACTTACTTATTTTCTTGGCATTGAGGTCAAACGAACCTCCCATGGTCTCACACTATCTCAGCGCAAATATGCCTTGGAGTTGCTTGAGCGAGCTTCCATGACAGACTGTAAACCTTATTCCTCACCAATGTCTACTAAACCTTCTAGTGCTCCTACTGATGATAATGTCTATCATGATCCAGCTTTTTACAGAAGTATTGTTGGTACATTGCAGTACCTTACCATCACTCGTCCTGACTTATCATTTGCCGTTAATTATGTCTGTCAGCATATGCATCATCCACTCAACAAACATTTTACTGCTGTCAAACGTATACTTCGGTTTGTGAAAGGTACATTACACCATGGAATCACCTTCACCGCTGGACCTCTTGATATCATTGCCTACTCTGATGCAGATTGGGCTGGTAATGCTACTGATCGTCGCTCCACTACAGGGTCTTGTCTTTTTCTCGGAAATAATTTAATATCTTGGTGTGCAAAAAAACAGCCCACAGTAGCTCGCTCCTCAACTGAAGCCGAATATCGTGCCCTAGCAAACACTGCAGCTGACATTACTTGGCTCAAAATGCTTCTTCATGATCTTCGAATTCAAGGAACTTCTACTCCAATTATATGGTGTGACAACATTTCCGCAATCTCGCTTGCCTCCAATCCAGTTTTCCATGCCCGCACAAAACATATAGAGGTGGACTATCATTTCATCCGCGAAAAGGTTGTTCAACGAGAACTTGAAGTTCGGCATATTTCCACTATGGATCAAACTGCCGATATTTTTACCAAACCTCTGTCATCCCAACGGTTTAATCATCTCAAATCCAAGTTGATGATGGATTTCATTCCCCCATCAACTTGATGGAGGGTATTAGAAGACTTATACCGGTTTCATAACTCTAGGAGTTATCTTTATCTTTACAAAGTGTTATCTTCTACTTTAGTTAGTATTCTATAGTTCTAGGAGTGTATTCTGTTTGGTACACTTATCTTGTAATCTATTGATTAGTATAAATAAGAACCATATGCATTGGACTCTCATGATGGAAGAGAGGTCCACTTGATTTCTTATTCAGTTGGTTTATTCATCAAGGGGCTGAGAGGATATTTCCCTGGTGTTTGACAGTGAGTGTACTCTTGTGAAAATTGTAAATTAAAAAAAATAGGTCAACAAGATATGCTTCAAAAGACTTTCAGGATTGATGTTGAAGTAGTCGATGAATATGATGAGTTTCTAAAGGATTCTGTAATCGAGAACTAACAGATTACTATTTTAACTTGGTAAAAAATGGATACTGGACACGAAAGGATGCTTGTATTAAGACATGATACGTGAACATGAACGGTAAACCACTGATGAGGTGATCAGTCCCAATAAGGAGATCTAGAGGAAACATACCCTTCGCACCAAGGAAAAGAATGTGACCCTGTGCCCAAACAATCAATGTTGGGCAGGAATGTGGGCCTCCCATGATGCAATTTATTGCAGAGAATGGTTACTTATATAGATACGTCACATCGAATCACACTTTGAATAACAGAAAATTCGAATAAATGTATGATCCTAATTGACGTGGACTGCTCGGGGTGCATGTATGTAAATGCCAGTTCATTGAATGTTCGATGCAATATTATAAAATGCTTGACATAAGTCATTAAATGCTGAGGGGACATGCAGTAAATAATCAGTCTCCTGAGCAAAATAATCATTACAAGGTTAAGCCCCGAGGAGTCGCTAATTTTTTCCAAGCCTAGTAATTGCATGGCCCCAGAGGAAGGTAACTAATGAATGATTACTCGGGCAGTGCTAGACAACTTGATAGGACCCCTAGAATGTCATGCCATTGCCTTTGAAGGTATAAATATTCAAATGAATTGGGTAGCATGTACACAATCTAAGTCATTCCAGCACTGTAAAAAGTTTTATCTTCCCTCTATACATCTAGTGACCGAGGCATCAAGGGAACAAGCCGGACAAGTCTCCCGCCTGCCTTCTGACTCCGTTCGTTGTTGCAGGACACTCGGGTGGCCTCACGTTGGTGCCACTACATCAAACTATGGCATAAGAAAGCACTCGTGCAAATATGTTATAATTCTCAACTCGACTCAGCTAAACAAAGAGTTTATCCTAATTCGACATTTCTTTAGTGCTTGTTGATCATTTGCAGAACTATTGTGAGGGGAGGGGGATGGAGAGGGGTTTTGGAGTGAATAATTCCAAATCCAATGTAGGATATTGGAGACCAAATGTCTGATTCATGCAATTCTTTTGTGATTGTTCAAAGTTGCTTCCTGTTTTGTTCTGTTGATATTACAACCATACATAAGTTCGCATCCTTGTAAGAAATCTCTTGCTTTTCGGTTATATTTAGCAGATCCCATAAAAAAATACTGGCAACCAAGCAAACATTCTCATCCAAATAAACCTGTAGTATAGCATCGAAGACAAAAAACAAACAACACATCAGTCTTCCATTAAAATAAAATAAACAAAGGTTTATTTTGTTAACTAATAATCTATAACCAGACATATGACTATCATTACGTCACTGGTCCTATGATAATTTCCTCAAATGACATAAGAATACATACCTTAAATTCCATTAAAATAAACATCAGAGGCCTTTAACCAATAGATAGCCTTCCTATAAACCACAAAAATAGTTGGGATTCATGACAAACCCATGATTAGGGTTAGAATCAAGGATTGAGGTCCTCTTTTTTTTCTCTCTCTCTTCATTTTTTTTCTCCTCACATAAGTAGGAAGGCGCCTTGATGTGGTTCAATAGAGGTTGATGACACTGTCCATGAGTTCCTAGTTGCAGATGCATCTGACCCATGGAATGAAAGTAAGTTCACTTCATGTGACTAACAAACCCATATTTTCACAAGTACCAAAAAGTGAGAAACTGGTAATCTCATCACCAGTTTGTGTGTTGATCTTCTGAAAGATGTACAACGATTGAGAATTTCATCGTATATAAGGTTTTACCATTCATCAAAAGTGGATTGGAGAACTCAAGTTAGGGGATGAAGCTATTCAAGACCTATTTCTTTGATAAATAGAAAGTAAAGAAGATGATATTTCCTGGTGCCTGACAGTGAGTGTACCCTTGTGAAAATTCTTAATTAAAAAAATATGTTAACAAGACATGGTTCAGAGGGTTTCAGAAACTTTGGTGCTGGAGCAGTCAATGAATATGAGGATTGCCAAAAGTATTCTGTGAGAAGTAACAGATTACTGTTTATAACTTAGCAAGAATGGATACATTCTAGTTCTCAATCTGACTCGGCTAAACAAAGGGTTTATCCCAACTCAACATTTCTTTAGTACTCGTTCATTTGTAGTACTATTGTCGTAGGGCAGAGGCGGGAGCAAGAGCCGGAGGGGGTGGGGGGAGAGGGGATTGGAGTAAATAATTCCCAATCCCATTTAGGAGATTGGAGACCAAGTGTCTGATTCATGCAATCTTTTATGATTATTCAAAGTTGCTACCTGTTTAGCTCTGTTGATATTACAATCATACATATGTTCGCAACCTTGTAAGAGATCTCTTTCTTTATGGTCATATTTATCCCAGTTCAGTAGAGAGAGAGAGAGAGAGATCCACCATTAGAATTAACCCATTTGGTCACCACATCAACATTATTTTTTAATTAAGCTGCTCTCTTCCAGATAATTTACCCATAAAATAACATGACTAGCAGACAAGCAAACTTTGTCATCAAAATCAACCTAATATTGTATAGCATCAAAGATAACAAACAAACAACACAGCAGTCTTCCACTAGTATAAAATAAACAAAGGCTTTGTTTGTTAACTACTAATCTAAAGATGGCCATCTATCATTACCTTATCACCAGACATGTGACAACCATTACGTCAGTGATCCTATGATAGTTTCATCAAATGACATAAGATACATACCTTAAATTCCATTAAAATAATAACCTTATCAACATCAAAGGCCTTCAACATACACATAGCCTTGCTATAGACCACCAAAATAGTTAAACCCTAATCAAACCCATGATTAGGGTTTCTTTCTCTTCATTTTTTCATCTTTACTGACCACTAGATTGACAACAATAGAAGCATGGACTGGACTGTCCTTTTTTTTATTTTGTCCACTAACTACACTGCCATTTTTCAAGCAGTGAAAATATAGGACATACACTCACTGATAATACTAATAATATGTAATCCATTCATGCAGCGGGGGCGTAGTCATAGCCACCATCATCGCATCTCGATTAAGCTGCAGGAGCATAGTCATAATCTCCATCATCGTCGTCGTCGTCGTCGTCGCCATCTCCTTCTTTACATGCTGCCGGGGCATAATCATATCCATCATCTTCATCTCCATGCCTCTCGTTCCATGAGTCAATGTTGCAGGAAATGAGAGACATCTTTCGCTGAATTTGAACAAATAGGGGACAGTGGAGCCAATGTTCCCTTGAGAAGGCTAGGATTAGAAGATGAACACACACTAGGGTTTTTTGTGGTCTGTGTTGAGCTTAATTGGAGAAGAAGGCTCTATGCTTATATAGAAGTTAGAGAAGGTGTTATGCTCGTTTTTGCACAGGTCAGGCACGTGGGGAGTGTGGATTGATGCCTGAAGGGTGGTGCATTGGCCGACGTCGGGGACACGTGGAAATTTGTTCCGGCCACATAGGAAATTCACATGACAGGTAGGAAAATTTGTACTTGTATATGGTAATGAATTGGTGAGTGCTAAAGCATCTTTGGGTGCAATGTTGGGTCTGAGACTTTTCTGTATGCTGGTGACAAGAAATCATAAAAAGTAAAAGATGATGCTTTTAATGGGTGTGTAGGAATGATATATGAATTTAAAAATTAGACTTAAAAATTAGACTTGGTAATTATAATTATTGATTTCACTGTAAGTCTTAACATTGGACTCATTATCTATTCAATAATTGAAATTTATCAAGTCTAATTTTTAAATTTAATTTCTAAGTTCATGTAACATTATTGAGGAAATATGTGGTGCATTATCCTCTACAAATGAGATTTGTAGTACTGTCTATGCCAGCCTATTGAAAGTGGCAGATCATGGTATGGAAGTTTTCTCTTTGCTTGTGTTTCTCTTTAGTGTTTTTTATGGTTGAGAACCGTCTTAATCACATTATTTTTAGACTCATTACTCCTAAGTAAAATCCGCCAATGCCCGTAGTTACTCCCAATTCCAGGGGCCGCCCAACCCAACTAGGGCTTAGGCAAAAATGTTATGTGAGACCTAGTAATATTTATTCAATAATAATATTAGTATTGAATAGTTATCAAAATATTAAAATATGTTTATTTAAAAATTATTTGTTTTGTCTTTTTATTTGAGATACAACATACTAATTAATAAATTTTGCAAACAAAAATTGTGTTAATCGTAGTCAAATTCGGAGATCAAATGTAAATGATACATGCTATTTATTAAAGATAAAGAAAAAAATAGGGAAATTTGGAGGCCGGTCCCTTTATATGGACTTACTTGGAGATAAGTCCGTCAAGGAAACTTATTTGGTTTTAAGTCCATTTTTTGTCAATTTTACTATTGTAACTCTTCCCTGTATGAATGCTATAAACGACGTTTATGGACACAATAACCAGCATATACATCTCCTTCATAATCGCCTTAAAATTCGACTACAATCTTCCAAGTCACAATGTTTCTTTATCCGAAACACAATAAACCGACATTTACCAAAAACCGTTCATATTCAAATTTCAAACTCATTACATTTCATAAAATACAATTTTAATTTACTATTCTAGTTTATTTTGGACTCCATCGACAAAATATTAATATTGAATATTGATATTTAAAAAATAACAATAGTAATATATTCAACAAAGACAGTAATATGGTCACTAAAAAAATAGTAACATACTCACAAAAAAATAGTAACATGGTAAAAAAGTAATAACAATTAGAAATTTAATTGTGTCAAAGTGGGCATTAACCTTGTAATCAAGATTCAAGATAACTCATACATTAGTACTAAATTAAAGTGTTATAAATTTCGATTTTGTTGATTTTTTTGTTGCGCAAGACAATCGAGTATTCATTGGTTGTGTTACTGTGGAAAAAAATCCATGTTACTGTACGTGAACCGAAAAATGGAGTTCAGGATTTCGATGTCTTGATGTTTACAATTGGTGTTGAGTGTCGTAATTCAACTGTCGATTGTGTGTTACTACTCGTCATTTTGTAAATTTTTAATTTGTGAATCGTATTTTTACTAAAATTATTCGAAAGTTGATGTTACTGTAAAAAAACTGTTGTCTTTTATTTTGTAAAATTAGATGTGTTACTGAACACAAAAATTTGATGTTACTGTGAATATCAAAGTGTATGTTATATAATATACGTCTCAAAGTTTGCAATTGTATGTTAAAATTCACTATAGTAACATTAGTGTCAGTATAGTAACACGACTGTACTAGTAATACGACCCTAATTGTAACTTCAATCATATAGTAACATGAATGTTACTATATATTAACAATCGTGTTACTGAACTCTGTTGGCATTGTTCAGCCTCCCTATATTATGCATTACTGTTGTTAAGGAAATTTTGTAATCTGATTTTGACTTAATAGACCCACAATTTATTCGTACATTAAACTTCTCATATATAACTATCAGAATATATAACTTCCATATAAAACTTCCGTTAATTATTATAATATTTAATAAACGGTTTTCATATATAATTCAATCAAGGGTTTCCATATATATCTCAATGATTTAATCTACGTGACTTTCCATAACTGGACAAAACTAACACCGTTAGAGATAATTTTGAGATTTAAAAAATAAGTGGACTTAAGTACCTACATATAAGTTTATACATGGACTTACCCCCAAATAAGTTTCCTTCCAGAACTCAAATCATTATAAGTCTATTTAGGGGGACTCACCCTCAATTTTCACTAAGATTTCCAATAACGAAGCTCTAGATTACTTTCCCTTCCAATTGGAATAACGCATTGTTAAAGGAACTATTATTTTTGGGCCTTGTGTTTGCCAAGAAAAAATAAGAGTTTTTACAGGGCTAATAAAGTCTTATTTATTCTAGATCGGCCAATGAGATCTCTCAACCTTTTTTCTTTGTCAAAATTTATATTTTCTCGTAAATCATAAGTTACTAGACTGTCTCAGTCATCGTTATTTTTGGTTTCCGAGCTCTTTAGGTCTTGGGTATTAAAATCAATTGTCTATCTTATAATAAGTATGAATAATGATTTTATATTTCTATAACTTAAATTTAAGGCTATTTTTTGATCAATTTGTTTATAATGAATAAAATTTATACTACTTTAAAATACCAGTATATTTGAAAAACATTTGTTTTCTTACTTTATCCTCTAACATTATAATTATCTCATCCTTATCCTTTAGAGTTAATACCACACTAAATATAATCATTCCCTCTAATTGTTTCCATTACTTCTCATCCGTTAACCCCTCTCCCTATCTCCCTACCTTCTCTCCCTCTTCTCTCCCTCCTTATTTCCTCTCTCAAAGTCACTATTCACAGACCGTTTTACTTCTCAACCGTTACCCTCTCTCCTACTATCTCTCTCTCTCTCTTCCCCCTATTTCCATCTCTCTTTGCCTTTCTTTGTGAGACGATGGCCGGCTTTTGGGTCTTGGCATTACACAACCAACACTGTACTGCATCAGGTAATGAGTTTTTGTTAACAAATCATTCCTGTAATTTCTGCCTATAGTCATTATCCTCTTCTAATTTTATACACTTTGTCCAAAATTTAGCTTTCCCTGTAATCACACTACAACCCGAATACATAGCAAACACTCGTCTTCTTCAAGCTCTCCACTGCTAGAGGACCTCCACCCCTCTCCCTCTGACCAGGTATCTGCCACATGTGAACAAATTATTAGATCATTTTTTGGATTGGTTTGCTTTGGGGAGTTTTCATTTTGGATTTTTGCTTATTGCTTATTATTCTGTTTTGCTGATGAGATTACTAGGAGAATAGAATTATAAAATCCATCTGGACGACAAGACAAAAACAAGAGACGAAGAAAAAAATAATAACATGAAAGTCATTTATCATACATATCTTTCATGTAAGAAAAACATGAATAGGTCCATTTATTTATTTCGACATTCCTTGTGCTTAGTATATATACTCAATTAGAGATATATTATATATACTCAGTTCCAAGTTATGCTTTTGTGCTTCATTTTCATCAAGGAGGGAAATACATTGATGAACATATAGTGTGCAGAATTTTAGATGATTTGTAGGTTTTATGTCCATCATTCAACTTGAAACTTCTGGTGTAGCCTGAAAATATTTGTCCCTATAATTGCACTTGCTTTTTGCGGTGTTAGTGCCTGTCAATTGGACTGGGAAACATTAGAGAATATTAAGGACTTAACATTTAGTGACATTGGCAAGCTATCAATATCCAACATTCCTTCTGGATCAAAAAGGTGAGCAAGAATCTATTTTCTTTTCTTTTTGGCTTTTTCTTGTATGTGTCAATCCAATTGTCATCACTATACAGATGCAATAACTTCTATTATTTTGTTAAAAGAATGTTGATTTCACAGACAAAGTTTTGATTGTGAATTATCATTATGTTTCTTTGAAATTAAGAAGCATCATTTTCTTTTCTTTTTTTTCAATAGTCTTGTAGAGGGTGGAATTCAAACTTCTTTACTGGTAAATTATTCCTTAAAACATTACTTTTTCTTCCATGACATGCAAATTTTGAATCTAAATGAAATCATGGAACACACAAAGTAAAGTTCTTTGTTCATTCAATTAGCCAACATTGAATGATAAACTACAGTTTGATGTCTCGAAATTAATAAAAGTAGGATATATAAAATGTGACAAGCATTAAAAGTCCAATTTAGATAAAGTATGTTTTTTTGGAAACACCAACTAAACTACTTATCCTGTTGCCATTATAAAAGGATAAACTAGGGGGAAATGAGTAATTCTTCTTTCATGATGCAGGAAAATTGAGAAATCTTAAGATGAGTTTATAGATAAGTCTCACACCATATCAGGTGTGACTACATGAACTTAAAAAATAGACTTAAAAATTAGATTTGATAATTACAACCACTGATTTTACTGTAGGTCCTAACATTTATCGGGACTTACTACCTATTCAATGGTTGAGATTTATCAAGTCTAGTTTTTAAGTCTAATTTTTAAATTCATCTAACATTACTCAGGAAATATGTGGTGCATTATCCTCTACAAATGAGATTTGTAGTTCTGGCTATGACACCCTATTGCTTGTGTTTCTCTTTAGTTTTTTTTATGGTCGAGAACCGTCTTAATCACATTATTTTTAGACTCATTACTCCAAAGTAAAATCCAAATGCTCGTAGTTACTTCCAATTCATACACACTAAATCAATTTAGACGCCTCTAATGAGGTTAATTAAAAATTGGGACACGAAATATAACTATCATTGAAATACTATCATTTGAACTATTCTGACAAATTTTTGTATTTCTCTTAGGCAAACTACTTATTTGAACATGGGTGGTGGTATGATTTGCTAGATGCTTTAAATAAATAAGCCAAATTCTATCTTCATATTAGTGCTCTTTAAGAGTATCTCTAATCTTGACTCAAATATATACTTAAATTTAAATTTGAGTCGAATGACTTAAAAAAATTTTCTAACCTTGGACTCAAATTCATACGAAATCAAAACAAAACTTATTCTGAACCAAAATTAAAGTAGACTCAAATTTTATACCAAATTTTTAACGATAACTTTTTAACCTATCCAAAACTAAAAAACTTTTTCGATGACTTATTATATGCCTCTTCTTGCCTCTCTCTACTATAGTGCTTCTATCGTCGACCACCACCGAAACTTTCACAAATCATTTGAAGGCCTATAGGTAAGTTTTTTCCTTTTCATCTTCCATCTTCTTTATTTATTTTTTATTTTTTAAAACCATAATCTCACCCACATTTCTTACTATATAAACCCTAAGCCTATCCATCAAATTTTTCTTTGATTTTTTCGACTTAAATACTATCGATAGTACAATTTCAGACTACCGATTCTTCCTGAAATTCTAAGCCTTCGCTACCCACAAATTTAGAAATTTCGTTATTTTATTTCTTCAATCTTCCATTTTTGTTAAAAACATATGTTTTTGTGTTCTTCAGACCAAATTCATGTCAAAATAGTTATATTTTTTTCTTTTTCTTTATTGGGATTTATAAAAAATGATAAAAGATTAGAACAATCTTACAATTCTTGAGTAGTTTATTTATTCTCATGTAATGTTGTATACATATTCATTTTTTTTTTAATTACTCATTTGTGGAGAGATATGAAAATGTTATTTATTTTATCAAATATCATGATTTGAATATCACATAAAAATGAATTTTGGGATAATAAGGAAATTTTCAGCGATGTGAAGTCTTCTACAATTTGTTGTTGTTCGTAACTTGTGTGTGAAAGTGGTATTTAGACGATGTAGAAGTATCATTTGGGTGTTGATGTCTTCACAATGTATTTCTTTATGCTTATTATGTTTTGGGTATTTAATGTTTGTGTTTTAAAACTAAACTGAATTCCTTGTGTTATTCACATTTCACAATAGTCATGAGTTAAATAACAGGAATGCAAATGGGTTTGAAGAAGAAATGGTATATTGTGTTCAATGGTCGAAGGGTAGGAATTGTTGATAATTGGCAAGAATGCCACGGCCTAGTTAGTGGATATCCTGGCGCTTTGTACAAGTCGTTTTCTTCATCCGTAGCTGCGCAAGAGGCCTTAGCAGCACACGTTTCCGCTAGAGTGATGGACCAAAATGAAAAGCCAATGCATACACAACAACACAACACTGTGAATGATCCATTTACACGTGCACGAATTCTCATGCCACACGAAATGGTTGGAAGAAAACCATCTCAAGAAGTTCAATCAATCCCACAAAATGGAATTATGCTCGTTGTAGTAGCGTTCATATTGAGTTTCATAATTTGCAATATTTTGACCTAATTTGTGGAAAATTTTGTTTGACGGAACGATCATGTGCGATGATCATGTTTCTAGAAAATTTTCCTCATCAACTTATGCTATGTTTGTAATTTATGTATTCACTTTTATGGATTTGTATCAGTAAACTAATGTTCAATTTTTTGTTCTATTATTAACTAATGTATTGTGCATTCATTTTGTAATGAATATTATTATTGGACCATGGTTAAAAGAAATGAGGCGATTAAGACTAACACAAGATGAAGAAGATGTTCTATTGGATTGCCTAATAGACCTTAAGTTGGATAGGCGAATTGCCAACACGGGTGAATTCCTCGAAGGAGGCTGGAGTCGTCTGTGGGAGATGATAAGTTCACGTCGGCAAGAACCACGATTAACTCTGGGACTAGTGATGGAAGTAGTTATTTTTTGGAAAAGACGTCATTTCAAGATAAAAGATATGGAGGCTTCGGAGTTGTTCCATTGGAACAATGAAGAACGAGTTATTTTCCCTATCAATGCGACAGGAGTTTCTTTCTTAGAGGTTTATTTATTATTATTTTTTTTTAATATATATATTACTATACGAATATTTATATAAATGTGTCATTAAAATAAATGTCTTTTTTTTTAGGATGACAACTTCGCAGCTCGAGCGTGTGTGCGGACTTGTCCCAATTACGAGATATTCACAGAAAAATTTGGGCCACATGGGGAAGGCAGAAATATATCAACAGTTTCCAATGTTAGCTCCACTTCAGTCACATCACCGTATAGGCCTACTGTAGACTTGGTTATCATTGATGATTAATGTCATCAATACATGTGAGCACTTTGTAACCAATATAATGATGTTTAATATGGTTTAACGGGAATATGTCCGGCCGTTTTGATGTATTTGTGAATGGACAAATTTTGTATGTATCCCCGTATAAGTAAATGTTATAAAGTTGCACTTTCTTGTTGGGTTAATGTTTTATTGCGTTTTATTATGCTTATGAATAATAGTTATATTTTATCAACATTCATGATTTTTTTCATAAGTTAGGAAAAAATAATTTAATCATATATTTAACTCATAAGGACGCATGTTTACTCATATATGTATCCAAACCCATGTTTAACGTAAACAAACATGGGTTTGGATTAAATTGGTTTAGGGGTAAAATAGTCATTTATATACAAATATATTATCATAATAGTCATATCCCTGCGCATACCAAACATGGGTATGAACAACATTAACCCCCTCAAACTCATCTTTGAATCCCATCTTTGGGTCAAACCCGGGTTTGGACAATCCAATCCAAACCCCTCCCAAAAAACATATCAAACAGGTCCCAAAGGTGTTTAACAAAATGCCCTAAAACATGTTACTACTTTTTAAGTTCCTGTAAATTCCATGTTACTATTTTTTTTATATGTTACTACTTTTTTATTGGGCATGTTACTATTTTTTTTATGTCACTACTTTTTTTCATGGTACACATATAACTTTTTTTTTTTTTTTTGTTGAACATATTACTGTTTAATGTTACTATTTTTTGTTGAGCATGCTATAAATATTAATATTCTATGTTATTATTTTTTGTTTGAATGTTATTAGTTTTTTATTTTGAATGTTACTATTTTATCTCACATATATATGTGTGTGTGTGTGAGAGAGAGAAAATAGTTCTAATCTATATATAAATATAGATAGTTATAATAGAGAAACTATTTTAATGCTACTAAAACTCCTAAAATTTAGGAGTTGTTAATTATTATATTTATTTTAATTAAATATAATTATTGAGAATATTTTGAATAATGGAGATCAAAATAAACTTATTCTCAAATAAATTTTTCGAATGGACTTAAATCCATAAAAGATCTGCTCCCAAATTTTTCTTATTGTTCTAGGATACAGGATGTTAGTCCAGTTACTGTTGGCCCATTATCCCAGAAATCCACTGGGCTAGGGATGGCCAAATTAATCACATAATGCCCATGAGTAGCCCACTAACCTTTATAGTTGGGCCATGGCCACAATTTTTGCCCACTAAACCCGATTAAGGCCCATGAGGCGTCCCATCTAGCAAATCTATGGCCTGACCCATTGGCTTAGGAAGGCACCTGGATGTGGTTCAATATAGAGGTTGATGGCAATGTCTATGAGAGTTCGTAGTTGGAGATGTATAAGTTCTGTCTAGTACACGAGACTCTCATTATTGCGGAGTTTGAGGAGAGTTAAATATACATAATCTTACTCCTGCAAATAGAGAGGCTGTTTTTGTAATTGAAGATGCATCTTACCCTGAAATGAAAGTAAGTTCATTTCAACCCTTGGGTAGTTCAAGTGGGAACAGAGACGAGTTGTAAACACAGATATCCTGGAATTTGATTAGTGGAGGTGCGAATAAGTTGGTAAAAACATCCTTGAATGTTAAACAAAAAAAAAAAAAAAAAGTAAGTTCACTTCATGTGACTAACAAACCCATATTTTCACAAGCAAAGAAGATTGAGAAACTAGGTAAGTTGTGGTAATCTCACCAGTTTGAGTGTAAAAATCGTACAACGATTTGGAATTTCATCATATATAAGGTTTGGCCATTCATCAAAAGTGGATTCGAGACCTCAAGTTAGGGGCTGAGAGGATATTTCCCTGGTGTTTGACAGTGAGTGTACTCTTGTGAAAATTCTAAATTAAAAAAAATAGGTCAACAAGATATGCTTCAAAAGACTTTCAGGATTGGTGTTGAAGTAGTCGATGAATATGATGAGTGTCAAAAGGATTCTGTAATCGAGAACTAACAGATTACTATTTTAACTTGGTAAAAAATGAATACTGGACACAAAAGAATGCTTGTATTAAGACATGATCAGTAGACATGAACAGTGAAGCACCGATGAGGTGATCGGGTCCCAATAACGAGATCTAGAGGAAACATACCCTTCGCACCAAGGAAAAGAATGTGACCCTGTGCTCAAACAATCAATGTTGGGCAGGAATGTGGCCCTCCCATGATGCAATTTATTGCAGAGAATGGTTACTTATACAGATACGTTACATCGGATCACATTTCGAATATCAAAAAATTCAGATAAAGACATGACCCTAATTGACGTGGACTGTTTGGGGGCGCATGTATGTAAATGCCAGTTCATTGAATGTTCGGTGCAACATTATGAATGTTTGGCATAGTCATTAAATGATGAGAGGACGTGCAGTAAATAATCAATCTCTTAAGCAAAATAATCATTACAAGGTTAGGCCTCGAGGAATCGTGGACTTTTTTCAAGTCCGATAATTGCATGACTCGAGAGAAAGGTAGCTAATGAATAATTACTCGGGCACTGCTAGACAACTTGATAAGACCCCTAGAATGTCATGTCATCCATCGCCTTTGAAGGTATAAATATCCAAATAAATTGGGTAGCAGGTACACGATCTAAGTCATTTCAGCACTGTAAAAAATTTTATTCTCCCTTTATACATCTAGTGACTGAGGCATCGGGGGAATAAGCCGAACACGTCTCCCGTCTGCCTTCTAACTCCATTCATTGTTGCAGGACACTCGTGCAAATATGCTATAATTCTCAACTCGACTCAGCTAAACAAAGAGTTTATCCTAATTCGACATTTCTTTAGTGCTTGTTGATCATTTGCAGAACTATTGTGAGGGGAGGGGGATGGAGAGGAGTTTTGGAGTGAATAATTCCAAATCCAATGTAGGAGATAGGAGACCAAATGTCTGATTCATGCAATTCTTTTGTGATTGTTCAAAGTTGCTTCCGGTGTTGTTCTGTTGATATTACAATCATACATAAGTTCACATCCTTGTAATAAATCTCTTGATTTTCGGTTATATGTATCCCAGAGAGAGAGAGAGAGAGAGATCCCATAAAAAAATACTGGCAACCAAGCAAACATTCTCATCCAAATCAACCTGTAGTATGGCATTGAAGACAAAAAACAAACAACACATCAGTCTTCCATTAATATAAAATAAACAAAGGTTTATTTTGTTAACTAATAATCTATAACCAGACATACGACTATCATTACGTCATTGGTCCTATGATAATTTCCTCAAATGACATAAGAATACATACCTTAAATTCCATTAAAATAAACATCAGAGGCCTTCAACCAATATATAGCCTTCCTATAAACCACAAAAATAGTTGGGATTCATGACAAACCCATGATTAGGGTTAGAAGCAAGGATTGAGGTCCTCTTTTTTTTCTCTCTCTCTTCATTTTTTTTCTCCTCACATAAGTAGGAAGGCGCCTTGATGTGGTTCAATAGAGGTTGATGACACTGTCCATGAGTTCCTAGTTGCAGATGCATCTGACCCATGGAATGAAAGTAAGTTCACTTCATGTGACTAACAAACCCATATTTTCACAAGTACCAAAAAGTGAGAAACTGGTAATCTCATCACCAGTTTGTGTGTTGATCTTCTGAAAGATGTACAACGATTGAGAATTTCATCGTATATAAGGTTTTACCATTCATCAAAAGTGGATTGGAGAACTCAAGTTAGGGGATGAAGCTATTCAAGACCTATTTCTTTGATAAATAGAAAGTAAAGAAGATGATATTTCCTGGTGCCTGACAGTGAGTGTACCCTTGTGAAAATTCTAAATTAAAAAAATATGTTAACAAGACATGGTTCAGAGGGTTTCAGAAACTTTGGTGCTGGAGCAGTCAATGAATATGAGGATTGCCAAAAGTATTCTGTGAGAAGTAACAGATTAGTGTTTATAACTTAGCAAGCATGGATACATTCTAGTTCTCAAAACAAAGGGTTTATCCCAACTCAACATTTCTTTAGTACTCGTTCATTTGTAGTACTATTGTCGTAGGGCAGAGGCGGGAGCGAGAGGCGGAGGGGGTGGGGAGAGAGGGGATTGGAGTAAATAATTCCCAATCCCATTTAGGAGATTGGAGACCAAGTGTCTGATTCATGCAATCTTTTATGATTATTCTAAGTTGCTACCTGTTTAGCTCTGTTGATATTACAATCATACATATGTTCGCAACCTTGTAAGAGATCTCTTTCTTTATGGTCATATTTATCCCAGTTCAGTAGAGAGAGAGGGAGAGAGAGAGAGAGATCCACCATTAGAATTAACCCATTTGGTCACCACATCAACATTAATTTTTAATTAAGCTGCTCTCTTCCAGATAATTTACCCATAAAATAACATGACTAGCAGACAAGCAAACTTTGTCATCAAAATCAACCTAATATTGTATAGCATCAAAGATAACAAACAAACAACACAGCAGTCTTCCACTAGTATAAAATAAACAAAGGCTTTGTTTGTAAACTACTAATCTAAAGATGGCCATCTATCATTACCATAATATCACCAGACATGTGACTACCATTACGTCACTGGTCCTATGATAGTTTCATCAAATGACATAAGATACATACCTTAAATTCCATTAAAATAATAACCTTATCAACATCAAAGGCCTTCAACATACTCATAGCCTTGCTATAGACCACCAAAATAGTTAAACCCTAATCAAACCCATGATTAGGGTTTCTTTCTCTTCATTTTTTCATATTTACTGACCACTAGATTGACAACAATAGAAGCATGGACTGGACTGTCCTTTTTTTTATTTTGTCCACTAACTACACTGCCATTTTTCAAGCAGTGAAAATATAGGACATACACTCACTGATAATACTAATAATATGTAATCCATTCATGCAGCGGGGGCGTAGTCATAGCCACCATCATCGCCATCTCGATTAAGCTGCAGGAGCATAGTCATAATCTCCATCATCGTCGTCGTCGTCGTCGTCGCCATCTCCTTCTTTACATGCTGCCGGGGCATAATCATATCCATCATCTTCATCTCCATGCCTCTCGTTCCATGAGTCAATGTTGCAGGAAATGAGAGACATCTTTCGCTGAATTTGAACAAATAGGGGACAGTGGAGCCAATGTTCCCTTGAGAAGGCTAGGATTAGAAGATGAACACACACTAGGGTTTTTTGTGGTCTGTGTTGAGCTTAATTGGAGAAGAAGGCTCTATGCTTATATAGAAG
This sequence comes from Ilex aquifolium, assembly GCA_951799425.1. Taxonomy (NCBI): domain Eukaryota; kingdom Viridiplantae; phylum Streptophyta; class Magnoliopsida; order Aquifoliales; family Aquifoliaceae; genus Ilex; species Ilex aquifolium. Next base: position 47,895,151 of record OX637393.1, read on the forward strand.
TTAGAGAAGGTGTTATGCTCGTTTTTGCACAGGTCAGGCACGTGGGGAGTGTGGATTGATGCCTGAAGGGTGGTGCATTGGCCGACGTCGGGGACACGTGGAAATTTGTTCCGGCCACATAGGAAATTCACATGACAGGTAGGAAAATTTGTACTTGTATATGGTAATGAATTGGTGAGTGCTAAAGCATCTTTGGGTGCAATGTTGGGTCTGAGACTTTTCTGTATGCTGGTGACAAGAAATCATAAAAAGTAAAAGATGATGCTTTTAATGGGTGTGTAGGAATGATATATGAATTTAAAAATTAGACTTAAAAATTAGACTTGGTAATTATAATTATTGATTTCACTGTAAGTCTTAACATTGGACTCATTATCTATTCAATAATTGAAATTTATCAAGTCTAATTTTTAAATTTAATTTCTAAGTTCATGTAACATTATTGAGGAAATATGTGGTGCATTATCCTCTACAAATGAGATTTGTAGTACTGTCTATGCCAGCCTATTGAAAGTGGCAGATCATGGTATGGAAGTTTTCTCTTTGCTTGTGTTTCTCTTTAGTGTTTTTTATGGTTGAGAACCGTCTTAATCACATTATTTTTAGACTCATTACTCCTAAGTAAAATCCGCCAATGCCCGTAGTTACTCCCAATTCCAGGGGCCGCCCAACCCAACTAGGGCTTAGGCAAAAATGTTATGTGAGACCTAGTAATATTTATTCAATAATAATATTAGTATTGAATAGTTATCAAAATATTAAAATATGTTTATTTAAAAATTATTTGTTTTGTCTTTTTATTTGAGATACAACATACTAATTAATAAATTTTGCAAACAAAAATTGTGTTAATCGTAGTCAAATTCGGAGATCAAATGTAAATGATACATGCTATTTATTAAAGATAAAGAAAAAAATAGGGAAATTTGGAGGCCGGTCCCTTTATATGGACTTACTTGGAGATAAGTCCGTCAAGGAAACTTATTTGGTTTTAAGTCCATTTTTTGTCAATTTTACTATTGTAACTCTTCCCTGTATGAATGCTATAAACGACGTTTATGGACACAATAACCAGCATATACATCTCCTTCATAATCGCCTTAAAATTCGACTACAATCTTCCAAGTCACAATGTTTCTTTATCCGAAACACAATAAACCGACATTTACCAAAAACCGTTCATATTCAAATTTCAAACTCATTACATTTCATAAAATACAATTTTAATTTACTATTCTAGTTTATTTTGGACTCCATCGACAAAATATTAATATTGAATATTGATATTTAAAAAATAACAATAGTAATATATTCAACAAAGACAGTAATATGGTCACTAAAAAAATAGTAACATACTCACAAAAAAATAGTAACATGGTAAAAAAGTAATAACAATTAGAAATTTAATTGTGTCAAAGTGGGCATTAACCTTGTAATCAAGATTCAAGATAACTCATACATTAGTACTAAATTAAAGTGTTATAAATTTCGATTTTGTTGATTTTTTTGTTGCGCAAGACAATCGAGTATTCATTGGTTGTGTTACTGTGGAAAAAAATCCATGTTACTGTACGTGAACCGAAAAATGGAGTTCAGGATTTCGATGTCTTGATGTTTACAATTGGTGTTGAGTGTCGTAATTCAACTGTCGATTGTGTGTTACTACTCGTCATTTTGTAAATTTTTAATTTGTGAATCGTATTTTTACTAAAATTATTCGACAGTTGATGTTACTGTAAAAAAACTGTTGTCTTTTATTTTGTAAAATTAGATGTGTTACTGAACACAAAAATTTGATGTTACTGTGAATATCAAAGTGTATGTTATATAATATACGTCTCAAAGTTTGCAATTGTATGTTAAAATTCACTATAGTAACATTAGTGTCAGTATAGTAACACGACTGTACTAGTAATACGACCCTAATTGTAACTTCAATCATATAATAACATGAATGTTACTATATATTAACAATCGTGTTACTGAACTCTGTTGGCATTGTTCAGCCTCCCTATATTATGCATTACTGTTGTTAAGGAAATTTTGTAATCTGATTTTGACTTAATAGACCCACAATTTATTCGTACATTAAACTTCTCATATATAACTATCAGAATATATAACTTCCATATAAAACTTCCGTTAATTATTATAATATTTAATAAACGGTTTTCATATATAACTCAATCAAGGGTTTCCATATATACCTCAATGATTTAATCTATGTGACTTTCCATAACTGGACAAAACTAACACCGTTAGAGATAATTTTGAGATTTAAAAAATAAGTGGACTTAAGTACCTACATATAAGTTTATACATGGACTTACCCCCAAATAAGTTTACTTTCAGAACTCAAATCATTATAAGTCTATTTAGGGAGACTCACCCTCAATTTTCACTAAGATTTCCCGTAACGAAGCTCTAGATTACTTTCCCTTCCAATTGGAATAACACATTGTTAAAGGAACTATTATTTTTGGGCCTTGTGTTTGCCAAGAAAAAATAAGAGTTTTTACAGGGCTAATAAAGTCTTATTTATTCTAGATCGGCCAATGAGATCTCTCGACCTTTTTTCTTTGTCAAAATTTATATTTTCTCGTAAATCATAAGTTACTAGACTGTCTCAGTCATCGTTATTTTTGGTTTCCGAGCTCTTTAGGTCTGGGGTATTAAAATCAATTGTCTATCTTATAATAAGTATGAATAATGATTTTATATTTCTATAACTTAAATTTAAGGCTATTTTTTGATCAATTTGTTTATAATGAATAGAATTTATACTACTTTAAAATACCAGTATATTTGAAAAACATTTGTTTTCTTACTTTATCCTCTAACATTATAATTATCTCATCCTTATCCTTTAGAGTTAATACCACACTAAATATAATCATTCCCTCTAATTGTTTCCATTACTTCTCATCCGTTAACCCCTCTCCCTATCTCCCTACCTTCTCTCCCTCTTCTCTCCCTCCTTATTTCCTCTCTCAAAGTCACTATTCACAGACCGCTTTACTTCTCAACCGTTACCCTCTCTCCTACTATCTCTCTCTCTCTCTTCCCCCTATTTCCATCTCTCTTTGCCTTTCTTTGTGAGACGATGGCCGGCTTTTGGGTCTTGGCATTACACAACCAACACTGTACTGCATCAGGTAATGAGTTTTTGTTAACAAATCATTCCTGTAATTTCTGCCTATAGTAATTATCCTCTTCTAATTTTATACACTTTGTCCAAAATTTAGCTTTCCCTGTAATCACACTACAACCCGAATACATAGCAAACACTCGTCTTCTTCAAGCTCTCCACTGCTAGAGGACCTCCACCCCTCTCCCTCTGACCAGGTATCTGCCACATGTGAACAAATTATTAGATCATTTTTTGGATTGGTTTGCTTTGGGGAGTTTTCATTTTGGATTTTTGCTTATTGCTTATTATTCTGTTTTGCTGATGAGATTACTAGGAGAATAGAATTATAAAATCCATCTGGAAGACAAGACAAAAACAAGAGACGAAGAAAAAAATAATAACATGAAAGTCATTTATCATACATATCTTTCATGTAAGAAAAACATGAATAGGTCCATTTATTTATTTCGACATTCCTTGTGCTTAGTATATATACTCAATTAGAGATATATTATATATACTCAGTTCCAAGTTATGCTTTTGTGCTTCATTTTCATCAAGGAGGGAAATACACTGATGAACATATAGTGTGCAGAATTTTAGATGATTTGTAGGTTTTATGTCCATCATTCAACTTGAAACTTCTGGTGTAGCCTGAAAATATTTGTCCCTATAATTGCACTTGCTTTTTGCGGTGTTAGTGCCTGTCAATTGGACTGGGAAACATTAGAGAATATTAAGGACTTAACATTTAGTGACATTGGCAAGCTATCAATATCCAAAATTCCTTCTGGATCAAAAAGGTGAGCAAGAATCTATTTTCTTTTCTTTTTGGCTTTTTCTTGTATGTGTCATTCCAATTGTCATCACTATACAGATGCAATAACTTCTATTATTTTGTTAAAAGAATGTTGATTTCACAGACAGTTTTGATTGTGAATTATCATTATGTTTCTTTGAAATTAAGAAGCATCATTTTCTTTTCTTTTTTTTCAATAGTCTTGTAGAGGGTGGAATTCAAACTTCTTTACTGGTAAATTATTCCTTAAAACATTACTTTTTCTTCCATGACATGCAAATTTTGAATCTAAATGAAATCATGGAACACACAAAGTAAAGTTCTTTGTTCATTCAATTAGCCAACATTCAATGATAAACTACAGTTTGATGTCTCGAAATTAATAAAAGTAGGATATATAAAATGTGACAAGCATTAAAAGTCCAATTTAGATAAAGTATGTTTTTTTGGAAACACCAACTAAACTACTTATCCTGTTGCCATTATAAAAGGATAAACTAGGGGGAAATGAGTAATTCTTCTTTCATGATGCACGAAAATTGAGAAATCCTAAGATGAGTTTATAGATAAGTCTCACACCATATCAGGTGTGACTACATGGACTTAAAAATTAGATTTGATAATTACAACCATTGATTTTATACTGTGGGTCCTAAAATTTATTGGGACTCACTACCTATTCAATGGTTGAGATTTATCAAGTCTAGTTTTTAAGTCTAATTTTTAAATTCATGTAACATTACTCAAGAAATGTGTGGTGCATTATCCTCTACAAATGAGATTTGTAGAACTGGCTATGCCAGCCTATTGCTTGTGTTTCTCTTTAGTTTTTTTTATGGTCGAGAACCGTCTTAATCACATTATTTTTAGACTCATTACTCCAAAGTAAAATCCGAATTCTCGTAGTTACTTCCAATTCATACACACTAAATCAATTTAGACGCCTCTAATGAGGTTAATTAAAAATTGGGACACGAAATATAACTATCATTGAAATACTATCATTTGAACTATTCTGACAAATTTTTGTAGTTCTCTTAGGCAAACTACTTATTGAACATGGGTGGTGGTATGATTTGCTAGATGCTTTAAATAAATAAGCCAAATTCTATCTTCATATTAGTGCTTTTTAAGAGTATCTCTAATCTTGACTCAAATATATACTTAAATTTAAATTTGAGTCGAATGACTCAAATTTTTTTTTTAACCTTGGACTCAAATTAGAGATACTCTAATCTTGACTCAAATTTTTAACGATAACTTTTTAACCTATCCAAAACTAAAAAACTTTTTCGATGACTTATTATCTGCCTCTTCTTGCCTCTCTCTACTATAGTGCTTCTATCATCGACCACCACCGAAACTTTCACAAATCATTTGAAGGCCTATAGGTAAGTTTTTTCCTTTTCATCTTCCATCTTCTTTATTTTTTTTTTATTTTTTAAAACCATGATCTCACCCACATTTCATACTATATAAACCTTAAGCCTATCCATCAAATTTTTCTTTGATTTTTTCGACTTAAATACTATCGATAGTACAATTTCAGACTACCGATTCTTCCTGAAATTCTAAGCCTTCGCTACCCACAAATTTAGAAATTTTGTTATCTTATTTCTTCAATCTTCAATTTTTGTTAAAAACATATGTTTTTGTGTTCTTCAGACCAGATTCATGTCAAAATAGTTATATTTTTTTCTTTTTCTTTATTTGGATTTATAAAAAATGTTAAAAGATTAGAACAATCTTACAATTCTTGAGTAGTTTCTTTATTCTCATGTAATGTTGTATACATATTCATTTTTTTTAATTACTCATTTGTGGAGAGATATGAAAATTTTATTTATTTTATCAAATATCATGATTTGAATATCACATAAAAATGAATTTTGGGATAATAAAGAAATTTTTTAAAAGATTTGAGTAAATATTTGAGTTTGTCCATTGAAATACTCTATACCGAATCAAACTTTTTATTCAAATTTAAACTCAAATTTAAATTTAAATTTGAATCATCATTGAAAATTATCTAACATTTGACCGCATCTAATTGAACAACCCAATAGTCCATATGCTCTTCACTTTTCTGTTATAATGGACCACTCAGTGTTATAATGGACCAATCAGTCTTACAAACACACTTCAAAAGTTCCTTTAGTTGAGTAGGGATGTATATATGATAACATGATTTGACGAAAATATAATAGGAGCAATGTCATTAGATTCAATTTAGAGATCAGATTAGGAGACCTGATGCATTCAATTAGCAATCGACCCCAATAATGATACACACATCATCTTTCTACACCATCTCAAATATACACTATTAGATTAGTAGGTCTTACAAAATTTATTAAATATTCCGAATGGGAATAATCTCACACAAAGAGTATACACCTCGTACGGACGGAGAGGGTGGTGAAAAAACCTTGTGGAACCTGACAACAGAACACCTAAGTAAACCGATGGCTAAAGGTGGCCAAAGGGACTTCGATGACGATCAACTGATGGCTGGAGGTGGCTAAAAGGACTCTGATGGATCGCAAATCAGAGAGAAGTATTGAGTGAATAGGCTAGGATTCAATTGCATTACTTGGTACCCGAGCCTTTATTTATAGTGGCAGGGAAACATGTCCCAAAAGAACCTATATTCTTGATTGATTGACTCAATTTTGTCACCAAGTCATATAAGTACGGGGTAGAGTTTGATTAAAACTCTGATTCCTAACTCCTTATCACTATCTCCAAAATATTCAAAGTGGTATTTGATTAGAATTTTAGGTCCCAAAATGATCCTTATCCATGTAAGAATCTTTTGGATAAAGCGTGTGACGAAGCTTATCATAACTTAAGTAGCGAAGACGTGGTTGACTTGTGCAAGCTTTGGTAACGAATATCAAATAAGGACTCTCCACAGACAAATGCCGACTAGCAGAGACTGGCCTTGCCTCTTGCCGAGTGGCATGAGCAGGCTTTGCGGACTTGCATGAGCAAGCTTTGTCGAGTGGCATGAGCCACCTCCTCCTTCCTAATGTCGGGTGGCAGTAGGCTTGCCCAAAGGAATTAGATACTTAATGTCTCTCCTTTCGAATTTGAATTTTCGTAATCCTTTCAAGTTAAGTCATGAGAGATTTATTCTTTATTATTACTCAAGTCTCGACGTCAGGGGCGGATTTACAGTGAAGGCAGCTGCCCCTACTGCAATTTTAAAAAAAATTGGGGATGCTGGTAGAATTTTAAAAATTTAGAAGTCTTCAATAATTGCCCCCATTGAAAATATTTTAAAAGAGTAGGGGTATTTTGTATAATATGTGGGCTCACCTCAGACAACACATTTACTTTACTCTTCCATCTACCCTCTGAAAAGCTCCACTTTTTTCATCTCAATGATTCATGGGCGACCTTCTTCTCTTTCGTCCTGCTGATTCCTTCAAACAAATTTCATTCGGATTTCTCTTGTCTCTTCCTTCGTTTCGGTCTTCTCTTGACTTCAGTCAGAATTTATCTAGTCGATTGAGTGAATATTTTTAAAGGAAATGAGAGTTTAAAAGATTCTATCAAAGTTGGCCTACCAGAGGTACCCATAAACTACATCTTGATATCTTCCATTTTATACAAATTTTTAGTGCAATAATTTAAGTTTTTATTATTCTTACCCCTTTAATTTTTTTTGCTAATAATAGATGATTGAACTTTGCTTATTGAATTTGAACTGAGCAGTAACAATAGGATCGGTTGTATATCCATATTTTTGGTAATGGGAGGGTGAGGAGGACATGAGTTAGTTTATGCGAAATGGGGTCATTCATTTGTTGGCATTTTTGGTAGGGCTGTTAGTCGAACGAGCTCGAACCGAGTTTGAAAATATTGTTTCTTAATCGAGTCTAAAAAATTGCTCAAGTTTGGCGCGTTTAGAAAATGAGTCTAGCCTAAACGAGCCCGAGTCGAGTCCGAGTATTTGCACATAAACGAGTCGAGTTTGAACCGAGCTTGTAGGACTTTTTTTCTCAACAAACCTAAAAACTTGTTCTAGTTTGAGCTCGTTTAGAAAACGAATCGAGTCTAACCCGAGCTAAGGTCGAATAGCTCAGTTTAATTAACAGTCCTAACCTTTGGTGCTATTTTAATATATTGAATAAAATGGACCTTGATTGCTTAAAATTTGTTATATTTAATTGGAATTCTATTTTCGGAAGTTTCTTATTATGGATTATACCTTGAATTAAATTATTTGATTTATGGGGCTTGAATAATTTGATTGTGTTAGATTAAATTGTTTATATATGTAAGTTTGGTTTATAGACTTGGGATATAAATATTTTTTCTAAATTGTTTCTATTAAAATTTTGGATCTATTTATGTTTAATTTAATAAATTTTTTATAAATAATGTTTTTGTGTCTAATGAACAAATTAATTTTTGAATTACAATGGATAAAATTTTTAAAAGAAAATAAACATTAGAACAACCATCTTCTACCCAAAAAAGTGTTGATAGTGATGGAGATATATTCTAAGCAAAGTTGTGGTGAAAATTAAATTAGGAGATCTTCCGGATCTTGCATGCTTATGGATAGCTTTGTAGTGAACTTTTTTTTTATTTGCTCTTTTGTACATCCCTAATCTATACGGATTACACCCATAATTGGCAATTTTTTTAGTGAAATTGTACTTAAAAGTATCATTGATTAGTTGTTTTGCGAAAGCAATGTAGATATTAGAAAATTTAAAGGTATTTATAAATTGTATCTTGCCCCCACTATGAGAGAAGTCTGGCTCCACCCTTGTTCGACGTAGATAACTTGTCTTTGATCGAACTGGAGATGAGATTAGTCGAGGTAGACTTAAGTTCAGGAGCAGAGCCACCCTTGGGCTAGGGTGGGCACATGCCCCCTTCCTCAAATTTTTTTCCCTTCATATTAGACATATTTTTTGAAATAAAAATTAGATATATTTAATTATGTCCACCGTACTATTGTTTTCTGGTAATATCGATTTGAATAGACTCTTACCTAAATGATTGTTAACTTTTCGAATAATGTTATTGAGACCTAATTTAAAGACCTAATGCATTGTGATATTAAGTCTAATAGTGATTTTCAATATTTAGTAAACTCCAATATCTATCCAATGGTCACAAACGATTGAGTCTCCATCAATTAAATCTTAAATTAGGTACAACTAATATTATTATTAACTTTTAAATACGTTTCAGACCTGTTCGAATATGTTTTGAATATATTGAGGTTATTTTATAATTTTTTTAAATTGTAAGGTTATTTTGTTATTGTATAAAAATGTGTGTCGTTATGTAGTAAATTATAGGATCATAAATGAAAGATTATTACCACAATTATCTATACTACTAATAAAAATATATTAACAAGAAAAACTTTTGATTCACTATTTTACCCTCATAAAAAATTAAAAAGGTCACTCTATCCTTCTACACTTAATATTTAAATTACCATCATATCCCTATGCATTTAAATCTGTAAATTACATCTAAGATCACTTTTAATTATATATTCCTTATGTATAAATGTCAGTTTTTATGAAACTTTTTGATTGATTATATTATTCTTAAAAAATATATGCATCATTATAAATTTTATTAGTAGTATAGATATTCCCTATGTATAAATGTCAATTTTATAAAACTTTTTGATTGATTATATTACTCTTAAAAAATATATGCATCATTATAAGTTTTAACAAAATATTCAAAAAAACCTTAAAAAATTTCATCAATATAATATTACTCACCCCATTTATAAAGATAATATTATAACTACACATGTATATTTTATTTTTTATCAAAATATTTAACCTTGTATGCATATTTTATTTTTAATCAAAATGTTTAACCCTTTCAATTTTAAAATAAAAAATAATGTATATATAGTTTTACATAATTATTTAGTTACAGTAAACTTTTCAGATTGTGTTAAGATTTTATGTGAAAATTAAATTTTTGTTTTAAATTTTAATATGTTCTATAATATATATTATAGTACTGTATATTAAATTTTATCCCAATTGACCTAGATAATCCTAAATATAGTAAAGTTCTAATATAATTTGTAGATTAATAATTATTTTTATTTTATTCAATGATTTATAAGTGAAATTTTAATCAAATTAAATTTTTAATTATCTATTCTCTATTTATAAATGTCAATTTTTATGAAACTTTTTTATTGATTATATTCCTCTTAAAAAATATATGTATTATTATAAGTTTAACAAAACATTCAAAAACCTTTAAAAACTCTATCAATATAATATTACTCATCTCATTTATAAAGACTATATATGTATATTTTATTTTTTATCAAAATGTTTAACCATTTTATTTTTAAGATAAAAAATAATGTATATATAATTTTACATGATTTGTTAGTCACAATAAACTTTTTAAACTGTGTTATGATTTGATGTGAAAATTTAAATTTTTTTAAAATTTTAATATGCTTTATAATATATATTGTAGCGTTGTATATTAAATTTTATCTCAATTAACCTAACTAATCCTAAATAAAGTAACGTTCTAATACGATTAGTATATTGATAATTATTTTTATTTTATTCAATGATTAATAAGTGGAATATTAATTTTAAAAAATTTAATTTTCAAACATCACTAAAAAATCACTTTCAATTACAAAATTATAGAAAAAAATAGAACTTTAATTATTTATTTTCCTTTTTTTTATCATTTTCTTAAAGTTAAAATAACAAATATTGAAAACATACAAAATTTTCAAAAATTTTATGGTGGAGCATGAGTGATGAAAAAATAAGTTTGGTAAATTTTAGATGATATTTAATTCAAGTGCATATATACCAATTATTTATTTATTAATTTTTTTTAAAAAAAATTATTTACGTGCAACGCACGTGGTGCATTGCTAATATATATAAAAGAAATATTATTGATAAGATTGATTTGTATCTCTTTCAAATAATAAAAATATATCAAGGTCAATTGTAAGTGACAATAATAAAAAAATTTAATTATTATTTTTTTGTTCATGTTATGCATATCAATTTTTAATCCTCTATTTTTACGAAACTTTTAAAAATTAAATATAATTGAGTAAATTACACTAACACCCCTATAGATTGGTCTAATTATAGAGACGCCCCTCAATTTTCTAAAATTACACTGACACCCCTTACTGTTTACCTACCAATTTCACAAAATACTCCTATGGTTAGTATCGTTATTGACAATGTCAAAAAATTGATTAAATCATCAACTTTTTACACTCTAATACTCATATTACCCTCGAACAAAATTAGACTAGCTTATTTATTTTTGTATCGTGTTCGTGTTTGTATTCGTATATTTTTTTTTTTTTTGATAATGTGGAACCTGCAGGACCACTTTGGACCCATCCCTACGAGAGTAAACCCTGGATACTTACAATCACCCACAAATTACATGTATCAATTAAGCCCAAAAGACACCAGCGAGAGTCAAACCCCTAACATCCAGGTCTATGATTCATTTGGGTTTAACTCCACACTGCTGGGCTACTCATGCAGGTGTGTTTGTATTCGTATTAACCCATATGAACTTTGAATAAAAAAATTAACGTTAACATTTAAGTCTAAGATTCTATTATCACTTAATTGAATCCATGTTCATACCTTTTTTATAAACTAAAAATTAACTTAATGAACATAACAATAATAATGAGTAAAACACTATTTTTTATATAATAATTATGTCAGTGCTTAATAAACAACAACAAATAACTAATATTTTATTTTTATAATACCAGTTAAATATTTTGATCATGCTAATTTTGTGTTGTTCATGTTAATATACAAATGAGAAGATAGAGGTAGTTCAACACGATTAAATAAACGGGTTGATTGTGTCAATTTTGGGTTTGATAAGTTGAACTCGAAAATGACCTATTTATTAGTATCTATAATATAAAATAGGGCAGACTTCAATAAAGTTCATCCGATGGTCTCAAATAGACTCATCCTATGGTCACCAATAATCCCTTTTAAAACCATTCATATTGTACCGTGCCTTAAGACACGAGTTATCCCTAGTTAAAATATATAAGATGATGATAAGTAAAAAATGGTGTATAATAAGAATAATTATGGAAATTGCATTTTTTGTTATATTTATTAAGGGACAAGACCTGATAATTTCAAAAAATTGAGGGGTGCCTTTATAATTAGACCAATTTATAAGGGGGGTAGTGTAATTTACCCAATATAACTTCAATAAATATGAATTTATGAATTTCTATGGTCAATTAAATTTTATTTTTTTAAAACGTGTTAATTTGCCCACCTTAAAACTAATTTCTAGCTCTGCTTCTCTGTAAACTGGTCTGAACAACCATAACCGTTGAAAAAAAAAAGTAAGGAGGACAAAAAAAAAAGTAGTGCTATGTTACCTGGGGATTTTTATTTTTTGGGAGGGGGTTTGGAGTAAATATTAAATACAATAGTGACACTACGTCATCACTGTCACGTGGTGTCACCATTCAATTAGAAGACTATAAATAGATAAAATAAACCCCACTATTTTCATAACTATCAGTAACCACCATATTCAATCAGCAACACAGAGGATTAGTATGATCCACTTTATGATACCATATAACAGTAATGATATAGTATTACTATTACAATAAATATTTTCCGGGGGTTGGTACTTGGTTGGTTCATAAGGGTTATAAGCAAAAGAGAGAGTGGAGAAGGTACATTAGAATACAAGCCGTGATTCTCCAAATTTTAGACATCAAATTAATAAAGACTCTTAAATTAGTTGGTTCTATTCATTTTTTGTCTATCTGGGGTTTCCTCATATAAAGATTTCTATTCATTTGGGATCCAACTTTTCAAATCTCATTTGAGATCAAAAGTATTACTTTTAGAATGCATTAGAATCCTGAAATTATATCCTATCTCACATTACTATTTCCCTTTACATTGCCAGTTTTTGTGTTGTACATTCAAATAAGATCATTAATCAGTATATCTCAATTGCAAACCCCTCTCACAAATTAAACGAAGAATTATGTCATTTTACCCTTAAATTATGCAATTTGTCATTTTGTGTAATTGTACTAATTGAGGCTAATATGAGAAACTTAATAATAAAAGGGATGGAATAAGATTAGTTCTATAGTTGTAGGGTATAAAATATAAATAATTCCCTCACAGTCTCAAAGCCCTGCAGGCTTTGGCTCCTGAAGCTACTACTACAACAAATGCCTACCAATCCTTTTCTATGGCTGAGATTCATTATACTCTTCATAGTTGATACTAAGCACAGCCAAAACAAAGTGTTTCTTTTGCATTTTGTAAACCAAACCAGAGCAAGTCCTAATGATGGCCACCTCACATCTCTCCGACCACATTTACCGGCCAATACCCACCCGGAGTGCCACCTTCCGGCGGCTCACCACCACCAAAGCGACCATACTTTTTCTCTCTCCCCCAAAATGTTCCAAATCTAGAAGCTTTTTAGTTAAAAATGACCAAAAATCCAAGTGGGTCGTCAGACTAAGCTTGGTGGAGCAAAGCCCACCAAAACCAACGGTGGATATGAAACGGTTGGTGGACTTCTTGTATGAGGACCTTCCACATCTTTTCGATGATCAAGGGATTGATCGGACGGGTTACGATGAAAGGGTGAAGTTTCGGGACCCAATCACGAAACATGATACCATTAGTGGGTATCTGTTTAACATTGCTCTGTTGAAGAAGCTCTTTAGCCCTGATTTTGAGCTGCATTGGGTCAAACAGGTATGCTTTTCTACTGTTATATATACACATGTATCTGTGTGCTAGTGTGTGTGTGTCTTAAGGATGGCGAGGAAATTACAATGTGGGGATGAGATAAAGGGTCTATGTGACAATTAATTAAGCTTACCTAGAGAGTAAGAACAAATTCTATACTATGGTATTTCATGCTTGATTGTAATGTGTAGTATAAATATTAAGTTAAACCCTCTTAAACGACTTAAATTTTAGAGTAGATTGTGGTTTAACATGAGATAAATTCAGAGGTATGGAATATGTATGTTGAATTGTCCCTTCAGCAGTTGCCAATCCATGTTATCTGGATTTTGGAGAATTCTATGCTGAGAGCAACATTGTTGTGAAGAATTTTTTTTGTTATGTGAATTTTTACCCTCTGAATACTACTTATTAGATGAAAGTCTAGACAACTGCACCTGGACTAACACACATGTTAGGCTGGCTCAAGGTCTCTTAACAGTTGACTCTGAGGGTACTGTGAAGCATTGGTTTTGGTGAAGTGGAACAGTATTAAATGACATACACGAAATGATAAATTGTGAGAGATTCAGGCCATGTTGTGGTATAATTGAATGTTAGCGAATGATACGCTGCAATTTGATGAAACGTGATTGACTCGGCTGATTCGATGCTCAGGGCACTGAGTCAACCAGGTTGAGTGAGACTCGTGACTAACATGGAACACACATCATTTTCAGAACAGATGGTGCCTAGTCGGTTATGGCTTGACCTACTCGGCTGATTCTTTGAACACTGCTGCAAGAAGTGAAGAAATTACTTAACTTTTTAGAAAGGTATGCCCTAGGACTAAATCAAAATGGAAATTCAATTCTATGAGAACCATATGAGAAAGGCAAACCAACATATCCCTAAATTTCACTTTTTCATTAAACCCTTTCAGATTCTTATAGCCTGGAGGTTGTTATGGATATAATTCAATTGATTCTCTCGAATATATTGTGCAATTTCCATAATGGAATATGAGCATGATATGTTGCTTTCCATGTATTTTGGCTATCTTTTGTTGTTGGATACTCCAGACTTTATCATACTTTTTCGCCAGGGGCATATAATTTTCCTTCCCATATGCTCTGCTCTGTGATGATATAATGGCCTTTGCGATTAATTCTAGAGCTTCAGCAGCATAGCTTTGAGGTCATAGTTGGACCCCGTATAGTTTTAGTACTTTTGTGGCTCACAAGTATATGTGTCTAGTTTCTTTCACTGATTGAGTTGTTATAGACAGGGCCTTATGAAATAACTACAAGGTGGACTATGGTAATGAGGTTCATTCTTTTACCATGGAAACCAGAATTGGTCTTTACGGGGACGTCTGTCATGGGCATCAACCCAGTGACGGAGAAGTTTTGCAGCCACGTGGTAGGGACTTTCACCTCTCCCGTAGTATTAGAAACATGCTACATTAGCAAGATTAGCAATTTGTTCCTTCTGTTTCTCTTTTGTTTTATTATTGTAGGACTACTGGGATTCTATACAGAACAATGATTATTTTTCTCTAGAAGGCTTACTGGATGTAATAAAGCAGGTAATTATCATTAAATAGTCCACATTTTGTATCACAATTCAGTATCGGTTCTTATGTGCATATCGTTAATTGCTGCAGTTGCGGATCTACAAGACGCCTCACATAGAAACCCCCAAATATCAGATACTTAAAAAGACTGGGAAGTATGAGGTTAGTCTTTTCATGGAATGGTGGTTGCAGCATTCATCAATTACCTATTTCTATTGTAGCAACCTGAATTGATGCAATGCTCAATATGGAACTTGCATATCAGCTTCCTTTAAAAATGTTCCCATAACTTCCTTGTCTACGTGACAGCGAAGAAGCACGGACACGGACACGGACACGGACACGGACACGGACACGGACACGGACACAGACACAGACACAGACACAGGACATAGATACAACACGACACGACATGATACGACATGGACACGTAAAAGCGACATTTCTCAAAAAAGTAGGACATGATATGTTGGGGACATGCTATACATAATTTTTTTTATATATAAAATTATATAATTTATTGCAAATATAATGATAATGATATATTATTCATGAAAACTTGTAAATGTTATGTTTAGTAATCTAGTGTGAATTTTTAGACTAAAGCATCATTATATTCAATAATCATTAATTTTTTTTGTAGACAACATGTATCTAACATATATAATTTAAATAATTATTCTTATTTTCTCAATTCCATTTTTTTAGAACTTTTATGCATCTTTTACTTTTATTGTTATATTTTGATTGCAACTTTAACATGTCTAGAGTTGGTAATTACATGTTCTCTCATAATATAAGACGTTTATTAGTCAAATTTGTAAGTTTTGTTAATCTCTTGTCAATTCAGTTTATTGTTTATGGTCTAAAACAAGTGTCGGACATGCCACAAAAGAAGTGTTTGACACATGTCCGAAATTTGAATTTTATAATTTAAGTATGGATACATATAAAAAGAGTATTAGACGCGTGTCTGAGAGTATCCGAAGAGTGTTAGTGTCTGACATGGATACATCACCTTCTTGAGAGTGTTCGTGCTTCATAGCCTGACAGTAACATATAGAATAACATGCTATTTATGGATGGGACAAATGATCTTTCACTACTTAATGTGGTCAATTTATCAGCAGCAGTTTTATCCCTCGCCGCCTTCATGCCCATCACACTTGCACCTTTGCTACGCCCTTGAATTTTACGAGTACAGGAAAACATGTCATTTTTCCCATTGTTTGGGCTCTTTGGATGGAAAGGATCTCGAGAATCTTTGAAGATAGATGTGAGGTAGTTGAAGGATTATGGGGAATGGCTTTGCTTTTTTAGCTTCTTTCTGGGCATCTATGTCTAAGGACTTCGAGAATGCTCCTCTTTTTTTTTTTTTATTATGGCGAGTTGTATACATGTGCAGAATGTAGTGGGGTTACAAGATCCAAGTAGTGCTGCATACTGTCTTAAAGTCACTTGTTATTGGATTGGATGAGTCGTCCACCTTTTCTCTGATTATGTTAATAAAATCTTGTTTCTTATTGAAAATATGTCTTTCTGACATTGGAACTCCTATCAGATTCATGACTAGAAGTAGAATGTATGTCAAAGCATTGTGTAGGCTAGGCTTGACTACACTAAAAAATGAATTCTACAGGTCAGAAAGTACAACCCATTCATAGTTGTAGAAACAGATGGTGACAAGTTGGCTGGGTCTACCGGCTTTAATGGCGTTACTGGGTGAGTTTTATGGATCCAGATCATTTATGTATTGCCTTTTTTGCTTCTTTCATTGTGTTTCCCTTAGATAATTTGAGATTCAATCCTCCTGTATAGGTATATATTTGGGAAGAATTCAACAGCGGAAAAGATACCAATGACAGCTCCTGTTTTCACTCAGGCATTTGATACTGATATGTCCAAAGTGTCCATCCAAATAGTTCTTCCATCAGAGAAAGATATGAGCAGGTGAAGTTCCTTGTTTGTTTGAGGTCCTGAAATATTAAAACTGGAGCAACTGAAAATGACCATTTCAACTTCTTTTCAAAAAATGTCACTTTTTTTCAGCATTCTAGTCACATACAAGGAATCAAACAGTAAAATTGTATTTTGCCAGTTTACCATATCCCAGTCAAGATGCAGTTAGATTGAGGAAAGTTGAAGGAGGCATTGCAGCAGTATCAAAGTTCAGCGGAAAACTTTCTGAGGATATTGTTCTTGAGAAAGAAAAAGCACTTCGGTCTTGCCTTATTAGAGATGGTCTTAAACCAAAATTGGGTTGTTTGCTTGCTCGTTACAATGATCCTGGCCGAACATGGAGTTTCATAATGGTATGACTTAGACATTTCCTTGTGCTTATGATTCTCGAGGATCTCAGAATTCTTTGAATGTTGATCTATTAAGTGTTTTCTTCTGTACTTTTCATTTCAAAACAAGTAAAAACCTTCAAACAAACTGATTTATCATTCTTAGTTACCAAAAAATAGGACTTTGATAGAAGGAATTGGGACAGTTAATCCTGAAACCAAGTGCTGTTGTCATTCAAAAAGAAAAATATCAATACAAGAATATCTGCATGACCAACTGTAAGAATTGGGAATCTTATTCATCTTGTAAAAGTGAACGATAACCAAGATTAAATTCCAGGTAATTCTTGGAATTGAACTTTAGTACAATGAGCATAGATATAGTTTTCCTCTCTTCCGGAGTTGGTGGTGGCTAAACAGAGCAGTTACAGAATCAGTTTAATGCCATGTTTCACATGGGGATTATATGATATTCGTTTACCTCTAGGTGGAAACATCTCTGGTTCTCAATAGTGAGATGTTATCAGCAAGGCATGATGTCCTATACTTACAAATGCATTGAATTTTCTTTTCCTGTAGACCCTTATAATTGCTGCTACATTGCTGCAATTTCTTCTTCTCTTTTTTTTTTTGGAGTTTGAATATGCTTAAGTTGATTTGCTTCCTTTGCCATTATTTTCATTACGAGACTTTATAGTTAATTTCTCTTTCATGCATGGTAGTGGAATCGGAGTATTTTAGTTACCAAAATCCTTGTAGTTGCCAATATATTTTCACGTCTGGCTTGCAACTGAATATGATTGACTGTGCTGCTTTTGTTCTTTTTACAGTGTTTATAGCAGTTAACCCATCGCATTATAGTTGCATCATCCAGTTCAATTTGACCACTGTAAAACAAATCTGTAAATTTAAACAATTGTTTATTACTTTTTCACCTTAACCAGTGTTCATCTTTGGCACAATTTTTTCAGTCTTGCCTAATTTTTCCCCACCTTACTTGCTCTAGTCTATTTGTTTTGTGTTTTTGGTTGCATTGAAGAGGCATGAAGTGCTTATATGGCTTGAAGAGTTCTCGTTGGATTGATGTGTTATCCAGCCGTCCTTTGACTATCAAGTGGTCTGATTAATCTTGATTCCCCTGCTCGAAATTAATGAGATTTTATTCCCAGCATAGGAATACTGTAAAGAAAACTTCCGAAGAATGTCATTTAATCTGTAAATGGTGTTGATCAATCACACTGGGTAATTGTAACTAACCATACTGTACATGTTTTCAGAAACTTCTTGTGACAAAACACTTTTTCCTCTCTTAGGGCTGTCTATGTGCCATATACCTTCTCTGCACAGGTTTATTGTGAAGAGACAAAAATTGAGTGTGTGTGTTTTTTTTTTGTGTGATTATGTTCCACCCATTAAAAGTGTTGCTTTGTCATGGCAATGAACAAATACTGTATCTCATTCCCACCGACACGAGTGACCCATTTAACAATTTCAACTCCATTGGTTAGTGGCTCTGTTACATGTACTCTCTTATTTGCCCCTTTGCATTGTTGCACTTAATCCATTTCGATCTGCCAATGTCTGTTAGTGTATTATATCTCATTTTTCATAATACTTGCCTAGCCTCGCGGGGGTATGATGTGGTCCTGGTTCAACCTTTTGCATCTGAATTTCTGAACTCATCTGAGTTCTGGTCATTTCTAATGTCAAAGTAGTATTTGCACGCGCAATGGAAATGAACACTGAATGGGGTGGGGTGGGGTGGGTTGTGTGTGTGTTTGTTGAGGGGGTGGGGGGTGTTGCTTGTTTTTTTTAGCCTTGCCAATTTATATTTCCCCAGTTGAAGCTAATACCTGGTTGAGACTCAATAGATGGTTTTATTTTTCCCTACTAGATCGACTTTTGTTAAAGGGAAGATTTTGTTTTAGTTTGGGCTCCTATATCTTGGATTACTTTCTAACAATCCAAGCTAAAAGCTGGATGTAAACCTTTAGCAAACGGTTGTTGATTCTGCCTATTTTGGTAAAGGTCTCACTCAGCATGTTCTGTTATAGATGTCTTTGCATGCTTTCAGTTGTAAAATTATATCGAAATTGGTCATTAACCTCATGCACATCATAGTGAACCATGCACTGAGAGATGGTTATCTTTGAAAGATGGTAGAATGATGGCACTGTGAACCCATGAAACCCAGGTGGCCATGAACAGGGACTCTTTAAACTGATCTATATATATCTCTCTCCTCTCCGTTTGATGCAGCCCTCCAATCCATTCACCACCCTCTGCCGAATTTCAAGGACCTGTGAACGCGTTCATCATCAAAGCTCTCCTCAACTAATTAGACAATTTCCTTGTGGATGTTCTATTTGATTTTTCGCTCTTCCATGATTATTGTGCGGGTCATTTCTTGTACAATGATGAGGTAGCAGCACTTTGGGTAGCACTCGAGAGTCGCTCTCCGGTTTGGGGATGACGAAAACCTGACAATCATAAAGAAAGGTTAGAAGGGAAGCTGGAGGTGTCTTCGACGATTCCCCTCTGATGCTAAAGTCAGTTTCTGAGGAGATAAGGAGACACAATGCTAAGTGTTGGGTTCTGAGAGCATACCTCTCTCTCTCTTGTCTAGACTACTATTTATATTTTTTTGATAGTTGAGTGTGTTATCAAGAACATCCGGACGATTCCCTTTGGAGGGATGACCCCTGATTGGCTCACCCTCGAGACAATGGGGATGTTTTTGACCTTGTCAGATGGTTAGGCATCAAGTAAAGTGCCCCTTTAACCTCGATCCTCGATCCTTTGCATGCACGTCTATTTGATGCATGTTGTTGACATTAATCCCTCGGCCTCTGGATCCTCGCCAATCATTAACACTTGCGCCAGGCATTCATTGTGAGAGTAGATGTTTGATAACGTGCTTTGTAGGGATAATTGCTCAGCCCCACGTCTTGCGTCGAGAGATTAATATTCTCTCTTCCTGCCCTTCGAACATTTAATGTTCCTTAGTCACTTGTCACATGCCTATGAGGAGCATTTATTGCATTCTCGAGGGTCCCTCCTATGATTGGTTGCAGTGTACTATTCTGTTGAATTTGAGAAGGACCCACGCCTACTGACAGTCAGACATAATTTCTCATAAGATATTCCTTCACTTATCTCTAAGTGGGCGTTCCCACTAATGCAGAGCCAGTTGTCTTCTATTATGCCGATTGACGTGGTCGGCGTGTAAGGTTAATCACATCTTAGGCCTCTCGGCCAGGTATACGTCGGTGTTCTAATCTTCTCGACATCTAACTGGCTGAGCAATTATCCAAAAGCAAGAATCCGCAGCTAACTGGCTGTGGCTTTGAAATAACTAAGGCCAACTGAAGCACAGACCCACAGTTACTTCCATCACTGTCACTGACATTGTCTTCTTTTTTTTTTTTTTGGGGGGGGGGGAAGTAAAAATTTTAAGTTCCAAAAATTAAAGACCTACATTATGGTTCTGTACCTGGTCTAAGACTATATGAAACATATTCTTGATTAAAGATGTTCGGCATTACAAACATTGACTCTAAAAAATAGATCATTCTTGATTCTTTAAAATTGTAGTTGTCTAACTCTGAAACTATTATCCGCACCGCCACACAGATTTGAAATTATTAATAATTCGTAATTGTCACAAAAAAGCGTTACGGATTATTAATAATAATATTGATAACTTTAATTTATTAATGAGTTTTAAATTATCTCCATTCTTGAAGAGCTATTTGAAGAATCTCCCTCCATTCCTATTAAATTCAAATTCTAAAAACTATTTAGAGATGAAGGTTTTTATTATTTCCAAAACTAATGTGATGATTCTAAACTACCTTCGTAACCTACCTCTCCTCCAAAAAAAGAGTACAAACATCATATAACATAAGACTTACATCAAAATCTGTAATCAAATTCTAATTAATTTGACTTACATGATCAAAATTTTACTACAGCCTGAAAAAATAAAATCTGCTATCACATTATTCCTTATAAACAGATAACTAAACCTACTTTCATTTAATAAAATAAGTACAACTGATATTGCTAATTGCATTTGAATTTATGCTCTATTTCCTAAATATGTAAACACAAGATGAAGGCCCACTTAAGATGGATCTTCCTACAAATATAAAAAAGAAGACTACGGTATTAAAAGAAATTAGTATCGTATTACCAAGTTTTGTAACTGTTTTCAGTTTTAGTTTTCATTTTTTTTTCTACCTCCTCTTCTTCCTACTCACCACCTACGACTGAAAGGTGGGAATAACATAATCCTAAGGCTGTTGGATCTTGGTGGAATTGTTTCCTTTTGGGAACAACACTTTTTGTGGGTGAAGTGGACAATAATAGATGTCTAAGTTGAAATCTCACATTGATCGAAAACAAAAAAGTTATCTTCTTCTCCTCTCGTGTATACAGAAGACAAACCCAAAAAGAGGATTGTGTCTTTAATGAATTCAATATAATAATTCGAGTTTAACCCGAGTCCCAGTGGACAGTGCTTAGATTGAGCATTTTGGGTGAAAGTCGTGTTTGGTTTGAACTTGAGGGTTTTATAACTTGAATTGGGTTTGTGTGGGCACGTCAACGCAGCCAAAACAAAGTGTTGTATTTCGTTTGCATTTTGCATTTTGGTGTTAGAGCAAGTCGTAAAAATGGCCACCTCACATCTCTCAGACCACATTTGCCGGCCAATACCCCACCGGAGTGCCACCTTCCGACGACTCACCACTACCAAAACCACCATAATTTTTCTCTCTCCCCCAAAATGTTCCAAATCTGGAAGCTTTTTAGTTAAAACTGACCAAAAATCCAAGTGGGTCGTTAGACTAAGCTTGGTGGAGCAAAACCCGCCAAAACCAACGGTGGATATGAAACGGTTGGTGGACTTCTTGTATGACGACTTTCCACATCTTTTCGATGATCAAGGGACCGATCGGACGGCTTACGATGAGCGTGTGAAGTTTCGGGACCCAATCACGAAATTTGATTCCATTAGTGGGTATCTGTTTAACATTGCTATGTTGAAGAAGCTCTTTAGCCCCAATTTACAGTTGCATTGGGTCAAACAGGTATGCTTTTCTACAGTTATATACACATGTATGTGTGTGCTTGTGTGTGTGTTTTAACGATGGCGAAGAAATTACAATGTAGGGATGAGATACAGGGTCTATGTGACAATTAATTAAGCTTACTGCAGGGTTTGATTCCTACAATGGATTGAGATAGCGACCCATCGAACGATTCTGAACGACGAACCTGAAACAGAAGAAGAGTCAGAAAAGGGGCCGGGTGTGTAACCGGCTAATGCCTTCCGAAGCTAGGTTTGTAAATCAGTAAATTTATAGTAAGGGCCAGAATTTTTCTTGATACCTAACATAATGTATGAAAGGATCCTTGAGGGGTGCAGAAATCAGACATTTTGTGATTCCGCCTTTCCAGTAGCGAGTGAAGATGAATCAGCACTGCCTACCCTTACCTTCCTTCCCCCCGACCACCTTCCACAGAAAGCAGCTCGCACTCGGTAATATCTGGGACTTTGCACATGCTCTTCCCATGCGGGTTCCTAATGGAATAGGTAACAAAGCCACTTCTTTATTGAAGAAAATACCCAATTAAAGCATTTTCCCTTTAGCTTAGTTTTCTGAGGGTATTTATACCTAAATCCATAATGATGACTCTGATCTGGAGTCCTATCCTAGAATTTAATGGCCTGGGTTTGCAATCTAGTATAATGAGTGCTATTCCGTCATGTCTCATTAATGCTAATTGCTCGGGCAACTAGATCTTCTCTCGGGATCCCGCCGAGCATTTATAGTTCGATCCCCGGCCATTGAGTGCCCATACCCGAGCTTTCGTGAGAAGGAAATAGATACCCTCGGAATCCCCCAAGGGCCTCTCTTCGGTACGGTGGCCATTAATGCGTCGTAATAATGACTGTCTCTACATTCTTCGAAGATTAGACAACCATTAATGGCCTATCATACCAACGCAACCCACATCAATAAGCTGTCACACTTCATTTAATGCTAGGTTCCGAGTGGTATAATCGCTCGGCTCCTCCTCCCAGCGAATTGCACGCGTTCTTACAACTGTGAATATCCACGTGTCGAGTTCTTATTGACCCGTCACTAAGTCACTTACCTAGAGAGTAAGAACAAATTCTATTTATCCTATGTAATATAGCATGATGGGATTTCATGGTTGATTGTAATATGTTGAAATATAAATATCAAGTTAAACCCTTTTCAACGGTTTAAATTTTTTGATTTTGGAGTAGCTGGTGTTCGAACACGATATAAATTCAGAGGTATGTAATATGTATGTTGAATTGTCCCTTCAGCAGCTACAAATCCTTGTAATCTGGATTTTGCCTAAGAACAATGTTATGAAGAATTTGTTTTTATTATGTGAAGTTAATCCTCTGAATACTACTTAAGAGTTGAAAGTCTAGGCAACTGCACCTGGACTGACACACATGTAGACATGGTTCAGGGTCTCTTATCAGTTGACTCTTACTCCGAGGGTACTGTGAAGCGGAACAGTATTAGACAACTTACATGAAATTGTAAATTGTGAGAGATTCAGGTCATGTGGTGGTGTCACGGAATGTTAGAGAATGATACACTGCAATTCTGAGTTGACAACTATACCCCAAAATGAAATTTTGATCCTTGCTCATGTGCTCTTTGTTGTGATGGTCCAATTAGTTCTTAAATTCAGTCTAAAGTTTCTGCGGCATAGCCTTGAAGAAACAGTTGTGTTTCTCCACATAGCCTTTGTACTTGGGTGATTCATAAGTAGGTATCTTTGGTCAATACAATCTGTATCTTGTTTCTTTGACTGATTGAGTTGGTATAGACAGGGCCTTATGAAATAACTGCAAGGTGGAGTATGCTAATGTGGTTCAATCTTTTACCATGGAAACCAGAATTGGTCTTTACGGGGACGTCTGTCATGAGCATCAACCCAATGACACAGAAGTTTTGCAGCATTGTGGTAGGGATATTCACCTCTTCACCAGTATTAGAAGTATGTTACATTAGCAAGATTAGCAATTTATCCCTTCTGTTTCTCTTTTCTCTTTTGTTTTATTATTGTAGGATCACTGGGATTCCATACATAATAATGACTATTTTTCTCTAGAAGGCTTACTGGATGTAATAAAGCAGGTAATTGTCCTTAAATAGTCCTAATTTTGTATCACGATTAAGTATCGTTTCTTATGTGCATATCATTAATTACTGCAGTTGCGGATCTACAAGACGCCTGACTTAGAAACCCCCAAATATCAGCTACTTAGAAGGACTGGGAAGTATGAGGTTAATCTTTTCGTGGAACTGTGGTTGCAGCATCCATCAATTTATTCATCGTTTACCTATTGCTGTTGTGTCAATCTGAATTGATGCAATGCTCAATATGGAACTTGCATATCAGCTTCCTTTAAAAGTGTTCCATAACTTCCTCATCTACCTGACTGTAGCATATAGAATAATGCGCTATTTATGGATAGTACAAATGATCTTTCACTACTTAATGTAGCCAATTTATCAGCAGTATTTCTATCCCTAGCCGCTTTCATGCCCATCACACTTGCATCTTTGTTATGCCCTTGAATTTTATGACTATAGGAAAACATGTCATTTTTTCCGTTGTTTAGGCTCTTTGGATGGAAAGGAACTCGAGAATCTTTGAAGAATAGATGTGAGGTAGTTGAAGGATTATGGGGAGCGGTTTTGCTTTTTAGCTTCTTTCTGGGCATCCGTGTCTAAGGACTTCAAGAATGCTCCTCTTTTTTTTCACTATGGCGAGTTGGATAGCATTGTGCAGAATGTAGTGGGGTTACAAGATCCAAGTAGTGCTACGTACTGTCTTAAAGTCGCTTGTTGTTGGATTGGATGAGTCGTCCACCTTTTCTCTGACTACGTTGATAAAATTTTGTTTCTTATTGAAAATATGTCATAACATTGGAACTCCTATCTGATTCATGACTAAATCTAGAAAGTATATCGACGTTGTATACGCTAGGCTTGACCACACTCCAAAATGAATTCAGGTGAGGAAGTAAAAGCCATTCATAGTTGTAGAAGCAGATGGTGACAAGCTGGCTGGGTCTACCGGCTTTAATGGCGTCACTGGGTGAGTTTTTATGGATTCAGATCATTTATGTATTTTTTTTCTTGCTTCTTTCCTTATCTTTTCCTAGGATAATTTGAGATTTTGAGATTCAATCTCCCTGTATAGGTATATATTTGGGAAGAATTCAACAGCGGAAAAGATACCCATGACAGCTCCTATTTTCACTGAGGCATTTGATGCTGATATGTCCAAAGTGTCCATCCAAATAGTTCTTCCATTAGAGAAAGATATGAGCAGGTGAAGTTCCTTATTTGTATTACTATTTTTTTTTAAATGTCTCTTTTTTTTTTGGCATTCTAGTCACGTATAAGGAATGAAACAGTAAAATTCTATTTTGCCAGTTTACCATATCCCAGTCAAGAAGCAGGTTGAGGAAAGTCGAAGGAGGCATTGCAGCAGTATCAAAGTTCAGTGGAGAACTTTCTGAGGATATTGTTCTTGAGAAAGAAAAAGCACTTAGGTCGTGCGTTATCAGAGATGGTCTTAAACCCAAATTGGGTTTGTTTGGGGAGTTTGAATATGCTTGAGTTGCTTTCTTTACTTTATTTCGTCAATAAGCTTGCTAATGAACTTCACCATTAATTTCATTACAATGCTTTTTAGTTAATTTTTCTTTCATGCATCGTAGTGGAATCTGAGTATTTTGGTTATCAAAATCCTTGTAGCTGCCACTATATTTTCACATCTGGGTTGCAACTGAATATGATTGCTTGTGCTGCTTTTGTTCTTTTTACAGTGTTTATAGCAGTTAACCAATCGCATTATCTTTGCATCATCTAATTCTATTTTAACTACTGTTCAACAAATCTGAAATTTTCCAGTCTTGCCTACCTTTTCCCCACCTTACTTGCTGAAGTCTATGTTTTGTGTTTTTGGTTGCATTGAAGAGGCATGAAGTGCTTATATGACTTGAAGAGTTCGCGTGGGATTGATGTGTTAGCCATCCTTCGATTCTCAGGTGCTCTGATCAAACTTGACTCCCAGCTCGAAATTCATTAGATTTCATTCCCAGCATAGGAATACTGTAAAGAAAACTGATATCATTAGATTTAAAAAGATGTTTCGCACTAATTAAATTTTTGACCATCAAATCGCATTGAAACAATATTACTGGTGTTCTAAGGCCCACCTTCAAATGCTAGTTTCATTCAGCTGAAATAGCATTCCAGAAGGACAATGACACCCACTTGATACCGCCTCATTTCGGGAATATTTTTTTTCAATCATGTAATTACAAATATTCAAAGAAAAAAAATATATCATCGTTTTGTCAGTTTATTTTGGAATAGGACCTCACCTTACTCAATCTTAGCTGTTCATTCTGATGATAAGGCTGGAGTACTGATGGTTGGTTGAACAACAAAAGATGTTGATTCGTTCCCTCCACATACGAATCTCAACTTTACATAAAATTATTGTAGAAAACCTGAAAAAGACAATGAAGCTTTTCTTGAAGTTTCATTTGGAGTTCATTTAAGTGTCATTTGAAGTCTATTTAAGGAGGCTAAGTCCCATTGTAGAACTCAGGAACAAAGGCAAGTAGGGTGGCATCCAGTGTTGCTAGTTTACTTTCCCAACACTCCTCAACTCCAACTCTCAAAGCCTCTATACAATTCTCTGATCACTCTGAAATCTTTGAAATAGCTCCAGAATTGCTGGTAAACGTCTTCATGGCCACCGGAAAAGTTTCAACCCTAAACACAGGCTACTCTAAAAGGGCCTACGTGACATTTTTGGCCGGCAATGGCGACTATGTGAAAGGAGTGGTCGGGTTGGTTAAGGGTTTGAGGAAGGTGAATAGTGCATACCCTCTTGTGGTTGCAATCTTACCAGACGTCCGGGAGGAACACCGGGAGATTTTAAGGTCTCAGGGCTGCATAGTGAAAGAGATTGAGCCTATATACCCACCGGAGAACCAGATTCAGTTTGCAATGGCATACTATGTGATCAACTACTCGAAGCTACGTACATGGAATGTAAGTGAACCCAAACACATCATTCTATATCATACGAGCACTGTTGTCTGTCATATATCTATGAGCTTCTGATTCATTTGATCCTATTGTCATATGTTTAGTTCTTAAATATTATATTCTATATTTGTTTGCATAAATATATTTTAAGGAATCATTTATTTGCTCATTATTAGATGACGATATTACGTAATATTTTACATGGTGATTCTATAACTATCAAATATTTTCTCGTAAATAGGGAAGAACATTGTGGGGATATCCAATCATGTGCATGCTATGTGTTGCTATACGATTGGAGAGACAATCCTGACATGCATGTGCTTTCACAACCCCCTTATGTTATACTCCAAAAACTCTATCCTCTTTTAAAATTCGATCTAATAACTTTCAAGTTGTGAATCCGAATTTGAGAAAAAGTATTGTACAAATATGGAAAAGTGTTAAGTTTGTACTGAGCCATTAAATTGAAATTTTAGTTTTCTTTTTTACTACTAGTAATGCATCACGTGCGTTGCACGTGAATAATTTTCATATACAAAATATTAATAAAAAATATTAGGTATACGTGTACCTAGATTAAATATCATTTCAAGTTTATCAAAATTATATTTTTATTGCTCGTATTATATATATAATTTGAAAATATTGTTTGTTCCCAACGATTCATTGTTTTAAGTATAAAAAAAAAAGATAAAAATAATTTATTTGAAATTCATTTGATAATGTTTCAACTTATAATTCATTGAATAAAATAAAAATAAATTTTAATATTCTAATCAATGCTTATTATAATTAGTTAGGTTAATAGGGATAAAATATAGGATTAATAACACTTTGGTTCTCTAAAGTTTGCGTTTTTTGTCAGTTTAGTCCTCAGTATATAATTTTTGTCAATTTGATCCCTAAAATATTTAATTTTTGTTTAAATGGTCCCTAACCAGATGGTCCATTAAGCTTTTTGACGAAAATAACCACATGTTATTCCGTCAAATAATATCACGTGATCACTTATATAAAAAACTTAACAGATTATCTTTATATGGATCATTGAAACATTAATTAAATTTTTTAAGGATAAAATTGATACAATGAAAACCAAACTGACAAAATATGCATATTTTAGGAACTAAAAGTGCTATTCACCTTAAAATATAATATACTACTCTATAATATATATTTTAAAAGAATATTAAAATTCTAAAATTCAAGTTTTACTTAAAAATACAATATAATATTTTTATATAAACTCTTAATAAAATATGAAAAGTTTACTGTGATTGAAGAATTATGTTGATTTAATATAAATTATTTTAAAAAAACTACGTAAAAGATTATTTTTTATCTTAAAAATTAAATGGTTGAAATTTTGGATGAAAGAAATACACATATGTAAGGATAATGTTATCTTTATATTTAAAATGAGTAATATTAAATTGATAAAGTTTTTTTTTTATAAATTAAACGTTTTATTAAAAATTATAGTGATGCATATATGTTTTAAAGGTAACGTAGTTAATTAAAAAGTTTCATAGATACTGATATTTATACATAGTAAATAAAAAATTAAAAGAGATGTTTGTGGTAATTTGGAGATTTAAACATATAAGTATATGATGGCAATTTAGTATTCAAATATTGAAGGATAGTGTGGTATTTAAAATTTTTTATAAGAGTAAAATATTGAATCAAAAATTTTTCATGTTAAGACAAAAGTTTCATTCTTTATTAGTAGTATGGATGGAAAAAAAATACATATATAGTCATAATGTTATCTATATATTTGAAAAAAGTATGATTTATTAATGAAGTTTTTGAACACTTTATTGAAAATTATAATGATGCATATATTTTTTTAAGAGTAACGTAGTCAATTAATTTTTTTTATAAATATTGATATTTATACAAAGATAATAGAGAAACAAAAGAAATGTTAGTGGGTAAATTGGAGATTTAAATACATAAGAACGTGATTGTAATTTAGATATTTAACTATAGAAAGATAATGTGGTAATTAAAATTCTTTATAAGGCTAAAATAGAGAATCAAAAGTTTTTCACTTAAGGTATTTTTATTAGTAGTATAGATATATTGGTAATCATTGAATTTGTAGGTTTCTTTAAGTGTACACACAATGTCAAATTTTTATGATTTAAGCAATAAGTGTTCATATATTTATTTAAGGACAAAATAGAAACTCAAAAGTTTTAAATGAAATTATTAGTGTGATGTATAATTGTCCTTATAATTTTGTTTAAGGGTAGAAGAGGAATTCAAAAGTTTTTCATTTAAGGTACTTTTATTAGTAGTATATATATAGATTAAACCCTTATTAGCTAATAGCTATCTAATACGAGGCTCTTCTTCCTATGGCGCAACGTCTCTTATATAAGATTTCACCATATATATATATATATATATATATATATATATATATATATATAAACATGTTAGAGCCAAGATTTTTGATTCAAAGATTGATGATTATGTATAATTGCAGTTTGAGGAGTACAGCAAGATGATCTATCTCGATGCAGATATCCAAGTTTTTTAGAACATCGACCATCTCTTTGACATGCCAGATGGGTATTTCTACGCAGTAATGGATTGTTTCTGCGAGAAGACATGGTGCCACTCACCACAATTCTCCATTGGGTACTGCCAGCAGTGCCCGGACAAGGTGACATGGCCGGCAGAGATGGGTTCGCCTCCTCCTTTTTACTTCAACGCCGGTATGTTCGTTTATTAGCCTAGCCGTTTGACTTAAGAAAGCCTTCTTGAGACTCTCCAGATCACTCCTCCAACACCCTTTGCAGAGCAAGTGAGTTTTATATATTACCCTAATTAGTATATTGTTAAAGTTCAATTACTTTGATTAATTAATATATTGTTAAAGTTCAATTACTTTGATTAATGAGTTTCATAGTTACCATGATAGCGTAAATTAGGTATCATTCGATAATGTTTTTTAAGTGCTTTATTATGCTTTTGTTTTTTCTGAGTATTTTATTTTTTTGTAAAATAGGACATTTATTTTACATTTTTACTTTTTCTTTTATATTTTTTCACTTTTTCTTAAATACCTAGAAACTTTTTGAGGTGTAAGTGATAATTTACAAATGAATAATCAATCCTAAAATACTGCGATCGGTCATAGAAATTATAACTTTCAAATATTGAGTTCTAACTTTTAAAAGTCAAGTTACAACTCGTAAAAGAGTTACAACTGTTGAAGAAAATCCCATGATTGATCATGAGATTTCCTTGAGTAATAGTAACTTTACCTTGCCATTAAAAATAATAACTTTCAGAATGATATCAAAAAATATTCTCAATACTATAGACTTTCCATTTTATTAAATTTTTTGGTAGAGGGTGCTGGTCTGTCCATTTGGTCATACCAATTTTCCTAGATGGGGATTCACTTTGGAGTACTTTTCTTTCATTTTCTTTGATTTTAAATTATTTAACACTAAAATAAATGAGATTTACAGTATTTAAGCATGTCCACCATTAATGCAAGATAACTAACTTAGAATTGTGGTAAATTAAAGAAAAAAAAGTATATTAGAAAGAATTTCTTATACTCACAACAAGGAGATTAGATGTTTGATCTAGATTTACAGTATTTAAGCATGTCCACCATTAATGCAAGATAACTAACTTAGAATTGTGGTAAATTAAAGAAAAAAAAGTATATTAGAAAGAATTTCTTATACTCACAACAAGGAGATTAGATGTTTGATCTCTACCAAAGGCAATGATGAATCTCTCATGTCCCTCTCCTAGAAGGTTATAGTGTATTCTATTTTATTGCCGATTCTTGAGATTCTATTCTACTTTCTTTAAGTTTGAGATTCGTTTAAGTTTCATTGAAGTATTGATATATTTAAAATAGTAATGTATTGTTGCACATAGAAAATTAAGTAGTGGAGATAACAATGATGATCATGTCTATAATGCAATGAAGGTAATTAGATATTTAACATAATGGAGACAATGATTATTTTCTAACATAAAGGAGATAAAGACATTGTCTAAGAATAGTGATCACCATCATGATCAATATAAAAAACAAATAGTAAAAAAGCAAACGAATCCTACTTGTATCTAATTATTTTGTTCTTCAAGGATTTCTTGAACAAGTTCTTCCAACAAATTTACAAACCAATTCCTCCGGTATACAACTTGGTTCTAGCGATGCTATGGCGCCACCCAGAGAACGTTGAGCTTGATAAAGTAAAGTCGTGCACTATTGTGCAGCTGTAAGCATTCTCATCCCTTAAAATTCATGTTACTATTGCTTAAATTGAGTAACTAATCCCGAATTAACATTTGATATTGCTCTCTAAATCTTATTTTCATCGACAAAAAATAGGGATCAAAGCCGTGGAGGTATACTGGCAAAGAAGTGAACATGGAGAGAGAAGACATCAAGATGTTGGTTGAAAAATGGTGGGGCATTTATAACGATGAGTCGCTTGACTTCAAGGCTGAAGACCAAGTTCCAGAGGAGAGACATGCTCAATAATGGCTTCTTTTCCTGAGCCTGCAAGCTCCCACTTTTTTGAATTCAAATACCCCACATTAGAACCAAACCCACTGTTTTCATAACCCTTCCTCACACTCATTATTGTTCTTGCTTCTTCCATTACTTCGCCTAAGCCTGCCTTTGTTCACACTCAAAGAACAGGACCTCCATAGCACTTATATCGCACCGAGTCCCATTTTCTCTCAACCAAATCCGAAAAATGTCACAACCAGTTGAGGTTTACCCGAATACAGTCACGAGACAGCCTTCATCCCACTCGAATGGATTGTTTGGGGCAGTTTTCATAGTCCTGGCAGTGATAGTTGTTGTATCTGCCATTGCTTGCTTTCTTGGCAGGCTCTGCAGCCGACGTGACGACCACGGCCACGGCCACCATCCGAAGGGTAAGCAAAACCATGGGTCTCGCCCAAAAGAGGGGGTGGTCAGGCCAAACCACAACTTCCAACCAAGAGATCAAGGGGATATCGAATTTGGGTTTGATCAGAAGAGAAATCCAACTGCAAAAATGGCTACTAATGGAGAAGGAAAAGGGTCTATGCAATCTGGAAATGGTGAGATCAGAGGAGAAATGAGCTTTGCTGATAATGAATTCAGAGCTGGTGCATGACACTACTGAATGAGGAACTCACTCATTTTACTTCCTCTCTGTTTGTTAGCTTTGTTATCAGGATCAAATTAGCTTTTTCTTTTGTATTTCTCTTCTTGGAAAATATATGCATGTTATGTATGGGATTGTGAAGTGTAACATGTTTGCATTTCCTCATGGTATACAAGTGTTTCCTTGGATTTGAATCTCTTCAGGTACACTTTTTTTCGATTTATGTCTGTTATCCATCGTTGAGAGGAATAAGAAAATCTCAAGGGGGTATTGTGATTCGTACCCCACATTATACTTGATGATCATCTTCAAACATTTAGTCTTATCACTCAAGTTTAAAGAGCAAGAAATTGTTGCATCCATAGAAGATAAAATAGACCACAAGCTACTCCATTTAATTGACTTAAATAACATGGTTTTAATCTTTTTAATTGAAAATTGGGATAAAACAATTAACGAATCGTTAGAAATAAATTAATAAATGAATGGGATATGTGGAAAGTATTTTTTGACATGAATCCGCTAAAATTCGATACGAACCCGTTCATCAAACACGATTGATAGACCTATTCGGCTAATACAAGTGAAAATTTAGGCCTACGTCCTTGTCGATCGGGCTAAGCGGCTGCTAATCAGTAATCACCCCTCTAGATGTCGGGCTTTTGGGCTAACCTTCAGGATCGCGGGCCTTATGTCCATAGAAAGCAAAGGACAAATATTCTAGCCGTGCAAGTATTTCTTTGCTGATATCCTTGTTTAGTGCTTTAACCACGCATAATTCCAAAGGTATCAAACCATAGAAATTTCTTGGAAAAAAGTTCATTATCAGAATCAGATCGGTCATCGAACCGGCCGGGAGACCGGGTCAATGGTTCACTGGTTCAACCGTTGGGTTAATTGGTCGAACATGTTGTGTAATAAAAAAAATAAAAAATTATAAAAATAATAATTTAGCTAAAAAAATATAAAATATATCCATAATACATAAAATTTACTATAAAATTAACACCATTAACACATAATCTTATCTAACCAAAAAAAAAAAGTAAAATAATAACGAGAGTAATAAAAATAAAAGACATTAAAAAATTATTATCATTATATACAAGTTGGTGTAGACTCAGAGCCTATAGGAACCGGAAAGAGACAAGTCTCTGCCTTTTTACCATCTCGAAACAAATAAATGACAGAAAAAATCATTATCAACTATCAAGCTACTGTTTATGTTCAGAAAAAAAAAAAGGAAGGGCTAGTAGCCGGTGGTGGTGTGTATGAAAGAGAGAGCCAGAGAGATAGAGAGAAATAACAGGGGTGAAATCATGAGCTTCGAGTTTTGAAGTGCAAATATTCCCTTGTTCAGTGCTTGTTCAGAGTTTTGAGCCAGGATAGAAATTTCTTGGAAAAAAGTTCATACCATTCCCTTCTAGTTTTGAATTGCATCCCAGTCGTTTGTCAATATGTGTGTTAGTGTGTGGGTGTGGGTGTGGGTGTGTGAGAGAGAGAGAGAGGGTATCTGATTCTTCTGAACAAAGAGAAAGGATATCTGATTCTTCTGAACAAAGATTATTTGATTCTTCTGAACAAAGTTTTTCTAGAACACTTGTACTGAAAAGTTGATTAGGACGTGGTGGATATTTCAGTTTATAAGGTAAAAACGACAGTGAGAGACACATTGTAGCAGATATGAGGGCTTTGGAGGGAGGAAGTGGCTAAGACCCCTTGTTGAGACTAAGGGATGGGACTACTGTGTGGTTTGGAAGTTGGGGGATGATCCTTCAAGGTACTAACAGCTAATTTGCCACACAGAATCCATATTAATGTCTTTTTCATCTTTATCAACTTCAATCTATAGTTTCTTATTCCATTGTTAAATGGTTGTGTAGGTTTATTGAATGGATGGACTGTTGTTCTGGTGGTGGAAGTGGTGACCATGTCAATGTCGAAGACGAAAAACTGTGTGGTCCGTGTGGAGAAACATCTTCTTCCTCTTCCATATTGACATGGTCACCAACTGTGTGGAGAAACATCTGCTTCCTCTATGCAGGGATGGCTACATTAAACATCCCATAAGAACTAAGGCTTGTGAAGCACTAGCCAGTTTTCCTTCTTCCATTCCCTTGTATTCTGGGTACCCCTCTCTCTCTCTCCCCGCATCCACTCACTATGTTTCTAGATTTATTTGATTAGGTTGCTGCAATAGAGCAAAATTTCTAATAAGTGAGACTAAAAGCAGGATTCATGGCGAACTAGTTATATCAACCCAACCAAGGTGGCTTTGTCATGCCAATACCTCCAATCCAAATCATTCCCAGGTGGGTACTTAAATCTCTCTCTCTCTCTCACACACACACACACACACACACATGCATACACAGAGACACACGTTTATTCTTCTACATATTGAAACCTTTGGCTCTGTTGTATGCATTTGAGGGTGTTGTCCAAGAACAGAAAAAGATACAGGCTTGAGTTGGTCGGCCCCAAATTTTGACCGAGAACAAAGGCCTACTGAATGATATCCAATAGAGCAGGAATCAACCTTTTAGTACAGCTATATTAATTAGAGCCAGGGGGCTGCAATTTGAAGCATACAATGCAGCATCCTGCAAAACATCAAGTTTGTTTTGCGAATCAACTAATTGTTAGTTGTCGCGACTATAGGTCTCTCTCTACACATGCCTATGCTAAATGCTAAATTCCTTATCTAATGGTTCAATAATTTTTAACAAACACCTCATTGGGAGCTTAGGCGTTCCACTATTTTCCTGCATACTTACTTGTTTAGTATTGAAAAACCATGACTCATAGGTTGAAAAGATTTCACCATCGCTATGGCATGGTTGATCCTTTATGCAAGTCATCTAACCTGGAGAATACAATTTTCTCTTGGCAGGACTCAATTGGAACCCAAGTTCTGATTCCAGTTGGTGGTGGGCTTATTGAGCTCTTCAGTTCAAAGATGGTAAGAGTAAGACTCGTTTGGCTGTTATCTGGACATGGTACTTGTCATTTTCTTCTCAATGTAAAGAAATTCTTTTATTGCTCAAGGTACCTAAAGATCACAATATCACAGAGTTCATCGCAACTCAGTACAAGAGCAATGCCAGCGTATATGCCTTCCTTGATGAATGTTTAAACAATCTGCAACATGTTGCTACAGTATCCCCACCCAGGAAGAGCAGACTAAAAGATGGTCTCTTTGCTTTACAAGCTTTACTCCCGAAGAATTCCAAGGTTCACCTCTCTTTGCTTCTGTCAAATGCCATGACATCATACTTGTGTGTATCTGCATTTATTTACCTCGCCCTCACTCTCATAACAACATTTACGGATGGATAAAGCATCAATTCTGGGAGGTGCCGATAGAGCATATACAGGAATTGCAGAAGAATGTCAATAAACTTCAAGATGAGCTCAGGGAGATGACAGAGGACGGCTGTAATGAGAAGAATGCTAAAGTAATGGTCACAAAGTTAATTGAGGCACCTGAAAGCACTCAAATTCCTCCTGCTACTAAGAACAATCCAAGTTCATCCACTTTCGGTGAACATAAACAACTGGAGGTATAAAGATCCCATAAAAACCTCGTTTTATACCCCCCAATTCTGATTATAATTACAATTTCCTGGTGAAAGTAGGCTAGCAGTATGCTTTTAACTTCAATAGTACATATCACGACTGAAAATACTTCATGGGATTCCTTATTCATTTTTGTTTAGGTATCATCAACAGTGGAAGTAAGCCAGATTGGTGCAAGATATTTCCTTCTTAAGTTCATTAGCAAGCACGAGCGAGGAGGTTTTGCAGTGTTGATGGAAGCTTTGAATTTGTTGAAACTTCAAGTAATCGATGCCAATGTTACAACATATAATGGCATGGCGTTTAATATTCTCACGGTAGAGGTAAGACTGAATGAGCTTTCATAAACTCTTAACCTGGTATATATTAGGACTAGAGATTCCATATTAGTTAGCTTCCTTGGAGGCTTTCAGGAGATTCCTGATAATGGAGTCACTGTACATAGAATTTGAAGGCAATGTTTACTAATTCGACATGAAAGCATCAAATAATCACTAAAATACCTACGTATATAATGAACAAAATCACTGACAGAAATCTAACCCAAAAGATGACAACCTCATAGGAATTTTATGTAAAACACGAAAGAAGATTCGTTTACCATCCTCCTTTCACCCCCTGGCGGGTGAAATAAAAAGAGAATTATTGAATCATCTTGGGTTATACACTGACTTTATTT
Organism: Ilex aquifolium; assembly: GCA_951799425.1. Classification (NCBI taxonomy): domain Eukaryota; kingdom Viridiplantae; phylum Streptophyta; class Magnoliopsida; order Aquifoliales; family Aquifoliaceae; genus Ilex; species Ilex aquifolium. Next base: position 47,932,243 of record OX637393.1, read on the forward strand.
TTTCTTTGGAAGGCTAACAGAGAGGAAGTTCAACCAGATCATTTGAAGGCTTTATTGATTATGCTTACTAGTGGAGAGACTGGATGGATTAAGCCTACTCATTGAGGAAGCTGATGGGGTACTTCAACTAAAGAATGCTACATGACTGGTTTTACCCTCTTGTTTTTTTTCTTTTGTGTGTGTGTGTGTAGTACAAGTATCTCAGATGACTTGTAAAACACCGTTTCCTCGCTTCTCTGTATAAAATGAATGCAGGCAATTACACTAGAAAGGTGAGCTAATTTACCTTCTTGATCCATGAATGTTTAACTTTTCATTAGTTTCCATTCCTACTAATACTATACAAGATACAACAACATCATCCCTCTTTTAGGCCCCGTGTTCACATAGAATTTTCTATAAATTTGATGGACTTTTAAGTTTGAAATTTGTACTTTTGCATTTGTTTTATCAGTTTGGAGAGCGTGCTCTCCTCATATTAGCAAAGTAGCAATAAAAACGTCTCTTATCAGATATTCAATAATACGATCCTTTGGGCTAATCGAGCCTGCCCTCAAACCCCGATCCATCATTGATCAACCACCGCGCACAAATAGACTGATGATGTAGGGTGGAATTGACCTGAATTGGGAGCTCAGATTAGCTCATGTGGTGAGCTGATTTAGAAGTAGATAGGTTTAAGGACTAAAAATCAATTTGAAACGATTCATATGAGGAATCATGTCTGCTGTTAAATGCATCAAATAATCTCCCATTATTACTACCCGCTAGACATCCTGGCATGGCATGTATCATCAGGGGTATTATGGTATTTTCAACCATTCAAATCAAATTCTGGAATAACAAGAAAAACTATCACCCTCCCTTTCTTTGTTTGGACAAGGGGGCAAGAAAACTTTGTTGGGATAAACCGCCAAAACACTCCCGAATCCTAACGGAATTGAGTCGGTTTCATCTCTCTCTCAGACAAGTACATGTATAAACTGGTCTTCTTCTCTCCTCTTCAGCTCTTGTCCACCTCTCTAAGAAAATTTTCTTCCCAGGCCAACAACTTTCAAGAGTTTAGACGTAAGCTTTTCGTACACCAAGAACTGTAATTCTTGAATTGTAGAGATCTTGTTTTCGAACTTATTCTCACTTGTTCATTCAAAGAACAAATGGAGAACGTTCAAATCGATGAACAAGTCTCGATAACTGTGGATGATGGTGAAATTGTGATGGCCGATTCGGAAAGTGATTCGACTAGTACTTTTGGTTCTGAGGAATTTGGGGCTTTCACTCGGAATGGGATGTTCAAACTAGAGGAAAGAGATAGGCATTATAGCAAGATCAAGGAAGGCTTTCTCATGGGTATGGGAGCATTTAGAAAATACACCAATGTTGTGGCTATACATAGAAACATATATTCTGGTAATTCAATCAAGCGAGCCCAGTCTGTAATGTTTCAGAGTTTCTATGATGCTGTGGCAAATAAATGTGGTGGGAATGCTGATTTAAGAAATGTTTGGTATGGTTCTTCAAGGGATGAAATTTGCGATATTGTATCTCATGGATTCAGACAATGCAGACAACTCAAAATCGATGGATTCAGACAATGCAGACAACCCAAAATCGGTGAATCGTATGACTTTGGCGTCTTTCTCCTGTAAATTCCTCAATCAATAGGTAAGCAAAAACGACTTTGTGAACAGCATCTTCAACCTTACCCATTTTTTATACTCAAATTTAAAGTTGGATAAAAAATTCTTAAAAATCTTCTCTAATACTATGCTCAAATTAAGGGAGACTCAAATTTTTATCCTTTTCATCAATGGTGAGATTACACATATCTTTAAACAACCAAATGACCAATGATTATAATTATCCTCTTTTAAATTTGAGTTTGTTTTGGTTTAAAATTGGGTTTCTCATCCTTTCAATTTGAATTTCTCCATTGGAAAGGTGACTATCAAACCAAGTTTTTTACCCTTTTTTTTTACTCAAATTTAGGTAAAGGTTTAAATCTCCATTGGAGATGGTCTAAGATTTTATTCTTCTTTAAAAATCTAATAGTAGTATTTTATTCTCCTAAATTTTGGTTTGTCTTCTATTAAATTTAGGATTCTCCGTTGAAGAAGTGTATACTAAATTTAAATTTTTACCCTTTTTTTTACTCAAATTTGAGTAAAGGTTTGAGTTTCATTATGATCTCGGTTAGGCAACGTCCAAATCTGACATCCTTGCCTGTTCTTGGTATTTGTCATTTTTGATTGAATTATATCTTGCAGTGCGTTGTCTTCAGTGTAAGATGAGAATGGAATAAGGCATCTACTGTTGTGTAGCGTAATCATGGGTAAAAGGGAAGTGCATTGCGGTAATTGGAAACAGTTTCAACCAAGTTCCAAGGAATTCGACTCTGGAGTAGATAATCTTTCATCACCTAGAAGATACATAATCTGGGGTGCTTACATGAATGCTCAAAATTTTCCTTGCGACACAATAAGTTTTGAAATCGTTTGTTCTATTGGTAAGCAAATCCTTGCATTGTTTCTTTGGGGTTTTCTATTTAGGAGTGCATGCAATTCAAATTAAACTTAAACTAAGTTATAAAACTTTCAACTCTGTTAACTAGAACTCTTCAATTCGACTTTTATTTAAATTTTTAACTTGGGTTCAATTTAGGTTAATTATAAAATACCTCCTTCAAGTGTAGGTCACATTCAATCAACTCCCTAGAATTTTAGTTTCAACAATGTATCTCCTCAAAGTTTAAATATTTATAAATTAAGTCAAGCTATTAATTTTGACAGTGAAAAATGACAAAAAACATTCATTTGCAAATTACATGATCTATTCTACAAAGAGATAAGATCACCTTTCGCATTATTTTGTTTTGGGAAGAAGAATGAGAAGTTTTTTGACGTGAGAAAAAAAATCTGAATTCAAGGTGATTTTCTCTTTTAAATAAATATGAGATTATGTTACTTAATGTCCATTATTTTTCAATGTCTAAACTAACAATTTGAGTTAATTGAAAAATGTACAAACTTTAAGGGAATAATTTGTTGAAATTCAAACTAAAGGGAGTTGATTACAACTTGATTCAAATTTGAAGGGACATTTTATAATTAACCCTTTAGGTTTCACACGGATTTGATTTGGACTAGAATTGGAAAAACAATAATACTATCAGGATATAATTTGGAAACTTAATGCATTATAACTATTGGATTGATAGGAAAGTGCATTCAATGTTATGATTCACTGACAATCCAATAATTACAATCATAAAGTTTTTAAAATTATGTCCTAATAACATTGATTCTTGGTCAAATACTAAATTTTTTGGGTTGAATTCGGGTCAGCCGAGCCCACCAATGTTGCACTCGTAATTTCATTTTATCCAGTTTCAAAATTTTAGGGTCATTTTTTAAGATGAAAAGATTATTTGCGCATGCTTTAAACTTTCAAGTTCTCAACTAATCCCAGATGACCAAATATCTGTGCTTTCAAATTTTGTACATCCTTCAAAGGCGGTTTTAATTGCCAAACACTATACAAATCTCAAAGTAAGTTTGTCTTAACCTTTTTAATTGTCAATTATGATACAGTAAATGTGTGTCATTGGAATGTAGTCGTTTAGGTCATTGGCATTTTCTTATTTATATTTTTACCAACAGGAAAATAAGATTACACTGAGCCAATTAAGGCTGATTCTAATTCACATCGTTGGAACTAACTTGTTAATGGCGGTTATCAATTTATGGAAAGACAAGGTATAATCCCACGTTTATACTCTAGTTTGAAAGTTAATCTAAAATATTTGTTGATTTCGAAGTTATCTTTAACAGTGAATTTAAAATTTTTGAAAAGTTTTTTGTACACCTAAGTATCTATACTTTTATATGTTTGGTTGAGATATTAAGGAGTGTGACATAAGTAAAATTAGTTAAATAATCACTTAATACCAAGTTGTCTGGTCTTATTGACTTGGTTTAGTACTTGCCTGGTGCTAAAGGGGTCATCTAACGTGATGGCGAAGACTCGACATCGTACAGAGTCTTGATATCCGTGGAGCTCCATTTGGTTTTTGTATGTGTTGAGGTGATCCATAGAGTCTTTTGTCCCATCAAAGGCCTCCATCTAGGGCATCCTGAACTTTGGTGGGAGGGAGAAACGCAATACTTCAGCAGTAAAAGGGGACTCCGTCTGCTGTATTAAGGCGTCCATGGTTATTGGGGTTTTACCTATTACAGCCTCCTTCATATAGCTGAGCTCTTACTGAATATCTCTGAAACGTTGTTCCCAGTATTGCTCTCTTCTTTCCTACTGGAATGGAGGAAGTTCGTTTTTATGGATTCCCCTATTCTGACTCTACACCTCCTTATAATCTTCGTTTCTGGGGGCTCGAGGGTCATTGCCCATGGTCTGGCTATGTTATTCCCCTTCAGTGATGTTTCGTAAGGGGTTTATTCGGTGATGTTCCCCCTGTGGAGGATCACCTGGGGCTGGTTGCACCTTCTGGGGTTGTTGAAGGAGATTTAATAGCTCCTCATTCTGTTGGAGGAGACGTTGGTTGGCTAGTCGAAGGGCCTCAAGCTCGTTATTCGGAGGGGGATTCGTTGCAGGTGGATCAGTCTCAACGATGGCAAGAAATCACGAGGATTCTCCTACTGTCTTCCGCTAGTGGCTTCTTGTTGGTTCTGCAGTCGTGGATGATTCATCTGACTAATGCTCATGTTGCGCGTAAAAACCATCAATTATTGAAGGGAATCAGTATATTTGTATGGGGAACAGTCGTTCCCACAGACGGCGCCAACTGATGATGTGTAAAACACAATTGAACAAAATGGGGGGCAGAGGGTGCTCTTCCCAAGTTAATCTGAGCTCCAGGGCTCTTTGGAATAGGGTTTAAGAGATAGGCGGTCAACCACACAGAAGAATTTTAGTGGTTCACCGGCTCGGGGCTCGGCTAATCCACTCTTTTAAGGGAGTCTCTTGCTTCTGGGGGGATATATTGATAATGGGGAGAAATTACACAGTGGTTTTGATAAATCCGGATCACTTGTCCCCATTGTGAGGGCTTTTTACAGTATTTATAGCTAAAATCGAGCTTGGCTGGATCTGAGGCGAGATCTTCGCATCTTGTAACGTTTGCTTTGATTTAGGCAGCGGTTATGGGGTGTGATGGGGGAGTTGCGAGTTTTGCGCCTAGGCCGGCGTTTCTAGACAATGAGGAGATGCTTGGTGGTCGCCAGCTGTCTCCCCATCTGTTTGCTCTGAGGCATGGGTCTAGGAAGTTCGAGCTCGGGAACTCGAGCTCGGAGTTTTTGTGGCTGGACTTCCGACCTGAGCTGAGTTTCTGAGCTTAGACTTGGGTTTTTTATGGGTACCATCAACCACAACACCGCCACACCAGAGTCACAACCACCGTCAACACCACTTCCACCAGCACCATCACCCATCACAGGTCCCCCCAAATTCCAAAATCCCCTTAAATTTGAGAATTCAACAACCCTAATTCTCTGTCAAACACTTCCTTTCACCACTGTTTATCCAACCACCACCCTCCTCCTATCATCGCCACCATTTACGCAACCACCAAGGGGTGGTTAGCAATAGAACAGAGAGAGGTAGAGAGAGAGGTCAGTGGTGGGCAAAATAGTCCTTTTAAAACTTCCGTTAGGTGTGTTAGTAGACTAGGACTGACAGGGGGTGTCATTGTAATATGTCATACCTAAAGGGGTCTATGTGTTTAGCGACAAAGTTCAGGGGGTGTTGATATAATTTACCCTTCCTACCAAGATTCAAATCCTTTAAAAAAAAACCTCTAAACACTAAGCTATTGTGATTGTTTCCGTACTTTGAGCTATGGAGGACGAAGAAGAGGAGAATTTGAGAAGTTTTGCCGCCGATGTGAAGACTATGAAGGCTCTGACGGATTTCCTTCACTCTAACAGTGAAGGAATCTACGATGTACATAGAGAAATAAGAAAATTGAATTTCAAAATTTCTTCCATTGAGCCATGGATGAGATTATCAAAAGAGTATTATGAAAAAGGTGTTGAATATAGCAATTACTACAATGATATTTCTGCTTTTGCCGCAGAAAAGATTCTGAAATTGAAAACAAAGCCCAATTATGAACAAAATCATGTATGACTAGCCATCTTTATATACTTTCATTATGTTCAATGAGTAGGCAGAGAGAGGGGGGTTGGTCATCAATAAGTGTGGAAGAAGCTATGGTTTTGCGGGTCAACCTGGTTTTTGGAGAGACCTAATCTCTCTACAAAACTGAAACAAGAGAGAGAGAGATTTGGTCTTTGCTTACTGACGAGCCCAAAATCAACTGGGCCAGACCCAATTAATCAAGAGAGGCCCACATCACCTCGGAGCCCAAGTCAACAAGTCAAGGAGGAGCCCAAGTTAGGAGAAGCCAAAGTTAAGAAGGAGTCAAGGGGGACACCCTCAAGGGGCTACCCCAAAGGGGCGCCGCCCAAGGGAGGCCACCCAAGGGGATCCCTTCCCTCCTTTGTCTCATACTCCCTCTCCTGCGCAACCTCGTGGAGTCATTCGCCCTCTTGACTCTGTCACTCCAACTCAAGTCCAAGCCTAGGATCCTCCTCCGACTGAACAGGAGCACGAGGAGAGAATATCGGGATACACACGGAGATCTAATCCTACAATAACTGTACTTACCAAAATAGTAGAAGTCCTCTCCCTCACGTCACCGCCTCACCGCCTTACTAAGCCTATATAATGTAAGCCCTCTCGACATAAGGGGGAGGTGAAGACTTCACTCAGGACCTTGAGACCTCTACACTTTGAGATCCATACACACACTACAACTCCCTACACACATTGCTTTTCTCTCCCAAAACACTGTAATACTCCCGGAGTTACTCTCCCGGTAACATTGTTCATCAATAAAGATCTCCGGCCACCGCAGCCGTTCCCGAGAGTGGAGTAGGTCACCCGGACCGAACCATTATAAATTTTTGTGTTGACTCTATATTCACTGTTTTGCCATTGACCTGTCATTGATTGCCTATTTATTGCTCATAAATTGCACCTGTTTATATACTTGACTGTTGATCTTGCACGAAAACCGATTTGTGCATCATCAGTTTGGCGCCGTCTGTGGAAAACGACTAGTTTTCCTATTCTCATTCAATTCATGGCAATCACGACCAGATCGATGAGTCAGCAACCGGGGGACAACAACCCGGCCCACCGAGAGGAGGCTCCGCCTCCCCTCGCACCCTCGGAACTGTCTGCTACGGCGACCCTTGTCGTCGGACAACAACAGCCCTTACAGACCATGCAGTTGCTAGTAAAACAAAACCAGCAGATAATTCAGTTGATGCTCGCCCAATGAGGCGTTGCCCCTCACTCTGTGGGAGGAGCCCCACTCCCTCCAACAGGAGAGGAGCAACAACCTATTCACTCAGGGCGCCAAACAGCACCCCGCCATGGGGTCCCTTGCCAGAGCGCCCAGGACCATGCCCGGGTGCCCCTCGCCCAGCAGTCCCTCCTTATGTACCTGCGCAGGAGGACGAAGACGAGAGCCAATATGGCGATCATGGAAGCCAGTACCACCACCCGACGGAGGATGTCCCCAACCAGTGGGACGAGAAGATCAGAGAGGTACAGAACCAACTCGGCGACGCCCTTAACGCCATGAAAGCACAGGCGCCCGAGACAGTGGACTACCTGGTAAGACGTACCGACACACTTTTTGTCGCTGATATAGTTAATTACCCCATACCTTTGAAGTTCAAGATGTCTACCATCGAGATTTTCGACGGTACCAAAGACCCCCTCGACCACCTTGACACATACAAATCCCTCATGCAACTCCACGACGTGCTTGAGGAGATTATGTGTAGAACATTTTCTACCACCTTGAAGGGGTCTGCACGCCAATGGTTCGCAAAGATCAAGCCCTCCTCCATCCACTCCTTCACAGAACTCAGTAGATCTTTCGTCTCCCACTTCATTGGGGGACGCCGATATCAGAACCCCGTGACCCACCTGCTCACCATCAAGCAGGACAGGGATGAAATCTTCAGAGACTACCTTGCCCGTTTCAATGAGGAGGCTCTCCAGATTGAGGAGTTAGATGACAAGGTAGCCCTGACCGCCTTCATCGCTGGCCTTCGCACCTCCAGTTTCATGTTTTCTGTTCTCAAGAAGCCGCCCTCCAGCATACCCGAACTGCTGTCAAGGGCCAAGAAGTATATGAATGTCGAGGACGTCACCAAGGCCCGTCGAGGTGAGTCCTCTCGAGGAGGGGAGAAAAGGAAGGACACCCGCGAAGACCGATTTATGCATTATCACTTACCGTTCTAAATTTTGATCCATTTTTGTTAAATGTAATCTGGCTTTTGACTGTTTTCACTACTTTGGTTGAGCGACTATGAAGGAGACAAGGTGTCAAATCCTTTTGGGAGGAAATTATAGTTAGATCCCTTAAACTATGAGTTTAATTTCATCTTATTTTCTAAACTATCTACTTTTTTTTACATTGTATCTTAAATTGTTAGTTTGAGTTTTACAATACCCTAATAATTACCTTTTGTTCAAATTTTTATGGAAAATTGTAGCAAAAATATAAATCCTTCTATTTGATGACGAAAATACCACATCTCTTAATATTATGGAAACTCATTTTTTCCTTAATTTGCCCAAAAAAAATTGAAATAGATTAATAATTAAGACAATTTAAAATTCAAAATAAAAATTTAAGGTGCAAAGTTCAAAAATAGACAATTTAGTAAATAATTTAAAATGAAATACATAGTTCACGAGATTTAAGTGTAATTTTTCTTAAGGAGGCATTGAAAAACATTTTTTTTTCCTTTTGTTAATAAAAGACGGGGTGACGATTATCTCCAATTTTTATCCGAACTCTTATTCAAATTTGAAGTTGAGAAAAAATATGCTAAAAACAATCTCCAGATATTTACTCAAATTCATACTAAATAAATGGAGATTTAAATTTTTACTAAAATCAAGAAAAACTCAAATATTAAATGATCATATTTTACTTTTTTTTAAATTCAATAATTATATTCCATCCTCATATTAATTTTGAATTTTCTCATTAAAGTGATTTATATCAAATTAAATATAAATTTGAATGAAGACCAGAGACAACCTTAGTTGGGTACTTTGAGTCGGAATCCTTTATTAATAGGATCGTTTTGAGAAACAATAGTAAATATAATAGAGAATTTGGTTTGTCTTGACATTTGGTTTTTAATTATTTGAGCAATCCAATCATTATTTTCGAATCAGTAAAATACTATTAGGAAGAGAATGCAAGGGCAAAATAAGGGTCGGGTCGTGTATGGGTTTCGGATCGGGTATGATATTGGGTATGGTTCTGGCTGGTTTTATTTATTTTGAATAAGGGCAAAATAGTTCTTTTAAAACTTCCATTAGGGGTTAGTTGACTATGACTGACAGGGGGTGTTATTGTAATATATCATACCTGAAAGAGTCTATATATTTTAGTGACAAAATTCAGGAGGGCGTCAATGTAATTTACCCTTCCTACCAAAATTCAAATCCTTTAAAAAAACCTCTAAACACTGAGCTATGTGATTGTTTCCGTACTTTGAGCTATGGAGGACAAAGAAGAGGAGACTTTGAGAAGTTTTGCCGCCGATCTGAAGACTATGAAGGCTCTGACAGATTTCCTTCACTCTAACAGTGAAGAAATCTACGCTGTACATAGAGAAATAAGAAAACTGAATTTCGAAATTTCTTCCATTGAGCCATGGATGTGATTATTAAAAGAGTATTATGAAAAAGGTGTTGAATATACCAATTACTACAATGATATTTCTGCTTCTGCCGCAGAAAAGATTCTGAAATTGAAAACAAAGCTTAAAATGCATGTTGTAGATATGGATTCGATGGAGGCGATAGTATATTTGAGGCAGATGTGTGATTACAGATGATCTATTACTTTTTCAAAGTTTGCTAAACACATATTTCGAGATTATGTAGTTGAGGTAGCAAATAGTTTGGGGATCGATTGGACTTCTATTGATAGAATCGATCCAATTGCACCATCTCTACCTCCACAAGCTGTTTCGCCACCTCGCAGATCTCCTCCGCCTCCGTGCCACAGAGCTCCTCCGCCTCCGTGCCGAGCTCCTCCGCCTCCGCTCCACAGAGCTCCTCCGCCTCCGCCACGTCTCAGAGCTCCTCTGCTTCCGCCACCTCCCATAGCTCAGCTTCCTCCTGCTTCTCCAGAAGAACCTCCAATAATAAATCCAAATAGATTTGATCATTTTAAAGACTAAATGTAAGAATTGAACACGCATGACAATTATATAATATTTGTAATAAGCATATTTACATGTGACATGCATGTGTATGATTGACAATTAGTATTTAATTACGAGTAATGATATGAGACCTGAAGCTGAACGATGAATATTTTTATAATTAGAGATAATTTTATAGAGAATGATTACATGGAGAATTGTTTTATTTAAAGTGTGAAAAATTAAATAAGAATGTTGACATGCGATACGACTTTATTATTTTATGTACGCTAGCGCATGTGGAATTAATCGGGTGACAAGCATGTGACATAAATTTATTGTTATAAAAAAATAATAATAATGAAATAAAATGTATTAGTATATACAAGGAGTGGTTAAGGGTCCGGAGACGAATTTAATAGATTGCCAATAATTTAATTAAATGTATATACATGTTTATGTATAAATATGTATACAAATAAAAAAAAGGGGGTACATACATATAATTGTACATGTATAAACCTATATAAATTAGGAAGTACATATGCACACACACACACATATATATATATATAAAATATAGAGTCATGATGAAGGTTTCCACTTAGCAAGACATGCAAGACATGTCTTGCATGCAAAAAGAAAAGGAAAAAAAAAAGGTATTGCACTTGGATATTTCGGCTAGATCAAGAGCCAAGAGAGAAAGAGGAAGGAAAGGAAAGAATAGGAAAGAAATAGAAGAAAACAAAGAAAAATAAACAAGACTCTTCACTCACTTGGGAAATTTCGGTTAAAGCAAGAAGGGAAAAAGAGAAGCTTGAAGGTGGAGCTTAATGGTGGCTTAAAGGTGGAAGATTGGTGGTGTTGCTTGGTGGTGTAGGAAGTGGGTATAAAAGGTAAGCCATGTAATCTATCTTCTCTAATTTTAAATGTATATATAAGAATTCTTAGTGTATATATATTGGGTATTGCATGTAATCTAAGAATGGTGTATTGCATGTGGGTTTAATGTAAAGGTTGTTATGGAAGTGTGGTATCATGGGTATTGCTTGGAAAATTAATATAATGTTTAGGTGGGTGTGTGAGCATAAGGTATTGTTGCATGAAAAAAAAAATAAATAGGAAGAAAAGAATTATTGTATGTAGGTTGAATTTTGATCTAGAGATATAATAGTCTAGTGAATAATTTAAAATATTATGAAATGTTCTTGAAATTGAATGAATCCATGGATGAGTAATTACAAGAAAACATGTAAAATTTTATGATGTAGGAAATTATGCAAATTCAAGTATACTTTTGTTATGTTTGCAATTTTATGAGAAAGGTTTCATTTAATGTAATTGGTTCAAATAAATATTGATTTAACGGATTTGAGAAGATTAGTTGAATCAAGTCGAGTAGATAATTTTACTCGATGTAAATGGATTATCTATTTGACTCGAATTGAGTATTAAAATTCGAGTTGCGTAAACCATTATGGATTTAAGCATTATTACATATTAATGCTCGAGTGAGACTATGAGTATTGGGCATGACAGGTCTAGAGGCAAAAATGTCAAAGAATGCCACACTTAAAGCTCTGACGGAGGGGTCGTCTACGAGGTAGAATCTCACGCAAGGTAGGTGTGCTATCCTACATTCTCTTTATTGATACATATTTAAGTTTTGTTTAAATGGTTGTTTCATGATCTCTTTTGAGATTTAATAACTGAGTGATGTAATTTTGGGTGACAGAGATGGTTTAAATGACGGAGTAAGCCTTCGTGGCTTGGGTTGATTGTGTGATGAAATCTGTGCATGCGTTTCGAGTTGACTGTTTGTGAGCTGAATTCATTTGCGAGCATGATGCATTCCTATGATGAGATAATAATGTGGGTGTGAGCCATCATAATGGCGAGAGTTGCAACGAGAGCGTGAGTCATAAAATCGATTGGGAATATTATAAATACACGAGTTGTCCATATAATAAAAGTGTCATATGAATCGTTTTCGTGACGAAAAATATTAATTTGTGTATCGTCTTCGTGACTGGAAATATTAAGTGACTGTGAATGTCTACGTGACGGGAAAATATTAAGTATATGAGTTGGCTTCGTGACGAGAAATATTAAGTGATTGTGTGACGTCTTCGTGACGGGAAATACTAAGTTTGTGTGTCGTCTACGTGACGGAAAATATTAAGTTTGTGTGTCATCTACGTGACGGAAAAATATTAAGCATATGAGTCGTCTTTGTGATGGGAAATATTAAGTGATTGTGTGACGTCTATGTGACGAGAAATAGTAAGTTTGTGTATCGTCTTCATGACGGAAAATATTAAATGATTGTATAACGTCTATGTGACGGGAATTACCAAATAGTCGCGTGTCGTCTATGTGACATGAAATATTAAGTGATTGTGAGTCACCTATAAGACAAGAATTAATTGCTTGACCAAAATTAGCCTTGTGATTCAAGTTGATTAACAACGACATCTACATGACAGAATTAATTTACGTATTAAGTCGTCTAAGTGACAAGAATGAGAAGTATCTATCTGACTTGAGTCATCTAAGTGATGAGAATTATTTATGTGGTATATGTCATTTAAGTTATGAGAATTATTTGTGTAGCTTAAATTTCCTATGTGCCTGGGGTATGCACCAGGGTATTCGTTGTGTGGCATAATTTAATTATGTGAAAAGTAACTATTTTAGCGATAAATTTTGCCTATGTGATTTATACAAGTTATGTCTATGTGAGGTATCCGAACAACGTGTAAGTGGTGAAGTGTAATTTAAATGTTGGTAATTGCAACGTGGTTAAGGTTGTTCCCAAATAAATAAAGTGTTTTCTTTATCTCTTGTTGTGCTCATGATTATTGATTGCATCCTTGCTCTCACTAATGGTCTCAATGACTTTTCAGGAAAAACACTAAAGACGAGAGGAGTCCACTGCCGAGTTTAGAGGGTTGATTGAGATGTAATCGTGAGGTTTTTTCTTTTTATGTTCTTTAAACATAATTTGTATGTATATAAGGGTATCAAAGCTATGCGGTTGTTGTTGGTTTCTCCTCATCATTTGTGACAGATATTGTACCCAGAGTTGGGGTGTTACACTAAAGGTATGTTTTAGGCCTCTAATTTTGTTGATATTAATTGTCTCTGTGTTGTGTTTATATCTCTATCTCTAATTGTGTTATTAAATATTTATGCCAGCTCCTCCAGAAGAACCTCCAATAATAAATCCAAATAGATTTGATCATTGGACTAGTCGTAAAGACTAAAGGTATGTTTTAGGCCTCTAATTTTGTTGATATTAATTGTCTTTGTGTTGTGTTTATATCTCTATCTCTAATTGTGTCATTAAATATTTATGTCAGAGGGCATTTACTTAAGAAATGGTTAACAAACTTAGCATGTTAGACATCTAAATTAATGAAGAAATACTCTACTTAAGTTGAGTGTCTGGTTCGGCTTCTAGATAATCAGGTTATTTTATGTTTGTTAAGTTTGCGGCACTACGTGGCAGGTGATTGATTGAAAAGCCAGCCCAACAGCTCCTCCCCTTACCCTAGCCACCTACGTTTCAGAGGTCAAGACTGTGAAGTGATGAAAAAAACAGAAATTGTCCCATGAAGTGATGCGTGAATTGAACAATAGTACTCACCACTACTGTAGCTTTTGAAATAGCTTAATGGGAGTGTATAGCCAAGACTTAGGTAGAGGATTCAAGTACCTCCTTCTGCTCCTGGCTTCGTCGTCTAGTTTGTATGCAAAAACACTTTAGAAACCAGTCTTATGTGGCAAACATACTGAAAATAATACCTTTTAAAAATAAAGTTACTACTCTCTTCATCCCAACCATTTGCCCCTATCATCACAAAAATCTCAGAACAAAAAAAGCCTAGACCATACCCCAATATACATTTTGTTACTACCTTAGCATTTGAAAACATAATTGTTTCAATATCATTATTTTTGTGAAGAATGGCACTACTTTGTTAACAAAGCCGCAATTCTTCTGCTCATTGTTATGGAGGTATATGATTTTGTTTCGCACCTCGTATACAGTTTTGTTTATATGGAGTGATCTTCAAAGAGAAAATATGGTCTGATATAAAAATTGACTTTGAATTTCATGTATGATAGGCTTCAAGTGAAATTGTAGACTCAAGTTGAATCTTATTTTTCCTTTCGCATAAAATGTGCCGGTCATCTGGTGGTGCCACAAACTATCTAACAATTGAATAGTGACTCTGTTGAGCCATTCTTTTGCTTCATGTGATATTCAAGCTCTCTCCCCCCCTCCCTACCTTTGCGCTCTCCCTTGGCGGTGTTCTTTAACAGCATGTCCAGTGAACCAGTCTCAATTTTTCTCCAAGCATGCAATTGATGCCCACTGGCAAACATACTGAAAGTAATACCTTTTAAAAATAAAGTTACAACTCCCTTCATCCCAACCATTTGCCCCTATCATCACAAAAATCTCAGAACAAATAAAGCCTAGACCATACCCCAATATACATTTTGTTACTACCTTAGCATTTGAAAACATAATTGTTTCAATATCATTATTTTTGTGAAGAATGGCACTGCTTTGTTAACAAAGCCGCAATTCTTCTGCTCATTGTTATGGAGGTATATGATTTTGTTTCGCACCTCGTATACAGTTTTTTTTATATGGACTGATCTTCAAAGAGAAAATATGGTCTGATATAAAAATTGAGTTTGAATTTCATGTATGATAGGCTTCAAGTGAAATTGTAGACTCAAGTTGAATCTTATTTTTCCTTTCGCATAAAATGTGCCGGTCATCTGGTGGTGCCACAAACTATCTAACAATTGAATATTGACTCTGTTGAGCCATTCTTTTGCTTCATGTGATATTCAAGCTCTCTCCCCCCCTCCCTACCTTTCCGCTCTCCTTTGGCGGTGTTCTTTAACAGCATGTCCAGTGAACCAGTCTCAATTTTTCTCCAAGCATGCAATTGATGCCCACTGGCAAACATACTGAAAGTAATACCTTTTAAAAATAAAGTTACAACTCTCTTCATCCCAACTATTTGCCCCTATCATGACGAAAATCTCAGAACAAAAAAAGCCTAGACCATACCCCAATATACATTTTGTTACTACCTTAGCATTTGAAAACATAATTGTTTCAATATCATTATTTTTGTGAAGAATGGCACTGCTTTGTTAACAAAGCCGCAATTCTTCTGCTCATTGTTATGGAGGTATATGATTTTGTTTCGCACCTCGTATACAGTTTTTTTTATATGGACTGATCTTCAAAGAGAAAATATGGTCTGATATAAAAATTGACTTGGAATTTCATGTATGATAGGCTTCAAGTGAAATTGTAGACTCAAGTTGAATCTTATTTTTCCTTTCGCATAAAATGTGCCGGTCATCTGGTGGTGCCACAAACTATCTAACAATTGACTATTGACTCTGTTGAGCCATTCTTTTGCTTCATGTGATATTCAAGCTCTCTCCCCCCCTCCCTACCTTTGCGCTCTCCCTTGGCGGTGTTCTTTAACAGCATGTCTAGTGAACCAGTCTCAATTTTTCTCCAAGCATGCAATTGATGCCCACTGGCAAACATACTGAAAGTAATACCTTTTAAAAATAAAGTTACAACTCTCTTCATCCCAACTATTTGCCCCTATCATGACGAAAATCTCAGAACAAATAAAGCCTAGACCATACCCCAATATACATTTTGTTACTACCTTAGCATTTGAAAACATAATTGTTTCAATATCATTATTTTTGTGAAGAATGGCACTGCTTTGTTAACAAAGCCGCAATTCTTCTGCTCATTGTTATGGAGGTATATGATTTTGTTTCGCACCTCGTATACAGTTTTTTTTATATGGACTGATCTTCAAAGAGAAAATATGGTCTGATATAAAAATTGACTTGGAATTTCATGTATGATAGGCTTCAAGTGAAATTGTAGACTCAAGTTGAATCTTATTTTTCCTTTCGCATAAAATGTGCCGGTCATCTGGTGGTGCCACAAACTATCTAACAATTGAATATTGACTCTGTTGAGCCATTCTTTTGCTTCATGTGATATTCAAGCTCTCTCCCCCCCTCCCTACCTTTGCGCTCTCCCTTGGCGGTGTTCTTTAACAGCATGTCCAGTGAACCAGTCTCAATTTTTCTCCAAGCATGCAATTGATGCCCACTGGCAAACATACTGAAAGTAATACCTTTTAAAAATAAAGTTACAACTCTCTTCATCCCAACTATTTGCCCCTATCATGATGAAAATCTCAGAACAAATAAAGCCTAGACCATACCCCAATATACATTTTGTTACTACCTTAGCATTTGAAAACATAATTGTGTCAATATCATTATTTTTGTGAAGAATGGCACTGCTTTGTTAACAAAGCCGCAATTCTTCTGCTCATTGTTATGGAGGTATATGATTTTGTTTCGCACCTCGTATACAGTTTTTTTTATATGGACTGATCTTCAAAGAGAAAATATGGTCTGATATAAAAATTGACTTTGAATTTCATGTATGATAGGCTTCAAGTGAAATTGTAGACTCAAGTTGAATCTTATTTTTCCTTTCGCATGCAGTGTGTCGGTCATCTGGTGGTGCCACAAACTATCTAACAATTGAGTACTGAATCTGTTGAGCCATTCTTTTGCTTCATGTGATATTCAAGCTCTCTCCCCCCCTCCCTGCCTTTGCGCTCTACCTTGGCGGTGTTCTTTAACAGTACGTCCAGTGAACCAGTCTCCATTTTTCTCCAAGCATGCAACTGATGCCCACTGGCAAACATACTGAAAGTAATACCTTTTAAAAATAAAGTTACAACTCTCTTCATCCCAACTATTTGCCCCTATCATGACGAAAATCTCAGAACAAATAAAGCCTAGACCATACCCCAATATACATTTTGTTACTACCTTAGCATTTGAAAACATAATTGTTTCAATATCATTATTTTTGTGAAGAATGGCACTGCTTTGTTAACAAAGCCGCAATTCTTCTGCTCATTGTTATGGAGGTATATGATTTTGTTACGCACCTCGTATACAGTTTTGTTTTTATGGACGGATCTTCAAAGAGGAAATATGGTCTGATATAAAAATTGACTTTGAATTTCATGTATGATAGGCTTCAAGTGAAATTGTAGACTCAAGTTGAATCTTATTTTTCCTTTCGCATGCAATGTGCCGGTCATCTGGTGGTGCCACAAACTATGTAACAATGGAGTACTGAATCTGTTGAGCCATTCTTTTGCTTCATGTGATATTCAAGCTCTCTCCCCCCCTCCCTGCCTTTGCGCTGTCCCTTGGCGGTGTTCTTTAACAGCAGGTCCAGTGAACCAGTCTCCATTTTTCTCCAAGCATGCAACTGATGCCCACTGGCAAACATACTGAAAGTAATACCTTTTAAAAATAAAGTTACAACTCTCTTCATCCCAACTATTTGCCCTATCATGACGAAAATCTCAGAACAAATAAAGCCTAGACCATACCCCAATATACATTTTGTTACTACCTTAGCATTTGAAAACATAATTGTTTCAATATCATTATTTTTGTGAAGAATGGCACTGCTTTGTTAACAAAGCCGCAATTCTTCTGCTCATTGTTATGGAGGTATATGATTTTGTTTCTCACCTCGTATACAGTTTTTTTTATAGGGACTGATCTTCAAAGAGAAAATATGGTCTGATATAAAAATTGACTTTGAATTTCATGTATGATAGGCTTCAAGTGAAATTGTAGACTCAAGTTGAATCTTATTTTTCCTTTCGCATGCAATGTGCCGGTCATCTGGTGGTGCCACAAACTATGTAACAATGGAGTACTGAATCTGTTGAGCCATTCTTTTGCTTCATGTGATATTCAAGCTCTCTCCCCCCCATCCTGCCTTTGCGCTCTCCCTTGACAGTGTTCTTTAACATCAGGTCCAGTGAACCAGTCTCCATTTTTCTCCAAGCATGCAACTGATGCCCACTGGCAAGCATACTGAAAGTAATACCTTTTAAAAATAAACTTACAACTCGCTTCATCCCAACCATTTGCCCCTATCATCACAAAAATCTCAGAACAAATAAAGCCTAGACCATACCCCAATATACATTTTGTTACTACCTTAGCATTTGAAAACATAATTGTTTCAATATCATTATTTTTGTGAAGAATGGTACTGCTTTGTTAACAAAGCCGCAATTCTTCTGCTCATTGTTATGGAGGTATATGATTTTGTTTCTCACCTCGTATACAGTTTTTTTTATAGGGACTGATCTTCAAAGAGAAAATATGGTCTGATATAAAAATTGACTTTGAATTTCATGTATGATAGGCTTCAAGTGAAATTGTAGACTCAAGTTGAATCTTATTTTTCCTTTCGCATGCAATGTGCCGGTCATCTGGTGGTGCCACAAACTATGTAACAATGGAGTACTGAATCTGTTGAGCCATTCTTTTGCTTCATGTGATATTCAAGCTCTCTCCCCCCCATCCTGCCTTTGCGCTCTCCCTTGACAGTGTTCTTTAACATCAGGTCCAGTGAACCAGTCTCCATTTTTCTCCAAGCATGCAACTGATGCCCACTGGCAAGCGTACTGAAAGTAATACCTTTTAAAAATAAACTTACAACTCGCTTCATCCCAACCATTTGCCCCTATCATCACAAAAATCTCAGAACAAATAAAGCCTAGACCATACCCCAATATACATTTTGTTACTACCTTAGCATTTGAAAACATAATTGTTTCAATATCATTATTTTTGTGAAGAATGGTACTGCTTTGTTAACAAAGCCGCAATTCTTCTGCTCATTGTTATGGAGGTATATGATTTTGTTTCGCACCTCGTATACAGTTTTGTTTATATGGATTGATCTTCAAAGAGAAAATATGGTCTGATATAAAAATTGACTTTGAATTTCATGTATGATAGGCTTCAAGTGAAATTGTAGACTCAAGTTGAATCTTATTTTTCCTTTCGCATAAAATGTGCTTGTCATCTGGTGGTGCCACAAACTATCTAACAATTGAGTAGTGACTCTGTTGAGCCATTCTTTTGCTTCATGTGATATTCAAGCTCTCTCCCCCCCCTCCCTGCCTTTGCGCTCTCCCTTGGCGGTGTTCTTTAACAGCATGTCCAGTGAACCAGTCTCCATTTTTCTCCAAGCATGCAATTGATGCCCACTGGCAAACATACTGAAAGTAATACCTTTTAAAAATAAAGTTACAACTCTCTTCATCCCAACTATTTGCCCCTATCATGACGAAAATCTCAGAACAAATAAAGCCTAGACCATACCCCAATATACATTTTGTTACTACCTTAGCATTTGAAAACAGAATTGTTTCAATATCATTATTTTTGTGAAGAATGGCACTACTTTGTTAACAAAGCCGCAATTCTTCTGCTCATTGTTATGGAGGTATATGATTTTGTTTCGCACCTCGTATACAGTTTTGTTTATATGGACTGATCTTCAAAGAGAAAATATGGTCTGATATAAAAATTGACTTTGAATTTCATGTATGATAGGCTTCAAGTGAAATTGTAGACTCAAGTTGAATCTTATTTTTCCTTTCGCATGCAATGTGCCGGTCATCTGGTGGTGCCACAAACTATCTAACAATTGAGTACTGAATCTGTTGAGCCATTCTTTTGCTTCATGTGATATTCAAGCTCTCTCCCCCCCCTCCCTGCCTTTGCGCTCTCCCTTGGCGGTGTTCTTTAACAATACGCCCAGTGAACCAGTCTCCATTTTTCTCCAAGCATGCAACTGATGCCCACTGGCAAACATACTGAAAGTAATACCTTTTAAAAATAAAGTTACAACTCTCTTCATCCCAACCATTTGCCCCTATCATCACAAAAATCTCAGAACAAATAAAGCCTAGACCATACCCCAATATACATTTTGTTACTATCTTAGCATTAGAAAGAGGCACTGGTGTTCATGAAAGAATATTACCATGCCCAAAGAGGAAGGAGGTTTAGGATTTCGTAATTTTGAGGAGGTACAACAAGCATTTAGAATGAAGCAAGTATGGGGTTTGCTTAGTGGGAAGTCTCTGTGGGCTAAATTCTTTGTGGATAAGTATTGTAAGAAGGGCCATTTGTTGAGCAGTCCAAGACATAGTTATTCTAAGGTTCATAGAATGCTATATCCGTGGTTTGAGGAGGTTGTCAATAATTCGTTGAAGTTGGTAGGAAGAGGGGATGAGGTGGATTTCTGGTGTGATAACTGGTCACAATTGGGACCACTAATTTATAGAGCTTTGTCTGCTCCTTTGAATTTTCCCTGCCTTTCTCAGGTACTGGTTCAAGGCAGATGGGACTTTAATATGGTTAGACAACATATGGATGAACAACTTATACAGGAGGTGGTTGCTTTGCAAATTGAATTGACAGAGAGGGGGGATCAGCTTATTTGGCAACATACTACAAAAGGAAATTTCACCATTAAATCAGCATGGAACCTAATACGAAGTGCAGGTCAACAAAATGTTCAGGCTTCTAATATATGGAAACAGGCTGCATCTCCAAGTGCACAGCTCATTGGTTGGAAATTATTGCATAAGGCCTTACCTATGGATTATACATTTCAGTCTATAGGGGTTGTTTTGGCTAGTAGGTGTGTTTTTTGCTCTAATAATTGTGAATCGGCTGCTCATATATTTATTAATTGTAAATATGCAATTTCTGTTTGGGAAGGGTTATCAAATCTTTTGGGCATTCAGCTTATTTCTCATGAAGGGCCTCTCACAAGGTTTATGAGGTTTGTCAGAATTTATAGGAAATCATCTATAACTCATTCTTTGTTGAGAGGTTTATCTCTGTTGGTCTACTGGCAGTTGTGGAGGGAAAGATGTAGAAGAATTTTTGAAGATAAGTTACATTCTTCTTCTCTGGTGAAGTCCATAATACACTTGTGGAAACTACAGATACATAATATTAGTCCTAAAGCAGGGGATACAGAACATGATTTGATTTTGTTAGATGCCATTAATGTGAAGAGACCTGGGACAATTTCACGGCAAGTTAAATGGATAGCTTGGAGATTTCCAGAGGAGGGTATGCTTAAACTGAATATTGATGGAGCTTCGAAAGGGAATCCGGGGATGTCAGGAGGAGGAGTTATTCTACGAAATTCTACAGGGCAACTTGTTTTGGCAGGGTATTATTTTTATGGTCTTTGCTCTAGTATGGAGGCAGAGATGAGGGCCCTATTGGATGGATTAATAATGATAAGGGATTTTGGATTGATGGAGTACTCATTTCTCATTGAGTCTGACTCTAAACTACTAGTGGACATGGTTAAGCATAACAGTCAAGCTTCTTGGAAATTCTGGAGTATTATTCACCAAATTCGCTCTATTCTTAATTGTTTGGATTTTCAAATTCAGCATTCTTATCGTGAAGGTAATGCAGTAGCAGATTCATTGGCTAATCAGGGTGTTTTGGCTAGAGCCTCATCCACTTTCTTGTCTTCAGACAGCCTTCCAGTTACTACTAGACTCTTAATGTTACAAGACAGGAGGCAAATCAGGAATCTACGACTCAGACAAATAAAGACCAATCATTCAACTCACACAGCAGGATCGGAGGCAAATTAAATATATATGCAGTTCAGATGTATTCACAGGCCTAGTCATCCAAATGTCAACAAAAATAGTCATGTATGCAAAGAAGATCAAATCTCAGTCCGTTACAGTCTCTTCTATATTACATGCTCTTCCCTATTCTACAAAGAGGGATCTAATTTTTAGAAGCAAAGAAAATCAAGTGGAAAATATGGCAGGCACCTGTTCTTTTCTTCGAGTTCAACGTCAAGGCTTCTGGCTCTTGGGACAGCATCTTTGATTGGGATTCTTGTCTCACCACTTCGATAGGACTTGTTTTCTCTGGCCTTTGCTGTATCAACAAGACTGCTGGATATTCATCTTCCTCGCTGGCAGTTTCTATTGGATTCTTGGAGGCGTTGCAGGATTCCTCGCTGGCAGTCTCCATCGGATTCTTGGAGGTTTTTTTTCTATTAGTGGTCTGTTTGCTTTCTACGTTGATCAGTGATGGAGGAATATGGAGATGCTTTCGGTCTCCCCTGATTTTTCCAAATAGCCTTACGGTCCCTAGAAGGTCCTTTGGTATTCAGAGAATTATCAGCGGTTCAATTGCCTTATCAGATAGCATGTCTTCTGGATACAGATTCCAAAGCAGGCTGTTCACTTACCTTATCAGATTGACTTATCATACAGCCAAGATAGTCTCCCAGCTCAATCGTCTCACAGTGCAAGGGTCACTTAGTTGCTGCTTTCAGATCAATCGGCTCATCTCAAGCGGCTGCTCTTGCAGCTCATACATATTGCTCTTAGCTCAGCCCATAACTCATGCATTAGAATTTTCCTTATTCTTTTTAATTGTAATTACATTGCATTGAGGGGTAAGTTCTCCTCCTTTAAGTGTAATTTAATCTTTTATCAATAAAATTCCCTCGCACCGTCGAGGTTTTAATTAAAAAAAAAGAAAACATAATTGTTTCAATATCATTATTTTTGTGAAGAATGGCACTGCTTTATTAACAAAGCCGCAATTCTTCTGCTCATTGTTATGGAGGTATATGATTTTGTTTCGCACCTCGTATACAGTTTTGTTTAGATGGATTGATCTTCAAAGAGAAAATATGGTCTGATATTCAAATTGACTTTGAATTTCATGTATGATAGGCTTCAAGTGAAATTGTAGACTCAAGTTGAATCTTATTTTTCCTTTTGCATAAAATGTGCCTGTCATCTGGTGGTGCCACAAACTATCTAACAATTAAGTATTGACTCTGTTGAGCCATTTTTTTGCTTCATGTGATATTCAAGCTCTCTCCCCCCTCCCTGCCTTTGCGCTCTCCCTTGGCGGTGTTCTTTAACAGTACGTCCAGTGAACCAGTCTCCATTTTTCTCCAAGCATGCAACTGATGCCCACTGGCAAACATACTGAAAGTAATACCTTTTAAAAATAAAGTTACAACTCTCTTCATCCCAACTATTTTCCCCTATCATGACGAAAATCTCATAACAAATAAAGCCTAGACCATACCCCAATATAAATTTTGTTACTACCTTAGCATTTGAAAACATAATTGTTTCAATATCATTATTTTTGTGAAGAATGGCACTGCTTTGTTAACAAAGCCGCAATTCTTCTGCTCATTGTTATGGAGGTATATGATTTTGTTTCGCACCTCGTATACAGTTTTGTTTAGATGGATTGATCTTCAAAGAGAAAATATGGTCTGATATTAAAATTGACTTTGAATTTCATGTATGATAGGCTTCAAGTGAAATTGTAGACTCAAGTTGAATCTTATTTTTCCTTTCGCATAAAATGTGCCTGTCATCTGGTGGTGCCACAAACTATCTAACAATTGAGTATTGACTCTGTTGAGCCATTCTTTTGCTTCATGTGATATTCAAGCTCTCTCCTCCCCTCCTGCCTTTGCGTTCTCCCTTGGCGGTGTTCTTTAACAGTACGTCCAGTGAACCAGTCTCCATTTTTCTCCAAGCATGGAACTGATGCCCACTGGCAAACATACTGAAAGTAATACCTTTTAAAAATAAAGTTACAACTCTCTTCATCCCAACTATTTGCCCCTATCATGACGAAAATCTCATAACAAATAAAGCCTAGACCATACCCCAATATACATTTTGTTACTACCTTAGCATTTGAAAACATAATTGTTTCAATATCATTATTTTTGTGAAGAATGGCACTACTTTGTTAACAAAGCCGCAATTCTTCTGCTCATTGTTATGGAGGTATATGATTTTGTTTCGCACCTCGTATACAGTTTTGTTTATATGGACTGATCTTCAAAGAGAAAATATGGTCTGATATAAAAATTGACTTTGAATTTCATGTATGATAGGCTTCAAGTGAAATTGTAGACTCAAGTTGAATCTTATTTTTCCTTTCGCATGCAATGTGCCGGTCATCTGGTGGTGCCACAAACTATCTAACAATTGAGTACTGAATCTGTTGAGCCATTCTTTTGCTTCATGTGATATTCAAGCTCTCTCCCCCCCTCCCTGCCTTTGCGCTCTCCCTTGGCGGTGTTCTTTAACAGTACGTCCAGTGAACTACTCTCCATTTTTCTCCAAGCATGCAACTGATGCCCACTGGCAAACATACTGAAAGTAATACCTTTTAAAAATAAAGTTACAACTCTCTTCATCCCAACCATTTGCCCCTATCATCACAAAAATCTCAGAACAAATAAAGCCTAGACCTTACCCCAATATACATTTTGTTACTACCTTAGCATTTGAAAACATAATTGTTTCAATATCATTATTTTTGTGAAGAATGACACTGCTTTGTTAACAAAGCCGCAATTCTTCTGCTCATTGTTATGGAGGTATATGATTTTGTTTCGCACCTCGTATACAGTTTTGTTTATATGGACTGATTTTCAAAGAGAAAATATGGTCTGATATAAAAATTGACTTTGAATTTCATGTATGATAGGCTTCAAGTGAAATTGTAGACTCAAGTTGAATCTTATTTTTCCTTTCGCATGGAATCTGCCTGTCATCTGGTGGTGCCACAAACTATCTAACAATTGAGTATTGACTCTTTTGAGCCATTCTTTTGTTTCATGTGATATTCAACCTCTCTCCCCCCTCCCTGCTTTTGCGCTCTCCCTTGGCGGTGTTCTTTAACTGCAGGTCCAGTGAACCAGTCTCCATTTTTCTCCAAGCATGCAACTGATGCCCACTGGCAAGCTATGTAATATACGATAGAAGCAATCACAGTGACATTCAATGATACTGCAATAGCCATGTTTGGCTATAGTTTATATAACTAGCAAATATTATATCAGTTAACACGTTTTTTGTTGTTTTTGACAGGTTACTTGTACTTTGCTTGCTTGAAAATGACGGAATACTCCACATGGCCAGTGAGTTTGTTCGGTTTAGCCACTTTGAAGATATTGTTACATCCATTCCATCACTACAATTTTTACACATACATAGAGAAGCGAAATTCTTCTACACCTCTGGTGTTCAGCAATCAATATACCTCTCATCCAATGTTCCATAACTCTATCTCTACACTCATTGTTATTCCCAAAAAAAAAAAAGAAATTTTTGGGAAAAAAATGTTCTTTGTTTTGAATTCTCTGTTATTGATATGAATGATTTGGTCTCTTGCTTTCCCTTCCCCGTTCCTGCATTTCCTCCCCCAACACAAGATAAAAAAGAAAGAGAAATTTTTTTGTGAAGGCTGTGTCGCACATCACAATGTTGAGTTGATAACTAAATGCGGTATGTGGCACCTAAGGAAATTAAGTTTTTTTTTCTTTCACTCATAAGTAAAAGACCAGATTAAATTCAATATGGATAATCCGTAAACCAATGGATCACGGGTACCCAATGATGTAATGAACCATAAGCTAAGTGGGTAGTCTGTCTCCTTTTTTTTTTTTTTTATTTGATTCGCCTCTCACTGTCTCACATACAAGGCCTATGTTCATTAGATAATTTGAGATTCAATCCCCCTGTATAGGTATATAATTGGGAAGAATTCAACAGTGGAAAAGATACCAATGACAGCTCCTGTTTTCACTCAGGCATTTGATGCTGATATGTCCGAAGTGTCCATCCAAATAGTTCTTCCATCAGAGAAAGATATGAGCAGGTGAAGTTCGTTGTTTGTTTGAGGTCCTGAAATATTAAAACTGGAGCAACTGAAAATGACCATTTCAACTTCTTTTCAAAAAATGTCACTTTTTTTCAGCATTCTGGTCACATACAAGGAATCAAACAGTAAAATTGTATTTTGCTAGTTTACCATATCCCAGTCAAGAAGCAGTTAGATTGAGGAAAGTTGAAGGAGGCATTGCAGCAGTATCAAAGTTCAGCGGAAAACTTTCTGAGGATATTGTTCTTGAGAAAGAAAAAGCACTTCGGTCTTGCCTTATTAGAGACCGTCTTAAACCAAAATTGGGTTGTTTGCTTGCTCGTTACAATGATCCTGGCCGAACTTGGAGTTCCATAATGGTATGACTTAGACATTTCCTTATGCTTATGATTCTCGAGGATCTCAGAATTCTTTGAATGTTGATCTAATAAGTGTTTTCTTCTGTACTTTTCATTTCAAAACAAGTACAAACCTTCAACAAACTGATTTATCATTCTTAGTTACCAAAAAATAGGACTTTGATAGAAGGAATTGGGACAGTTAATCCTGAAACCAAGTGCTATTGTCATTCAAAAAGAAAAATATCAAAACAAGAATATCTACATGACCAACTGTAAGAATTGGGAATCTTATTCATCTTGTAAAAGTGAACGATAACCAAGATTAAATTCCAGGTAATTCTTGGAATTGAACTTTAGTACAATGAGCATAGATATAGTTTTCCTCTCTTTCGGAGTTGGTGGTGGCTAAACAGAGCAATTACAGAATCAGTTTAATGCCATGTTTCACATGGGGATTATATGATATTCGTTTGCCTCTAGGTGGAAACATCTCTGGTTCTCAATAGTGAGATGTTATCAGCAAGGCATGATGTTCTATACTTACAAATGCATTGAATTTTCTTTTCCTGTAGACCCTTATAATTGCTGCTACATTGTTGCAATATTTTTTTTTTTGGAGTTTGAATATGCTTAAGTTGATTTGCTTCCTTTGCCATTATTTTCATTACGAGACTTTATAGTTAATTTCTCTTTCATGCATCGTAGTGGAATCGGAGTATTTTAGTTACCAAAATCCTTGTAGTTGCCAATATATTTTCACGTCTGGCTTGCAACTGAATATGATTGATTGTGCTGCTTTTGTTCTTTTTATAGTGTTTATAGCAGTTAACCCATCGCATTATAGTTGCATCATCCAGTTCAATTTAACTACCGTAAAACAAGTCTGTAAATTTAAACAATTGTTTATTACTTCTTCACCTTAACCAGTGTTCATCTTTGGCACAATTTTTTCAGTCTTGCCTAATTTTTCCCCACCTTACTTGCTGAAGTCTATTTGTTTTGTGTTTTTGGTTGCATTGAAGAGGCATGAAGTGCTTATATGGCTTGAAGAGTTCTCGTTGGATTGATGTGTTATCCAGCCATCCTTCGACTATCAAGTGGTCTGATTAATCTTGACTCTCCTGCTCAAAATTAATGAGATTTTATTCCCAGCATAGGAATACTGTAAAGAAAACTTCCAAAGAATGTCATTTAATCTGTAAATGGTGTTGATCAATCACACTGGGTAATTGTAACTAAACATACTGTACATGTTTTCAGAAACTTCTTATTACAAAACACTTTTTCCTCTCTTAGGGTTGTCTATGCGCCATATACCTTCTCTGCACAGGTTTATTGTGAAGAGACAAAAATTGAGTGTGTTTTTTTTTTTTGTGTGTGATTATGTTCCACCCATTAAAAGTGTTGCTTTGTCATGGCAATGAACAAATACTGTATCTAATTCCCACCAACATGAGTGACCCATTTAACAATTTCAACTCCATTGGTTAGTGGATGTGTTACATGTACTCTCTTATTTGCCCCTTTGCATTGTTGCACTTAATCCATGTCGATCTGCCATGTATGTTAGTGTATTACATCTCATTTTTCATAATACTTGCCTAGCCTCGTGGGGGTATGATGGGGTCCTGGTTCAACCTTTTGCATCTAAAT
This sequence comes from Ilex aquifolium, assembly GCA_951799425.1. Taxonomy (NCBI): domain Eukaryota; kingdom Viridiplantae; phylum Streptophyta; class Magnoliopsida; order Aquifoliales; family Aquifoliaceae; genus Ilex; species Ilex aquifolium. The sequence goes on from OX637393.1 coordinate 47,960,177, forward strand.
TTCTGAACTCATCTGAGTTCTGGTCATTTCTAATGTCAAAGTACTAGTTGCATGCGAATGGAAATGAACACTGCATGGGGTGGGGTGGGTTGTGTGTGTGTTTGTTGAGGGGGTGGGGGGTGTTGCTTGTTTTTTTTAGCCTTGACAATTTATATTTCCCCAGTTTAAGCTAATACCTGGTTGAGACTCAATAGATGGTTTTATTTTTCCCTACTTGATCGACTTTTGTTAAAGGGAAGATTTTGTTTTAGTTTGGGCTCCTATATCTTGGATTACTTTCTAACAATCCAAGCTAAAAGCTGGATGTAAACCTTTAGCAAACGGTTGTTGATTCTGCCTATTTTGGTAAAGGTCTCACTCAGCATGTTCTGTTATAGATGTCTTTGCATGCTTTCAGTTGTAAAATTATATCGAAATTGGTCATTAACCTCATGCACATCATAGTGAACCATGCACTGAGAGATGGTTATCTTTGAAAGATGGTAGAATGATGGCACTGTGAACCCATGAAACCCAGGTGGCCATGAACCAGGGACTCTTTAAACTGATCTATATATATCTCTCTCCTCTCCGTTTGATGCAGCCCTCCAATCCATTCACCACCCTCTGCCGAATTTCAAGGACCTGTGAACGCGTTCATCATCAAAGCTCTCCTCAACTAATTAGACAATTTCCTTGTGGATGTATGCTATTTGATTTTTCGCTCTTCCATGATTATTGTGCGGGTCATTTCTTGTACAATGATGAGGTAGCAGCACTTTGGGTAGCACTCGAGAGTCGCTCTCCAGTTTGGGGATGACGAAAACCTGACAATCATAAAGAAAGGTTAGAAGGGAAGCTGGAGGTGTCTCCGACGATTCCCCTCTGATGCTAAAGTCAGTTTCTGAGGAGATAAGGAGACACAATGCTAAGTGTTGGGTTCTGAGAGCATACCTCTCTCTCTCTTGTCTAGACTACTATTTATATTTTTTGATAGTTGAGTGTGTTTTCAAGAACATCCGGACGATTCCCTTTGGAGGGATGACCCCTGATTGGCTCACCCTTGAGACAATAGGGATGTTTTTGACCTCGTCAGATAGTTAGGCATCGAGTAAAGTGCCCCTTTGACCTCGATCCTCGATCCTCGATCCTTTGCATGCACGTCTATTTGATGCATGTTGTTGACATTAATCCCTCGGCCTCTGGATCCTCGCCAATCATTAACACTTGTGCCAAGCATTCATTGTGAGACTAGACATTTGATAACGTGCTTTTGTAGGGATAATTGCTTAGCCCCACGTCTTGCGTCGAGAGATTAATATTCTCTCTTCCTGCCCTTTGAACATTTAATGTTCCTTAGTCACTTGTCACATGCCTATGAGGAGCGAGCATTTATTGCATTCTCGAGGGTATCTCCTATGATTGGCTGCAGTGTACTATTCTATTGAATCTGAGAAGGACCCACACCTACTAACAGTCAGGTATAATTTCTCTTAAGTTATTCCTTCACTTATATCTAAGTGGGCGTTCCCACCAATGCAGAGCCAGTTGTCTTCTATTATGCCGATTGACGTGGTCGGCGTGTAAGGTTAATCACATCTTAGGCCCCTCGGCTAGGTATACGTCGGTGTTCTGATCTTCTCGACGTCAACGTTCTTTGGTTTGAACCATGAAGATCCTTCGTCGGCGTGTACGACAATACTGAGGAGATCCTAACGCTTTTTAATTAACATGACGATGTCGAGAGAATTCCTTCACCCGAAGACATCCTCCGAGGCCGAGCATTATCACTTTTGCACTTGTTGGCAGAGTATATTACGTGTCTACTTCTGATTGGTCTGACAAATCACGTCTTGTTAATTATCACAATTAAGTCTTTACTGTCCTATGAAAATGAGGGTGTTTGCTTCCAATTTGGGCATCTAGGTTGTGTTGTATCTTGTATGTGTAAGCAAACTTTAATGGGCTTTGCTTGAAATGGTTAATGTAGTCCTTGTATTTTATGGGTTTGTTTGAAGATTCTTACTGTTCACATTTGCACATTTTTATTGTTGTTGTTGCTGCGATTGGTATCATGGTTTCATGCTTAGTCCCGCCAATGTCTCCAAAAGCAAGAATCCACAGCTAACTGGCTCTGGCTTTGAAATAACTAAGGCCAGCTGAAGCACAGACCCACAGTTACTTCCATCACTGTCACTGACATTGTCTTCTTCTTTTCTTTTTTTTTTGGAAGGGGGGAGTAAGAAATTTTAAGTTCCAAAAATTTAAGACGTACATTATGGTTTTGTACCTGGTCTAAGACTACATGAAACATACTTTTGATTAAAGATGCTCGGCATTACAAACATCGACTCTAAAAAATAAATCATTCTTGATTCTTTGAAATTATAGTTGTCTTAACTTTGAAACTATTATCCGCACCGCCACATAGATTTGAAATTATTAATAATTCGTAATTGTTATAAAAAAGGGTTACGGATTATTAATAATAGTATTGATAATTTTAATTTATTAATGAGTGTTAAATTATGTCCATACTTGAAGAGCTATTTGAAGAATCTCCCTCCATTCCTATTAAATTCAAATTCTAAAAACTATTTAGAGATGAAGGTTTTTATTATTTCCAAAACTAATGTGATGATTCTAAACTACCTTCGTACCCTTCTCCTCCAAAAAAAAATACAAACATCATATAAGACTTACATCAAAATCTGTAATCAAATTCTAATTAATTCGACTTACATGATCGAAATTTTACTACAGCATGAAAAAATAAAATCCGCTGTCATATTATTCCCTATAAACAGATAACTACACCTACTTTCATTTAATAAAAAAACTACAACTGATATTGCTAATTGCATTTGATTTTATGGTCTATTTCCTAATATGTAAACACGAGACAAAGGCCCACTTAACATGGATCTTCCTACAAATATAAAGAAGACTACGGTATTAAAAGAAATTAGTATGGTATTGCCAAGTTTTGTAACTGATTTGTTTTCGGTTTTCAGTTTTTGTTTTCACTTTTTTTTCTACCACCTCTTCTTCTTACTCACCACCTACGACTGAAAGGTGGGAATAACATAATCCTAAGGCAGTTGGATCTTGGTGGAATTGTTTCCTTTCGGGAACAACGCTTTTTTTGGGTTAAGTGGACAATTAATAGATGTCTAAGTTGACATCTCACATTGATCGAAAACAAAAAAAGTTATCTTCTTCTCCTCTCGAGTATACAGAAGACAAACCCAAAAAGAGGATTGTGTCTTTAATGAATTCAATATAATAATTCGAGTTTAACCCGAGTCCCAGTGGACAGTGCTTAGATTGAGCATTTTGGGTGAAAGTCGTGTTTGGTTTGAACTTGAGGGTTTTATAACTTGAATTGGGTTTGTGTGGGCACGTCAACGCAGCCAAAACAAAGTGTTGTATTTCGTTTGCATTTTGCATTTTGGTGTTAGAGCAAGTCGTAAAAATGGCCACCTCACATCTCTCAGACCACATTTGCCGGCCAATACCCCACCGGAGTGCCACCTTCCGACGACTCACCACTACCAAAACCACCATAATTTTTCTCTCTCCCCCAAAATGTTCCAAATCTGGAAGCTTTTTAGTTAAAACTGACCAAAAATCCAAGTGGGTCGTTAGACTAAGCTTGGTGGAGCAAAACCCGCCACAACCAACGGTGGATATGAAACGGTTGGTGGACTTCTTGTATGACGACTTTCCACATCTTTTCGATGATCAAGGGACCGATCGGACGGCTTACGATGAGCGTGTGAAGTTTCGGGACCCAATCACGAAATTTGATTCCATTAGTGGGTATCTGTTTAACATTGCTATGTTGAAGAAGCTCTTTAGCCCCAATTTACAGTTGCATTGGGTCAAACAGGTATGCTTTTCTACAGTTATATACACATGTATGTGTGTGCTTGTGTGTGTGTTTTAACGATGGCGAAGAAATTACAATGTAGGGATGAGATACAGGGTCTATGTGACAATTAATTAAGCTTACTGCAGGGTTTGATTCCTACAATGGATTGAGATAGCGACCCATCGAACGATTCTGAACGACGAACCTGAAACAGAAGAAGAGTCAGAAAAGGGGCCGGGTGTGTAACCGGCTAATGCCTTCCGAAGCTAGGTTTGTAAATCAGTAAATTTATAGTAAGGGCCAGAATTTTTCTTGATACCTAACATAATGTATGAAAGGATCCTTGAGGGGTGCAGAAATCAGACATTTTGTGATTCCGCCTTTCCAGTAGCGAGTGAAGATGAATCAGCACTGCCTACCCTTACCTTCCTTCCCCCCGACCACCTTCCACAGAAAGCAGCTCGCACTCGGTAATATCTGGGACTTTGCACATGCTCTTCCCATGCGGGTTCCTAATGGAATAGGTAACAAAGCCACTTCTTTATTGAAGAAAATACCCAATTAAAGCATTTTCCCTTTAGCTTAGTTTTCTGAGGGTATTTATACCTAAATCCATAATGATGACTCTGATCTGGAGTCCTATCCTAGAATTTAATGGCCTGGGTTTGCAATCTAGTATAATGAGTGCTATTCTGTCATGTCTCATTAATGCTAATTGCTCGGGCAACTAGATCTTCTCTCGGGATCCCGCCGAGCATTTATAGTTCGATCCCCGGCCATTGAGTGCCCATACCCGAGCTTTCGTGAGAAGGAAATAGATACCCTCGGAATCCCCCAAGGGCCTCTCTTCGGTACGGTGGCCATTAATGCGTCGTAATAATGACTGTCTCTACATTCTTCGAAGATTAGACAACCATTAATGGCCTATCATACCAACGCAACCCACATCAATAAGCTGTCACACTTCATTTAATGCTAGGTTCCGAGTGGTATAATCGCTCGGCTCCTCCTCCCAGCGAATTGCACGCGTTCTTACAACTGTGAATATCCACGTGTCGAGTTCTTATTGACCCGTCACTAAGTCACTTACCTAGAGAGTAAGAACAAATTCTATTTATCCTATGTAATATAGCATGATGGGATTTCATGGTTGATTGTAATATGTTGAAATATAAATATCAAGTTAAACCCTTTTCAACGGTTTAAATTTTTTGATTTTGGAGTAGCTGGTGTTCGAACACGATATAAATTCAGAGGTATGTAATATGTATGTTGAATTGTCCCTTCAGCAGCTACAAATCCTTGTAATCTGGATTTTGCCTAAGAACAATGTTATGAAGAATTTGTTTTTATTATGTGAAGTTAATCCTCTGAATACTACTTAAGAGTTGAAAGTCTAGGCAACTGCACCTGGACTGACACACATGTAGACATGGTTCAGGGTCTCTTATCAGTTGACTCTTACTCCGAGGGTACTGTGAAGCGGAACAGTATTAGACAACTTACATGAAATTGTAAATTGTGAGAGATTCAGGTCATGTGGTGGTGTCACGGAATGTTAGAGAATGATACACTGCAATTCTGAGTTGACAACTATACCCCAAAATGAAATTTTGATCCTTGCTCATGTGCTCTTTGTTGTGATGGTCCAATTAGTTCTTAAATTCAGTCTAAAGTTTCTGCGGCATAGCCTTGAAGAAACAGTTGTGTTTCTCCACATAGCCTTTGTACTTGGGTGATTCATAAGTAGGTATCTTTGGTCAATACAATCTGTATCTTGTTTCTTTGACTGATTGAGTTGGTATAGACAGGGCCTTATGAAATAACTGCAAGGTGGAGTATGCTAATGTGGTTCAATCTTTTACCATGGAAACCAGAATTGGTCTTTACGGGGACGTCTGTCATGAGCATCAACCCAATGACACAGAAGTTTTGCAGCATTGTGGTAGGGATATTCACCTCTTCACCAGTATTAGAAGTATGTTACATTAGCAAGATTAGCAATTTATCCCTTCTGTTTCTCTTTTCTCTTTTGTTTTATTATTGTAGGATCACTGGGATTCCATACATAATAATGACTATTTTTCTCTAGAAGGCTTACTGGATGTAATAAAGCAGGTAATTGTCCTTAAATAGTCCTAATTTTGTATCACGATTAAGTATCGTTTCTTATGTGCATATCATTAATTACTGCAGTTGCGGATCTACAAGACGCCTGACTTAGAAACCCCCAAATATCAGCTACTTAGAAGGACTGGGAAGTATGAGGTTAATCTTTTCGTGGAACTGTGGTTGCAGCATCCATCAATTTATTCATCGTTTACCTATTGCTGTTGTGTCAATCTGAATTGATGCAATGCTCAATATGGAACTTGCATATCAGCTTCCTTTAAAAGTGTTCCATAACTTCCTCATCTACCTGACTGTAGCATATAGAATAATGCGCTATTTATGGATAGTACAAATGATCTTTCACTACTTAATGTAGCCAATTTATCAGCAGTATTTCTATCCCTAGCCGCTTTCATGCCCATCACACTTGCATCTTTGTTATGCCCTTGAATTTTATGACTATAGGAAAACATGTCATTTTTTCCATTGTTTAGGCTCTTTGGATGGAAAGGAACTCGAGAATCTTTGAAGAATAGATGTGAGGTAGTTGAAGGATTATGGGGAGCGGTTTTGCTTTTTAGCTTCTTTCTGGGCATCCGTGTCTAAGGACTTCAAGAATGCTCCTCTTTTTTTTCACTATGGCGAGTTGGATAGCATTGTGCAGAATGTAGTGGGGTTACAAGATCCAAGTAGTGCTACGTACTGTCTTAAAGTCGCTTGTTGTTGGATTGGATGAGTCGTCCACCTTTTCTCTGACTACGTTGATAAAATTTTGTTTCTTATTGAAAATATGTCATAACATTGGAACTCCTATCTGATTCATGACTAAATCTAGAAAGTATATCGACGTTGTATACGCTAGGCTTGACCACACTCCAAAATGAATTCAGGTGAGGAAGTAAAAGCCATTCATAGTTGTAGAAGCAGATGGTGACAAGCTGGCTGGGTCTACCGGCTTTAATGGCGTCACTGGGTGAGTTTTTATGGATTCAGATCATTTATGTATTTTTTTTCTTGCTTCTTTCCTTATCTTTTCCTAGGATAATTTGAGATTTTGAGATTCAATCTCCCTGTATAGGTATATATTTGGGAAGAATTCAACAGCGGAAAAGATACCCATGACAGCTCCTATTTTCACTGAGGCATTTGATGCTGATATGTCCAAAGTGTCCATCCAAATAGTTCTTCCATTAGAGAAAGATATGAGCAGGTGAAGTTCCTTATTTGTATTACTATTTTTTTTCAAATGTCTCTTTTTTTTTTGGCATTCTAGTCACGTATAAGGAATGAAACAGTAAAATTCTATTTTGCCAGTTTACCATATCCCAGTCAAGAAGCAGGTTGAGGAAAGTCGAAGGAGGCATTGCAGCAGTATCAAAGTTCAGTGGAGAACTTTCTGAGGATATTGTTCTTGAGAAAGAAAAAGCACTTAGGTCGTGCGTTATCAGAGATGGTCTTAAACCCAAATTGGGTTTGTTTGGGGAGTTTGAATATGCTTGAGTTGCTTTCTTTACTTTATTTCGTCAATAAGCTTGCTAATGAACTTCACCATTAATTTCATTACAATGCTTTTTAGTTAATTTTTCTTTCATGCATCGTAGTGGAATCTGAGTATTTTGGTTATCAAAATCCTTGTAGCTGCCACTATATTTTCACATCTGGGTTGCAACTGAATATGATTGCTTGTGCTGCTTTTGTTCTTTTTACAGTGTTTATAGCAGTTAACCAATCGCATTATCTTTGCATCATCTAATTCTATTTTAACTACTGTTCAACAAATCTGAAATTTTCCAGTCTTGCCTACCTTTTCCCCACCTTACTTGCTGAAGTCTATGTTTTGTGTTTTTGGTTGCATTGAAGAGGCATGAAGTGCTTATATGACTTGAAGAGTTCGCGTGGGATTGATGTGTTAGCCATCCTTCGATTCTCAGGTGCTCTGATCAAACTTGACTCCCAGCTCGAAATTCATTAGATTTCATTCCCAGCATAGGAATACTGTAAAGAAAACTGATATCATTAGATTTAAAAAGATGTTTCGCACTAATTAAATTTTTGACCATCAAATCGCATTGAAACAATATTACTGGTGTTCTAAGGCCCACCTTCAAATGCTAGTTTCATTCAGCTGAAATAGCATTCCAGAAGGACAATGACACCCACTTGATACCGCCTCATTTCGGGAATATTTTTTTTCAATCATGTAATTACAAATATTCAAAGAAAAAAAATATATCATCGTTTTGTCAGTTTATTTTGGAATAGGACCTCACCTTACTCAATCTTAGCTGTTCATTCTGATGATAAGGCTGGAGTACTGATGGTTGGTTGAACAACAAAAGATGTTGATTCGTTCCCTCCACATACGAATCTCAACTTTACATAAAATTATTGTAGAAAACCTGAAAAAGACAATGAAGCTTTTCTTGAAGTTTCATTTGGAGTTCATTTAAGTGTCATTTGAAGTCTATTTAAGGAGGCTAAGTCCCATTGTAGAACTCAGGAACAAAGGCAAGTAGGGTGGCATCCAGTGTTGCTAGTTTACTTTCCCAACACTCCTCAACTCCAACTCTCAAAGCCTCTATACAATTCTCTGATCACTCTGAAATCTTTGAAATAGCTCCAGAATTGCTGGTAAACGTCTTCATGGCCACCGGAAAAGTTTCAACCCTAAACACAGGCTACTCTAAAAGGGCCTACGTGACATTTTTGGCCGGCAATGGCGACTATGTGAAAGGAGTGGTCGGGTTGGTTAAGGGTTTGAGGAAGGTGAATAGTGCATACCCTCTTGTGGTTGCAATCTTACCAGACGTCCGGGAGGAACACCGGGAGATTTTAAGGTCTCAGGGCTGCATAGTGAAAGAGATTGAGCCTATATACCCACCGGAGAACCAGATTCAGTTTGCAATGGCATACTATGTGATCAACTACTCGAAGCTACGTACATGGAATGTAAGTGAACCCAAACACATCATTCTATATCATACGAGCACTGTTGTCTGTCATATATCTATGAGCTTCTGATTCATTTGATCCTATTGTCATATGTTTAGTTCTTAAATATTATATTCTATATTTGTTTGCATAAATATATTTTAAGGAATCATTTATTTGCTCATTATTAGATGACGATATTACGTAATATTTTACATGGTGATTCTATAACTATCAAATATTTTCTCGTAAATAGGGAAGAACATTGTGGGGATATCCAATCATGTGCATGCTATGTGTTGCTATACGATTGGAGAGACAATCCTGACATGCATGTGCTTTCACAACCCCCTTATGTTATACTCCAAAAACTCTATCCTCTTTTAAAATTCGATCTAATAACTTTCAAGTTGTGAATCCGAATTTGAGAAAAAGTATTGTACAAATATGGAAAAGTGTTAAGTTTGTACTGAGCCATTAAATTGAAATTTTAGTTTTCTTTTTTACTACTAGTAATGCATCACGTGCGTTGCACGTGAATAATTTTCATATACAAAATATTAATAAAAAATATTAGGTATACGTGTACCTAGATTAAATATCATTTCAAGTTTATCAAAATTATATTTTTATTGCTCGTATTATATATATAATTTGAAAATATTGTTTGTTCCCAACGATTCATTGTTTTAAGTATAAAAAAAAAAGATAAAAATAATTTATTTGAAATTCATTTGATAATGTTTCAACTTATAATTCATTGAATAAAATAAAAATAAATTTTAATATTCTAATCAATGCTTATTATAATTAGTTAGGTTAATAGGGATAAAATATAGGATTAATAACACTTTGGTTCTCTAAAGTTTGCGTTTTTTGTCAGTTTAGTCCTCAGTATATAATTTTTGTCAATTTGATCCCTAAAATATTTAATTTTTGTTTAAATGGTCCCTAACCAGATGGTCCATTAAGCTTTTTGACGAAAATAACCACATGTTATTCCGTCAAATAATATCACGTGATCACTTATATAAAAAACTTAACAGATTATCTTTATATGGATCATTGAAACATTAATTAAATTTTTTAAGGATAAAATTGATACAATGAAAACCAAACTGACAAAATATGCATATTTTAGGAACTAAAAGTGCTATTCACCTTAAAATATAATATACTACTCTATAATATATATTTTAAAAGAATATTAAAATTCTAAAATTCAAGTTTTACTTAAAAATACAATATAATATTTTTATATAAACTCTTAATAAAATATGAAAAGTTTACTGTGATTGAAGAATTATGTTGATTTAATATAAATTATTTTAAAAAAACTACGTAAAAGATTATTTTTTATCTTAAAAATTAAATGGTTGAAATTTTGGATGAAAGAAATACACATATGTAAGGATAATGTTATCTTTATATTTAAAATGAGTAATATTAAATTGATAAAGTTTTTTTTTTATAAATTAAACGTTTTATTAAAAATTATAGTGATGCATATATGTTTTAAAGGTAACGTAGTTAATTAAAAAGTTTCATAGATACTGATATTTATACATAGTAAATAAAAAATTAAAAGAGATGTTTGTGGTAATTTGGAGATTTAAACATATAAGTATATGATGGCAATTTAGTATTCAAATATTGAAGGATAGTGTGGTATTTAAAATTTTTTATAAGAGTAAAATATTGAATCAAAAATTTTTCATGTTAAGACAAAAGTTTCATTCTTTATTAGTAGTATGGATGGAAAAAAAATACATATATAGTCATAATGTTATCTATATATTTGAAAAAAGTATGATTTATTAATGAAGTTTTTGAACACTTTATTGAAAATTATAATGATGCATATATTTTTTTAAGAGTAACGTAGTCAATTAATTTTTTTTATAAATATTGATATTTATACAAAGATAATAGAGAAACAAAAGAAATGTTAGTGGGTAAATTGGAGATTTAAATACATAAGAACGTGATTGTAATTTAGATATTTAACTATAGAAAGATAATGTGGTAATTAAAATTCTTTATAAGGCTAAAATAGAGAATCAAAAGTTTTTCACTTAAGGTATTTTTATTAGTAGTATAGATATATTGGTAATCATTGAATTTGTAGGTTTCTTTAAGTGTACACACAATGTCAAATTTTTATGATTTAAGCAATAAGTGTTCATATATTTATTTAAGGACAAAATAGAAACTCAAAAGTTTTAAATGAAATTATTAGTGTGATGTATAATTGTCCTTATAATTTTGTTTAAGGGTAGAAGAGGAATTCAAAAGTTTTTCATTTAAGGTACTTTTATTAGTAGTATATATATAGATTAAACCCTTATTAGCTAATAGCTATCTAATACGAGGCTCTTCTTCCTATGGCGCAACGTCTCTTATATAAGATTTCACCATATATATATATATATATATATATATATATATATATATATAAACATGTTAGAGCCAAGATTTTTGATTCAAAGATTGATGATTATGTATAATTGCAGTTTGAGGAGTACAGCAAGATGATCTATCTCGATGCAGATATCCAAGTTTTTTAGAACATCGACCATCTCTTTGACATGCCAGATGGGTATTTCTACGCAGTAATGGATTGTTTCTGCGAGAAGACATGGTGCCACTCACCACAATTCTCCATTGGGTACTGCCAGCAGTGCCCGGACAAGGTGACATGGCCGGCAGAGATGGGTTCGCCTCCTCCTTTTTACTTCAACGCCGGTATGTTCGTTTATTAGCCTAGCCGTTTGACTTAAGAAAGCCTTCTTGAGACTCTCCAGATCACTCCTCCAACACCCTTTGCAGAGCAAGTGAGTTTTATATATTACCCTAATTAGTATATTGTTAAAGTTCAATTACTTTGATTAATTAATATATTGTTAAAGTTCAATTACTTTGATTAATGAGTTTCATAGTTACCATGATAGCGTAAATTAGGTATCATTCGATAATGTTTTTTAAGTGCTTTATTATGCTTTTGTTTTTTCTGAGTATTTTATTTTTTTGTAAAATAGGACATTTATTTTACATTTTTACTTTTTCTTTTATATTTTTTCACTTTTTCTTAAATACCTAGAAACTTTTTGAGGTGTAAGTGATAATTTACAAATGAATAATCAATCCTAAAATACTGCGATCGGTCATAGAAATTATAACTTTCAAATATTGAGTTCTAACTTTTAAAAGTCAAGTTACAACTCGTAAAAGAGTTACAACTGTTGAAGAAAATCCCATGATTGATCATGAGATTTCCTTGAGTAATAGTAACTTTACCTTGCCATTAAAAATAATAACTTTCAGAATGATATCAAAAAATATTCTCAATACTATAGACTTTCCATTTTATTAAATTTTTTGGTAGAGGGTGCTGGTCTGTCCATTTGGTCATACCAATTTTCCTAGATGGGGATTCACTTTGGAGTACTTTTCTTTCATTTTCTTTGATTTTAAATTATTTAACACTAAAATAAATGAGATTTACAGTATTTAAGCATGTCCACCATTAATGCAAGATAACTAACTTAGAATTGTGGTAAATTAAAGAAAAAAAAGTATATTAGAAAGAATTTCTTATACTCACAACAAGGAGATTAGATGTTTGATCTAGATTTACAGTATTTAAGCATGTCCACCATTAATGCAAGATAACTAACTTAGAATTGTGGTAAATTAAAGAAAAAAAAGTATATTAGAAAGAATTTCTTATACTCACAACAAGGAGATTAGATGTTTGATCTCTACCAAAGGCAATGATGAATCTCTCATGTCCCTCTCCTAGAAGGTTATAGTGTATTCTATTTTATTGCCGATTCTTGAGATTCTATTCTACTTTCTTTAAGTTTGAGATTCGTTTAAGTTTCATTGAAGTATTGATATATTTAAAATAGTAATGTATTGTTGCACATAGAAAATTAAGTAGTGGAGATAACAATGATGATCATGTCTATAATGCAATGAAGGTAATTAGATATTTAACATAATGGAGACAATGATTATTTTCTAACATAAAGGAGATAAAGACATTGTCTAAGAATAGTGATCACCATCATGATCAATATAAAAAACAAATAGTAAAAAAGCAAACGAATCCTACTTGTATCTAATTATTTTGTTCTTCAAGGATTTCTTGAACAAGTTCTTCCAACAAATTTACAAACCAATTCCTCCGGTATACAACTTGGTTCTAGCGATGCTATGGCGCCACCCAGAGAACGTTGAGCTTGATAAAGTAAAGTCGTGCACTATTGTGCAGCTGTAAGCATTCTCATCCCTTAAAATTCATGTTACTATTGCTTAAATTGAGTAACTAATCCCGAATTAACATTTGATATTGCTCTCTAAATCTTATTTTCATCGACAAAAAATAGGGATCAAAGCCGTGGAGGTATACTGGCAAAGAAGTGAACATGGAGAGAGAAGACATCAAGATGTTGGTTGAAAAATGGTGGGGCATTTATAACGATGAGTCGCTTGACTTCAAGGCTGAAGACCAAGTTCCAGAGGAGAGACATGCTCAATAATGGCTTCTTTTCCTGAGCCTGCAAGCTCCCACTTTTTTGAATTCAAATACCCCACATTAGAACCAAACCCACTGTTTTCATAACCCTTCCTCACACTCATTATTGTTCTTGCTTCTTCCATTACTTCGCCTAAGCCTGCCTTTGTTCACACTCAAAGAACAGGACCTCCATAGCACTTATATCGCACCGAGTCCCATTTTCTCTCAACCAAATCCGAAAAATGTCACAACCAGTTGAGGTTTACCCGAATACAGTCACGAGACAGCCTTCATCCCACTCGAATGGATTGTTTGGGGCAGTTTTCATAGTCCTGGCAGTGATAGTTGTTGTATCTGCCATTGCTTGCTTTCTTGGCAGGCTCTGCAGCCGACGTGACGACCACGGCCACGGCCACCATCCGAAGGGTAAGCAAAACCATGGGTCTCGCCCAAAAGAGGGGGTGGTCAGGCCAAACCACAACTTCCAACCAAGAGATCAAGGGGATATCGAATTTGGGTTTGATCAGAAGAGAAATCCAACTGCAAAAATGGCTACTAATGGAGAAGGAAAAGGGTCTATGCAATCTGGAAATGGTGAGATCAGAGGAGAAATGAGCTTTGCTGATAATGAATTCAGAGCTGGTGCATGACACTACTGAATGAGGAACTCACTCATTTTACTTCCTCTCTGTTTGTTAGCTTTGTTATCAGGATCAAATTAGCTTTTTCTTTTGTATTTCTCTTCTTGGAAAATATATGCATGTTATGTATGGGATTGTGAAGTGTAACATGTTTGCATTTCCTCATGGTATACAAGTGTTTCCTTGGATTTGAATCTCTTCAGGTACACTTTTTTTCGATTTATGTCTGTTATCCATCGTTGAGAGGAATAAGAAAATCTCAAGGGGGTATTGTGATTCGTACCCCACATTATACTTGATGATCATCTTCAAACATTTAGTCTTATCACTCAAGTTTAAAGAGCAAGAAATTGTTGCATCCATAGAAGATAAAATAGACCACAAGCTACTCCATTTAATTGACTTAAATAACATGGTTTTAATCTTTTTAATTGAAAATTGGGATAAAACAATTAACGAATCGTTAGAAATAAATTAATAAATGAATGGGATATGTGGAAAGTATTTTTTGACATGAATCCGCTAAAATTCGATACGAACCCGTTCATCAAACACGATTGATAGACCTATTCGGCTAATACAAGTGAAAATTTAGGCCTACGTCCTTGTCGATCGGGCTAAGCGGCTGCTAATCAGTAATCACCCCTCTAGATGTCGGGCTTTTGGGCTAACCTTCAGGATCGCGGGCCTTATGTCCATAGAAAGCAAAGGACAAATATTCTAGCCGTGCAAGTATTTCTTTGCTGATATCCTTGTTTAGTGCTTTAACCACGCATAATTCCAAAGGTATCAAACCATAGAAATTTCTTGGAAAAAAGTTCATTATCAGAATCAGATCGGTCATCGAACCGGCCGGGAGACCGGGTCAATGGTTCACTGGTTCAACCGTTGGGTTAATTGGTCGAACATGTTGTGTAATAAAAAAAATAAAAAATTATAAAAATAATAATTTAGCTAAAAAAATATAAAATATATCCATAATACATAAAATTTACTATAAAATTAACACCATTAACACATAATCTTATCTAACCAAAAAAAAAAAGTAAAATAATAACGAGAGTAATAAAAATAAAAGACATTAAAAAATTATTATCATTATATACAAGTTGGTGTAGACTCAGAGCCTATAGGAACCGGAAAGAGACAAGTCTCTGCCTTTTTACCATCTCGAAACAAATAAATGACAGAAAAAATCATTATCAACTATCAAGCTACTGTTTATGTTCAGAAAAAAAAAAAGGAAGGGCTAGTAGCCGGTGGTGGTGTGTATGAAAGAGAGAGCCAGAGAGATAGAGAGAAATAACAGGGGTGAAATCATGAGCTTCGAGTTTTGAAGTGCAAATATTCCCTTGTTCAGTGCTTGTTCAGAGTTTTGAGCCAGGATAGAAATTTCTTGGAAAAAAGTTCATACCATTCCCTTCTAGTTTTGAATTGCATCCCAGTCGTTTGTCAATATGTGTGTTAGTGTGTGGGTGTGGGTGTGGGTGTGTGAGAGAGAGAGAGAGGGTATCTGATTCTTCTGAACAAAGAGAAAGGATATCTGATTCTTCTGAACAAAGATTATTTGATTCTTCTGAACAAAGTTTTTCTAGAACACTTGTACTGAAAAGTTGATTAGGACGTGGTGGATATTTCAGTTTATAAGGTAAAAACGACAGTGAGAGACACATTGTAGCAGATATGAGGGCTTTGGAGGGAGGAAGTGGCTAAGACCCCTTGTTGAGACTAAGGGATGGGACTACTGTGTGGTTTGGAAGTTGGGGGATGATCCTTCAAGGTACTAACAGCTAATTTGCCACACAGAATCCATATTAATGTCTTTTTCATCTTTATCAACTTCAATCTATAGTTTCTTATTCCATTGTTAAATGGTTGTGTAGGTTTATTGAATGGATGGACTGTTGTTCTGGTGGTGGAAGTGGTGACCATGTCAATGTCGAAGACGAAAAACTGTGTGGTCCGTGTGGAGAAACATCTTCTTCCTCTTCCATATTGACATGGTCACCAACTGTGTGGAGAAACATCTGCTTCCTCTATGCAGGGATGGCTACATTAAACATCCCATAAGAACTAAGGCTTGTGAAGCACTAGCCAGTTTTCCTTCTTCCATTCCCTTGTATTCTGGGTACCCCTCTCTCTCTCTCCCCGCATCCACTCACTATGTTTCTAGATTTATTTGATTAGGTTGCTGCAATAGAGCAAAATTTCTAATAAGTGAGACTAAAAGCAGGATTCATGGCGAAGTAGTTATATCAACCCAACCAAGGTGGCTTTGTCATGCCAATACCTCCAATCCAAATCATTCCCAGGTGGGTACTTAAATCTCTCTCTCTCTCTCACACACACACACACACACACACATGCATACACAGAGACACACGTTTATTCTTCTACATATTGAAACCTTTGGCTCTGTTGTATGCATTTGAGGGTGTTGTCCAAGAACAGAAAAAGATACAGGCTTGAGTTGGTCGGCCCCAAATTTTGACCGAGAACAAAGGCCTACTGAATGATATCCAATAGAGCAGGAATCAACCTTTTAGTACAGCTATATTAATTAGAGCCAGGGGGCTGCAATTTGAAGCATACAATGCAGCATCCTGCAAAACATCAAGTTTGTTTTGCGAATCAACTAATTGTTAGTTGTCGCGACTATAGGTCTCTCTCTACACATGCCTATGCTAAATGCTAAATTCCTTATCTAATGGTTCAATAATTTTTAACAAACACCTCATTGGGAGCTTAGGCGTTCCACTATTTTCCTGCATACTTACTTGTTTAGTATTGAAAAACCATGACTCATAGGTTGAAAAGATTTCACCATCGCTATGGCATGGTTGATCCTTTATGCAAGTCATCTAACCTGGAGAATACAATTTTCTCTTGGCAGGACTCAATTGGAACCCAAGTTCTGATTCCAGTTGGTGGTGGGCTTATTGAGCTCTTCAGTTCAAAGATGGTAAGAGTAAGACTCGTTTGGCTGTTATCTGGACATGGTACTTGTCATTTTCTTCTCAATGTAAAGAAATTCTTTTATTGCTCAAGGTACCTAAAGATCACAATATCACAGAGTTCATCGCAACTCAGTACAAGAGCAATGCCAGCGTATATGCCTTCCTTGATGAATGTTTAAACAATCTGCAACATGTTGCTACAGTATCCCCACCCAGGAAGAGCAGACTAAAAGATGGTCTCTTTGCTTTACAAGCTTTACTCCCGAAGAATTCCAAGGTTCACCTCTCTTTGCTTCTGTCAAATGCCATGACATCATACTTGTGTGTATCTGCATTTATTTACCTCGCCCTCACTCTCATAACAACATTTACGGATGGATAAAGCATCAATTCTGGGAGGTGCCGATAGAGCATATACAGGAATTGCAGAAGAATGTCAATAAACTTCAAGATGAGCTCAGGGAGATGACAGAGGACGGCTGTAATGAGAAGAATGCTAAAGTAATGGTCACAAAGTTAATTGAGGCACCTGAAAGCACTCAAATTCCTCCTGCTACTAAGAACAATCCAAGTTCATCCACTTTCGGTGAACATAAACAACTGGAGGTATAAAGATCCCATAAAAACCTCGTTTTATACCCCCCAATTCTGATTATAATTACAATTTCCTGGTGAAAGTAGGCTAGCAGTATGCTTTTAACTTCAATAGTACATATCACGACTGAAAATACTTCATGGGATTCCTTATTCATTTTTGTTTAGGTATCATCAACAGTGGAAGTAAGCCAGATTGGTGCAAGATATTTCCTTCTTAAGTTCATTAGCAAGCACGAGCGAGGAGGTTTTGCAGTGTTGATGGAAGCTTTGAATTTGTTGAAACTTCAAGTAATCGATGCCAATGTTACAACATATAATGGCATGGCGTTTAATATTCTCACGGTAGAGGTAAGACTGAATGAGCTTTCATAAACTCTTAACCTGGTATATATTAGGACTAGAGATTCCATATTAGTTAGCTTCCTTGGAGGCTTTCAGGAGATTCCTGATAATGGAGTCACTGTACATAGAATTTGAAGGCAATGTTTACTAATTCGACATGAAAGCATCAAATAATCACTAAAATACCTACGTATATAATGAACAAAATCACTGACAGAAATCTAACCCAAAAGATGACAACCTCATAGGAATTTTATGTAAAACACGAAAGAAGATTCGTTTACCATCCTCCTTTCACCCCCTGGCGGGTGAAATAAAAAGAGAATTATTGAATCATCTTGGGTTATACACTGACTTTATTTTTTCTTTGGAAGGCTAACAGAGAGGAAGTTCAACCAGATCATTTGAAGGCTTTATTGATTATGCTTACTAGTGGAGAGACTGGATGGATTAAGCCTACTCATTGAGGAAGCTGATGGGGTACTTCAACTAAAGAATGCTACATGACTGGTTTTACCCTCTTGTTTTTTTTCTTTTGTGTGTGTGTGTGTAGTACAAGTATCTCAGATGACTTGTAAAACACCGTTTCCTCGCTTCTCTGTATAAAATGAATGCAGGCAATTACACTAGAAAGGTGAGCTAATTTACCTTCTTGATCCATGAATGTTTAACTTTTCATTAGTTTCCATTCCTACTAATACTATACAAGATACAACAACATCATCCCTCTTTTAGGCCCCGTGTTCACATAGAATTTTCTATAAATTTGATGGACTTTTAAGTTTGAAATTTGTACTTTTGCATTTGTTTTATCAGTTTGGAGAGCGTGCTCTCCTCATATTAGCAAAGTAGCAATAAAAACGTCTCTTATCAGATATTCAATAATACGATCCTTTGGGCTAATCGAGCCTGCCCTCAAACCCCGATCCATCATTGATCAACCACCGCGCACAAATAGACTGATGATGTAGGGTGGAATTGACCTGAATTGGGAGCTCAGATTAGCTCATGTGGTGAGCTGATTTAGAAGTAGATAGGTTTAAGGACTAAAAATCAATTTGAAACGATTCATATGAGGAATCATGTCTGCTGTTAAATGCATCAAATAATCTCCCATTATTACTACCCGCTAGACATCCTGGCATGGCATGTATCATCAGGGGTATTATGGTATTTTCAACCATTCAAATCAAATTCTGGAATAACAAGAAAAACTATCACCCTCCCTTTCTTTGTTTGGACAAGGGGGCAAGAAAACTTTGTTGGGATAAACCGCCAAAACACTCCCGAATCCTAACGGAATTGAGTCGGTTTCATCTCTCTCTCAGACAAGTACATGTATAAACTGGTCTTCTTCTCTCCTCTTCAGCTCTTGTCCACCTCTCTAAGAAAATTTTCTTCCCAGGCCAACAACTTTCAAGAGTTTAGACGTAAGCTTTTCGTACACCAAGAACTGTAATTCTTGAATTGTAGAGATCTTGTTTTCGAACTTATTCTCACTTGTTCATTCAAAGAACAAATGGAGAACGTTCAAATCGATGAACAAGTCTCGATAACTGTGGATGATGGTGAAATTGTGATGGCCGATTCGGAAAGTGATTCGACTAGTACTTTTGGTTCTGAGGAATTTGGGGCTTTCACTCGGAATGGGATGTTCAAACTAGAGGAAAGAGATAGGCATTATAGCAAGATCAAGGAAGGCTTTCTCATGGGTATGGGAGCATTTAGAAAATACACCAATGTTGTGGCTATACATAGAAACATATATTCTGGTAATTCAATCAAGCGAGCCCAGTCTGTAATGTTTCAGAGTTTCTATGATGCTGTGGCAAATAAATGTGGTGGGAATGCTGATTTAAGAAATGTTTGGTATGGTTCTTCAAGGGATGAAATTTGCGATATTGTATCTCATGGATTCAGACAATGCAGACAACTCAAAATCGATGGATTCAGACAATGCAGACAACCCAAAATCGGTGAATCGTATGACTTTGGCGTCTTTCTCCTGTAAATTCCTCAATCAATAGGTAAGCAAAAACGACTTTGTGAACAGCATCTTCAACCTTACCCATTTTTTATACTCAAATTTAAAGTTGGATAAAAAATTCTTAAAAATCTTCTCTAATACTATGCTCAAATTAAGGGAGACTCAAATTTTTATCCTTTTCATCAATGGTGAGATTACACATATCTTTAAACAACCAAATGACCAATGATTATAATTATCCTCTTTTAAATTTGAGTTTGTTTTGGTTTAAAATTGGGTTTCTCATCCTTTCAATTTGAATTTCTCCATTGGAAAGGTGACTATCAAACCAAGTTTTTTACCCTTTTTTTTTACTCAAATTTAGGTAAAGGTTTAAATCTCCATTGGAGATGGTCTAAGATTTTATTCTTCTTTAAAAATCTAATAGTAGTATTTTATTCTCCTAAATTTTGGTTTGTCTTCTATTAAATTTAGGATTCTCCGTTGAAGAAGTGTATACTAAATTTAAATTTTTACCCTTTTTTTTACTCAAATTTGAGTAAAGGTTTGAGTTTCATTATGATCTCGGTTAGGCAACGTCCAAATCTGACATCCTTGCCTGTTCTTGGTATTTGTCATTTTTGATTGAATTATATCTTGCAGTGCGTTGTCTTCAGTGTAAGATGAGAATGGAATAAGGCATCTACTGTTGTGTAGCGTAATCATGGGTAAAAGGGAAGTGCATTGCGGTAATTGGAAACAGTTTCAACCAAGTTCCAAGGAATTCGACTCTGGAGTAGATAATCTTTCATCACCTAGAAGATACATAATCTGGGGTGCTTACATGAATGCTCAAAATTTTCCTTGCGACACAATAAGTTTTGAAATCGTTTGTTCTATTGGTAAGCAAATCCTTGCATTGTTTCTTTGGGGTTTTCTATTTAGGAGTGCATGCAATTCAAATTAAACTTAAACTAAGTTATAAAACTTTCAACTCTGTTAACTAGAACTCTTCAATTCGACTTTTATTTAAATTTTTAACTTGGGTTCAATTTAGGTTAATTATAAAATACCTCCTTCAAGTGTAGGTCACATTCAATCAACTCCCTAGAATTTTAGTTTCAACAATGTATCTCCTCAAAGTTTAAATATTTATAAATTAAGTCAAGCTATTAATTTTGACAGTGAAAAATGACAAAAAACATTCATTTGCAAATTACATGATCTATTCTACAAAGAGATAAGATCACCTTTCGCATTATTTTGTTTTGGGAAGAAGAATGAGAAGTTTTTTGACGTGAGAAAAAAAATCTGAATTCAAGGTGATTTTCTCTTTTAAATAAATATGAGATTATGTTACTTAATGTCCATTATTTTTCAATGTCTAAACTAACAATTTGAGTTAATTGAAAAATGTACAAACTTTAAGGGAATAATTTGTTGAAATTCAAACTAAAGGGAGTTGATTACAACTTGATTCAAATTTGAAGGGACATTTTATAATTAACCCTTTAGGTTTCACACGGATTTGATTTGGACTAGAATTGGAAAAACAATAATACTATCAGGATATAATTTGGAAACTTAATGCATTATAACTATTGGATTGATAGGAAAGTGCATTCAATGTTATGATTCACTGACAATCCAATAATTACAATCATAAAGTTTTTAAAATTATGTCCTAATAACATTGATTCTTGGTCAAATACTAAATTTTTTGGGTTGAATTCGGGTCAGCCGAGCCCACCAATGTTGCACTCGTAATTTCATTTTATCCAGTTTCAAAATTTTAGGGTCATTTTTTAAGATGAAAAGATTATTTGCGCATGCTTTAAACTTTCAAGTTCTCAACTAATCCCAGATGACCAAATATCTGTGCTTTCAAATTTTGTACATCCTTCAAAGGCGGTTTTAATTGCCAAACACTATACAAATCTCAAAGTAAGTTTGTCTTAACCTTTTTAATTGTCAATTATGATACAGTAAATGTGTGTCATTGGAATGTAGTCGTTTAGGTCATTGGCATTTTCTTATTTATATTTTTACCAACAGGAAAATAAGATTACACTGAGCCAATTAAGGCTGATTCTAATTCACATCGTTGGAACTAACTTGTTAATGGCGGTTATCAATTTATGGAAAGACAAGGTATAATCCCACGTTTATACTCTAGTTTGAAAGTTAATCTAAAATATTTGTTGATTTCGAAGTTATCTTTAACAGTGAATTTAAAATTTTTGAAAAGTTTTTTGTACACCTAAGTATCTATACTTTTATATGTTTGGTTGAGATATTAAGGAGTGTGACATAAGTAAAATTAGTTAAATAATCACTTAATACCAAGTTGTCTGGTCTTATTGACTTGGTTTAGTACTTGCCTGGTGCTAAAGGGGTCATCTAACGTGATGGCGAAGACTCGACATCGTACAGAGTCTTGATATCCGTGGAGCTCCATTTGGTTTTTGTATGTGTTGAGGTGATCCATAGAGTCTTTTGTCCCATCAAAGGCCTCCATCTAGGGCATCCTGAACTTTGGTGGGAGGGAGAAACGCAATACTTCAGCAGTAAAAGGGGACTCCGTCTGCTGTATTAAGGCGTCCATGGTTATTGGGGTTTTACCTATTACAGCCTCCTTCATATAGCTGAGCTCTTACTGAATATCTCTGAAACGTTGTTCCCAGTATTGCTCTCTTCTTTCCTACTGGAATGGAGGAAGTTCGTTTTTATGGATTCCCCTATTCTGACTCTACACCTCCTTATAATCTTCGTTTCTGGGGGCTCGAGGGTCATTGCCCATGGTCTGGCTATGTTATTCCCCTTCAGTGATGTTTCGTAAGGGGTTTATTCGGTGATGTTCCCCCTGTGGAGGATCACCTGGGGCTGGTTGCACCTTCTGGGGTTGTTGAAGGAGATTTAATAGCTCCTCATTCTGTTGGAGGAGACGTTGGTTGGCTAGTCGAAGGGCCTCAAGCTCGTTATTCGGAGGGGGATTCGTTGCAGGTGGATCAGTCTCAACGATGGCAAGAAATCACGAGGATTCTCCTACTGTCTTCCGCTAGTGGCTTCTTGTTGGTTCTGCAGTCGTGGATGATTCATCTGACTAATGCTCATGTTGCGCGTAAAAACCATCAATTATTGAAGGGAATCAGTATATTTGTATGGGGAACAGTCGTTCCCACAGACGGCGCCAACTGATGATGTGTAAAACACAATTGAACAAAATGGGGGGCAGAGGGTGCTCTTCCCAAGTTAATCTGAGCTCCAGGGCTCTTTGGAATAGGGTTTAAGAGATAGGCGGTCAACCACACAGAAGAATTTTAGTGGTTCACCGGCTCGGGGCTCGGCTAATCCACTCTTTTAAGGGAGTCTCTTGCTTCTGGGGGGATATATTGATAATGGGGAGAAATTACACAGTGGTTTTGATAAATCCGGATCACTTGTCCCCATTGTGAGGGCTTTTTACAGTATTTATAGCTAAAATCGAGCTTGGCTGGATCTGAGGCGAGATCTTCGCATCTTGTAACGTTTGCTTTGATTTAGGCAGCGGTTATGGGGTGTGATGGGGGAGTTGCGAGTTTTGCGCCTAGGCCGGCGTTTCTAGACAATGAGGAGATGCTTGGTGGTCGCCAGCTGTCTCCCCATCTGTTTGCTCTGAGGCATGGGTCTAGGAAGTTCGAGCTCGGGAACTCGAGCTCGGAGTTTTTGTGGCTGGACTTCCGACCTGAGCTGAGTTTCTGAGCTTAGACTTGGGTTTTTTATGGGTACCATCAACCACAACACCGCCACACCAGAGTCACAACCACCGTCAACACCACTTCCACCAGCACCATCACCCATCACAGGTCCCCCCAAATTCCAAAATCCCCTTAAATTTGAGAATTCAACAACCCTAATTCTCTGTCAAACACTTCCTTTCACCACTGTTTATCCAACCACCACCCTCCTCCTATCATCGCCACCATTTACGCAACCACCAAGGGGTGGTTAGCAATAGAACAGAGAGAGGTAGAGAGAGAGGTCAGTGGTGGGCAAAATAGTCCTTTTAAAACTTCCGTTAGGTGTGTTAGTAGACTAGGACTGACAGGGGGTGTCATTGTAATATGTCATACCTAAAGGGGTCTATGTGTTTAGCGACAAAGTTCAGGGGGTGTTGATATAATTTACCCTTCCTACCAAGATTCAAATCCTTTAAAAAAAAACCTCTAAACACTAAGCTATTGTGATTGTTTCCGTACTTTGAGCTATGGAGGACGAAGAAGAGGAGAATTTGAGAAGTTTTGCCGCCGATGTGAAGACTATGAAGGCTCTGACGGATTTCCTTCACTCTAACAGTGAAGGAATCTACGCTGTACATAGAGAAATAAGAAAATTGAATTTCAAAATTTCTTCCATTGAGCCATGGATGAGATTATCAAAAGAGTATTATGAAAAAGGTGTTGAATATAGCAATTACTACAATGATATTTCTGCTTTTGCCGCAGAAAAGATTCTGAAATTGAAAACAAAGCCCAATTATGAACAAAATCATGTATGACTAGCCATCTTTATATACTTTCATTATGTTCAATGAGTAGGCAGAGAGAGGGGGGTTGGTCATCAATAAGTGTGGAAGAAGCTATGGTTTTGCGGGTCAACCTGGTTTTTGGAGAGACCTAATCTCTCTACAAAACTGAAACAAGAGAGAGAGAGATTTGGTCTTTGCTTACTGACGAGCCCAAAATCAACTGGGCCAGACCCAATTAATCAAGAGAGGCCCACATCACCTCGGAGCCCAAGTCAACAAGTCAAGGAGGAGCCCAAGTTAGGAGAAGCCAAAGTTAAGAAGGAGTCAAGGGGGACACCCTCAAGGGGCTACCCCAAAGGGGCGCCGCCCAAGGGAGGCCACCCAAGGGGATCCCTTCCCTCCTTTGTCTCATACTCCCTCTCCTGCGCAACCTCGTGGAGTCATTCGCCCTCTTGACTCTGTCACTCCAACTCAAGTCCAAGCCTAGGATCCTCCTCCGACTGAACAGGAGCACGAGGAGAGAATATCGGGATACACACGGAGATCTAATCCTACAATAACTGTACTTACCAAAATAGTAGAAGTCCTCTCCCTCACGTCACCGCCTCACCGCCTTACTAAGCCTATATAATGTAAGCCCTCTCGACATAAGGGGGAGGTGAAGACTTCACTCAGGACCTTGAGACCTCTACACTTTGAGATCCATACACACACTACAACTCCCTACACACATTGCTTTTCTCTCCCAAAACACTGTAATACTCCCGGAGTTACTCTCCCGGTAACATTGTTCATCAATAAAGATCTCCGGCCACCGCAGCCGTTCCCGAGAGTGGAGTAGGTCACCCGGACCGAACCATTATAAATTTTTGTGTTGACTCTATATTCACTGTTTTGCCATTGACCTGTCATTGATTGCCTATTTATTGCTCATAAATTGCACCTGTTTATATACTTGACTGTTGATCTTGCACGAAAACCGATTTGTGCATCATCAGTTTGGCGCCGTCTGTGGAAAACGACTAGTTTTCCTATTCTCATTCAATTCATGGCAATCACGACCAGATCGATGAGTCAGCAACCGGGGGACAACAACCCGGCCCACCGAGAGGAGGCTCCGCCTCCCCTCGCACCCTCGGAACTGTCTGCTACGGCGACCCTTGTCGTCGGACAACAACAGCCCTTACAGACCATGCAGTTGCTAGTAAAACAAAACCAGCAGATAATTCAGTTGATGCTCGCCCAATGAGGCGTTGCCCCTCACTCTGTGGGAGGAGCCCCACTCCCTCCAACAGGAGAGGAGCAACAACCTATTCACTCAGGGCGCCAAACAGCACCCCGCCATGGGGTCCCTTGCCAGAGCGCCCAGGACCATGCCCGGGTGCCCCTCGCCCAGCAGTCCCTCCTTATGTACCTGCGCAGGAGGACGAAGACGAGAGCCAATATGGCGATCATGGAAGCCAGTACCACCACCCGACGGAGGATGTCCCCAACCAGTGGGACGAGAAGATCAGAGAGGTACAGAACCAACTCGGCGACGCCCTTAACGCCATGAAAGCACAGGCGCCCGAGACAGTGGACTACCTGGTAAGACGTACCGACACACTTTTTGTCGCTGATATAGTTAATTACCCCATACCTTTGAAGTTCAAGATGTCTACCATCGAGATTTTCGACGGTACCAAAGACCCCCTCGACCACCTTGACACATACAAATCCCTCATGCAACTCCACGACGTGCTTGAGGAGATTATGTGTAGAACATTTTCTACCACCTTGAAGGGGTCTGCACGCCAATGGTTCGCAAAGATCAAGCCCTCCTCCATCCACTCCTTCACAGAACTCAGTAGATCTTTCGTCTCCCACTTCATTGGGGGACGCCGATATCAGAACCCCGTGACCCACCTGCTCACCATCAAGCAGGACAGGGATGAAATCTTCAGAGACTACCTTGCCCGTTTCAATGAGGAGGCTCTCCAGATTGAGGAGTTAGATGACAAGGTAGCCCTGACCGCCTTCATCGCTGGCCTTCGCACCTCCAGTTTCATGTTTTCTGTTCTCAAGAAGCCGCCCTCCAGCATACCCGAACTGCTGTCAAGGGCCAAGAAGTATATGAATGTCGAGGACGTCACCAAGGCCCGTCGAGGTGAGTCCTCTCGAGGAGGGGAGAAAAGGAAGGACACCCGCGAAGACCGATTTATGCATTATCACTTACCGTTCTAAATTTTGATCCATTTTTGTTAAATGTAATCTGGCTTTTGACTGTTTTCACTACTTTGGTTGAGCGACTATGAAGGAGACAAGGTGTCAAATCCTTTTGGGAGGAAATTATAGTTAGATCCCTTAAACTATGAGTTTAATTTCATCTTATTTTCTAAACTATCTACTTTTTTTTACATTGTATCTTAAATTGTTAGTTTGAGTTTTACAATACCCTAATAATTACCTTTTGTTCAAATTTTTATGGAAAATTGTAGCAAAAATATAAATCCTTCTATTTGATGACGAAAATACCACATCTCTTAATATTATGGAAACTCATTTTTTCCTTAATTTGCCCAAAAAAAATTGAAATAGATTAATAATTAAGACAATTTAAAATTCAAAATAAAAATTTAAGGTGCAAAGTTCAAAAATAGACAATTTAGTAAATAATTTAAAATGAAATACATAGTTCACGAGATTTAAGTGTAATTTTTCTTAAGGAGGCATTGAAAAACATTTTTTTTTCCTTTTGTTAATAAAAGACGGGGTGACGATTATCTCCAATTTTTATCCGAACTCTTATTCAAATTTGAAGTTGAGAAAAAATATGCTAAAAACAATCTCCAGATATTTACTCAAATTCATACTAAATAAATGGAGATTTAAATTTTTACTAAAATCAAGAAAAACTCAAATATTAAATGATCATATTTTACTTTTTTTTAAATTCAATAATTATATTCCATCCTCATATTAATTTTGAATTTTCTCATTAAAGTGATTTATATCAAATTAAATATAAATTTGAATGAAGACCAGAGACAACCTTAGTTGGGTACTTTGAGTCGGAATCCTTTATTAATAGGATCGTTTTGAGAAACAATAGTAAATATAATAGAGAATTTGGTTTGTCTTGACATTTGGTTTTTAATTATTTGAGCAATCCAATCATTATTTTCGAATCAGTAAAATACTATTAGGAAGAGAATGCAAGGGCAAAATAAGGGTCGGGTCGTGTATGGGTTTCGGATCGGGTATGATATTGGGTATGGTTCTGGCTGGTTTTATTTATTTTGAATAAGGGCAAAATAGTTCTTTTAAAACTTCCATTAGGGGTTAGTTGACTATGACTGACAGGGGGTGTTATTGTAATATATCATACCTGAAAGAGTCTATATATTTTAGTGACAAAATTCAGGAGGGCGTCAATGTAATTTACCCTTCCTACCAAAATTCAAATCCTTTAAAAAAACCTCTAAACACTGAGCTATGTGATTGTTTCCGTACTTTGAGCTATGGAGGACAAAGAAGAGGAGACTTTGAGAAGTTTTGCCGCCGATCTGAAGACTATGAAGGCTCTGACAGATTTCCTTCACTCTAACAGTGAAGAAATCTACGCTGTACATAGAGAAATAAGAAAACTGAATTTCGAAATTTCTTCCATTGAGCCATGGATGTGATTATTAAAAGAGTATTATGAAAAAGGTGTTGAATATACCAATTACTACAATGATATTTCTGCTTCTGCCGCAGAAAAGATTCTGAAATTGAAAACAAAGCTTAAAATGCATGTTGTAGATATGGATTCGATGGAGGCGATAGTATATTTGAGGCAGATGTGTGATTACAGATGATCTATTACTTTTTCAAAGTTTGCTAAACACATATTTCGAGATTATGTAGTTGAGGTAGCAAATAGTTTGGGGATCGATTGGACTTCTATTGATAGAATCGATCCAATTGCACCATCTCTACCTCCACAAGCTGTTTCGCCACCTCGCAGATCTCCTCCGCCTCCGTGCCACAGAGCTCCTCCGCCTCCGTGCCGAGCTCCTCCGCCTCCGCTCCACAGAGCTCCTCCGCCTCCGCCACGTCTCAGAGCTCCTCTGCTTCCGCCACCTCCCATAGCTCAGCTTCCTCCTGCTTCTCCAGAAGAACCTCCAATAATAAATCCAAATAGATTTGATCATTTTAAAGACTAAATGTAAGAATTGAACACGCATGACAATTATATAATATTTGTAATAAGCATATTTACATGTGACATGCATGTGTATGATTGACAATTAGTATTTAATTACGAGTAATGATATGAGACCTGAAGCTGAACGATGAATATTTTTATAATTAGAGATAATTTTATAGAGAATGATTACATGGAGAATTGTTTTATTTAAAGTGTGAAAAATTAAATAAGAATGTTGACATGCGATACGACTTTATTATTTTATGTACGCTAGCGCATGTGGAATTAATCGGGTGACAAGCATGTGACATAAATTTATTGTTATAAAAAAATAATAATAATGAAATAAAATGTATTAGTATATACAAGGAGTGGTTAAGGGTCCGGAGACGAATTTAATAGATTGCCAATAATTTAATTAAATGTATATACATGTTTATGTATAAATATGTATACAAATAAAAAAAAGGGGGTACATACATATAATTGTACATGTATAAACCTATATAAATTAGGAAGTACATATGCACACACACACACACATATATATATATATATATATATATATAAAATATAGAGTCATGATGAAGGTTTCCACTTAGCAAGACATGCAAGACATGTCTTGCATGCAAAAAGAAAAGGAAAAAAAAAAGGTATTGCACTTGGATATTTCGGCTAGATCAAGAGCCAAGAGAGAAAGAGGAAGGAAAGGAAAGAATAGGAAAGAAATAGAAGAAAACAAAGAAAAATAAACAAGACTCTTCACTCACTTGGGAAATTTCGGTTAAAGCAAGAAGGGAAAAAGAGAAGCTTGAAGGTGGAGCTTAATGGTGGCTTAAAGGTGGAAGATTGGTGGTGTTGCTTGGTGGTGTAGGAAGTGGGTATAAAAGGTAAGCCATGTAATCTATCTTCTCTAATTTTAAATGTATATATAAGAATTCTTAGTGTATATATATTGGGTATTGCATGTAATCTAAGAATGGTGTATTGCATGTGGGTTTAATGTAAAGGTTGTTATGGAAGTGTGGTATCATGGGTATTGCTTGGAAAATTAATATAATGTTTAGGTGGGTGTGTGAGCATAAGGTATTGTTGCATGAAAAAAAAAATAAATAGGAAGAAAAGAATTATTGTATGTAGGTTGAATTTTGATCTAGAGATATAATAGTCTAGTGAATAATTTAAAATATTATGAAATGTTCTTGAAATTGAATGAATCCATGGATGAGTAATTACAAGAAAACATGTAAAATTTTATGATGTAGGAAATTATGCAAATTCAAGTATACTTTTGTTATGTTTGCAATTTTATGAGAAAGGTTTCATTTAATGTAATTGGTTCAAATAAATATTGATTTAACGGATTTGAGAAGATTAGTTGAATCAAGTCGAGTAGATAATTTTACTCGATGTAAATGGATTATCTATTTGACTCGAATTGAGTATTAAAATTCGAGTTGCGTAAACCATTATGGATTTAAGCATTATTACATATTAATGCTCGAGTGAGACTATGAGTATTGGGCATGACAGGTCTAGAGGCAAAAATGTCAAAGAATGCCACACTTAAAGCTCTGACGGAGGGGTCGTCTACGAGGTAGAATCTCACG
Source organism: Ilex aquifolium (assembly GCA_951799425.1). Lineage (NCBI taxonomy): Eukaryota > Viridiplantae > Streptophyta > Magnoliopsida > Aquifoliales > Aquifoliaceae > Ilex > Ilex aquifolium. Next base: position 47,990,386 of record OX637393.1, read on the forward strand.
CAAGGTAGGTGTGCTATCCTACATTCTCTTTATTGATACATATTTAAGTTTTGTTTAAATGGTTGTTTCATGATCTCTTTTGAGATTTAATAACTGAGTGATGTAATTTTGGGTGACAGAGATGGTTTAAATGACGGAGTAAGCCTTCGTGGCTTGGGTTGATTGTGTGATGAAATCTGTGCATGCGTTTCGAGTTGACTGTTTGTGAGCTGAATTCATTTGCGAGCATGATGCATTCCTATGATGAGATAATAATGTGGGTGTGAGCCATCATAATGGCGAGAGTTGCAACGAGAGCGTGAGTCATAAAATCGATTGGGAATATTATAAATACACGAGTTGTCCATATAATAAAAGTGTCATATGAATCGTTTTCGTGACGAAAAATATTAATTTGTGTATCGTCTTCGTGACTGGAAATATTAAGTGACTGTGAATGTCTACGTGACGGGAAAATATTAAGTATATGAGTTGGCTTCGTGACGAGAAATATTAAGTGATTGTGTGACGTCTTCGTGACGGGAAATACTAAGTTTGTGTGTCGTCTACGTGACGGAAAATATTAAGTTTGTGTGTCATCTACGTGACGGAAAAATATTAAGCATATGAGTCGTCTTTGTGATGGGAAATATTAAGTGATTGTGTGACGTCTATGTGACGAGAAATAGTAAGTTTGTGTATCGTCTTCATGACGGAAAATATTAAATGATTGTATAACGTCTATGTGACGGGAATTACCAAATAGTCGCGTGTCGTCTATGTGACATGAAATATTAAGTGATTGTGAGTCACCTATAAGACAAGAATTAATTGCTTGACCAAAATTAGCCTTGTGATTCAAGTTGATTAACAACGACATCTACATGACAGAATTAATTTACGTATTAAGTCGTCTAAGTGACAAGAATGAGAAGTATCTATCTGACTTGAGTCATCTAAGTGATGAGAATTATTTATGTGGTATATGTCATTTAAGTTATGAGAATTATTTGTGTAGCTTAAATTTCCTATGTGCCTGGGGTATGCACCAGGGTATTCGTTGTGTGGCATAATTTAATTATGTGAAAAGTAACTATTTTAGCGATAAATTTTGCCTATGTGATTTATACAAGTTATGTCTATGTGAGGTATCCGAACAACGTGTAAGTGGTGAAGTGTAATTTAAATGTTGGTAATTGCAACGTGGTTAAGGTTGTTCCCAAATAAATAAAGTGTTTTCTTTATCTCTTGTTGTGCTCATGATTATTGATTGCATCCTTGCTCTCACTAATGGTCTCAATGACTTTTCAGGAAAAACACTAAAGACGAGAGGAGTCCACTGCCGAGTTTAGAGGGTTGATTGAGATGTAATCGTGAGGTTTTTTCTTTTTATGTTCTTTAAACATAATTTGTATGTATATAAGGGTATCAAAGCTATGCGGTTGTTGTTGGTTTCTCCTCATCATTTGTGACAGATATTGTACCCAGAGTTGGGGTGTTACACTAAAGGTATGTTTTAGGCCTCTAATTTTGTTGATATTAATTGTCTCTGTGTTGTGTTTATATCTCTATCTCTAATTGTGTTATTAAATATTTATGCCAGCTCCTCCAGAAGAACCTCCAATAATAAATCCAAATAGATTTGATCATTGGACTAGTCGTAAAGACTAAAGGTATGTTTTAGGCCTCTAATTTTGTTGATATTAATTGTCTTTGTGTTGTGTTTATATCTCTATCTCTAATTGTGTCATTAAATATTTATGTCAGAGGGCATTTACTTAAGAAATGGTTAACAAACTTAGCATGTTAGACATCTAAATTAATGAAGAAATACTCTACTTAAGTTGAGTGTCTGGTTCGGCTTCTAGATAATCAGGTTATTTTATGTTTGTTAAGTTTGCGGCACTACGTGGCAGGTGATTGATTGAAAAGCCAGCCCAACAGCTCCTCCCCTTACCCTAGCCACCTACGTTTCAGAGGTCAAGACTGTGAAGTGATGAAAAAAACAGAAATTGTCCCATGAAGTGATGCGTGAATTGAACAATAGTACTCACCACTACTGTAGCTTTTGAAATAGCTTAATGGGAGTGTATAGCCAAGACTTAGGTAGAGGATTCAAGTACCTCCTTCTGCTCCTGGCTTCGTCGTCTAGTTTGTATGCAAAAACACTTTAGAAACCAGTCTTATGTGGCAAACATACTGAAAATAATACCTTTTAAAAATAAAGTTACTACTCTCTTCATCCCAACCATTTGCCCCTATCATCACAAAAATCTCAGAACAAAAAAAGCCTAGACCATACCCCAATATACATTTTGTTACTACCTTAGCATTTGAAAACATAATTGTTTCAATATCATTATTTTTGTGAAGAATGGCACTACTTTGTTAACAAAGCCGCAATTCTTCTGCTCATTGTTATGGAGGTATATGATTTTGTTTCGCACCTCGTATACAGTTTTGTTTATATGGAGTGATCTTCAAAGAGAAAATATGGTCTGATATAAAAATTGACTTTGAATTTCATGTATGATAGGCTTCAAGTGAAATTGTAGACTCAAGTTGAATCTTATTTTTCCTTTCGCATAAAATGTGCCGGTCATCTGGTGGTGCCACAAACTATCTAACAATTGAATAGTGACTCTGTTGAGCCATTCTTTTGCTTCATGTGATATTCAAGCTCTCTCCCCCCCTCCCTACCTTTGCGCTCTCCCTTGGCGGTGTTCTTTAACAGCATGTCCAGTGAACCAGTCTCAATTTTTCTCCAAGCATGCAATTGATGCCCACTGGCAAACATACTGAAAGTAATACCTTTTAAAAATAAAGTTACAACTCCCTTCATCCCAACCATTTGCCCCTATCATCACAAAAATCTCAGAACAAATAAAGCCTAGACCATACCCCAATATACATTTTGTTACTACCTTAGCATTTGAAAACATAATTGTTTCAATATCATTATTTTTGTGAAGAATGGCACTGCTTTGTTAACAAAGCCGCAATTCTTCTGCTCATTGTTATGGAGGTATATGATTTTGTTTCGCACCTCGTATACAGTTTTTTTTATATGGACTGATCTTCAAAGAGAAAATATGGTCTGATATAAAAATTGACTTTGAATTTCATGTATGATAGGCTTCAAGTGAAATTGTAGACTCAAGTTGAATCTTATTTTTCCTTTCGCATAAAATGTGCCGGTCATCTGGTGGTGCCACAAACTATCTAACAATTGAATATTGACTCTGTTGAGCCATTCTTTTGCTTCATGTGATATTCAAGCTCTCTCCCCCCCTCCCTACCTTTCCGCTCTCCTTTGGCGGTGTTCTTTAACAGCATGTCCAGTGAACCAGTCTCAATTTTTCTCCAAGCATGCAATTGATGCCCACTGGCAAACATACTGAAAGTAATACCTTTTAAAAATAAAGTTACAACTCTCTTCATCCCAACTATTTGCCCCTATCATGACGAAAATCTCAGAACAAAAAAAGCCTAGACCATACCCCAATATACATTTTGTTACTACCTTAGCATTTGAAAACATAATTGTTTCAATATCATTATTTTTGTGAAGAATGGCACTGCTTTGTTAACAAAGCCGCAATTCTTCTGCTCATTGTTATGGAGGTATATGATTTTGTTTCGCACCTCGTATACAGTTTTTTTTATATGGACTGATCTTCAAAGAGAAAATATGGTCTGATATAAAAATTGACTTGGAATTTCATGTATGATAGGCTTCAAGTGAAATTGTAGACTCAAGTTGAATCTTATTTTTCCTTTCGCATAAAATGTGCCGGTCATCTGGTGGTGCCACAAACTATCTAACAATTGACTATTGACTCTGTTGAGCCATTCTTTTGCTTCATGTGATATTCAAGCTCTCTCCCCCCCTCCCTACCTTTGCGCTCTCCCTTGGCGGTGTTCTTTAACAGCATGTCTAGTGAACCAGTCTCAATTTTTCTCCAAGCATGCAATTGATGCCCACTGGCAAACATACTGAAAGTAATACCTTTTAAAAATAAAGTTACAACTCTCTTCATCCCAACTATTTGCCCCTATCATGACGAAAATCTCAGAACAAATAAAGCCTAGACCATACCCCAATATACATTTTGTTACTACCTTAGCATTTGAAAACATAATTGTTTCAATATCATTATTTTTGTGAAGAATGGCACTGCTTTGTTAACAAAGCCGCAATTCTTCTGCTCATTGTTATGGAGGTATATGATTTTGTTTCGCACCTCGTATACAGTTTTTTTTATATGGACTGATCTTCAAAGAGAAAATATGGTCTGATATAAAAATTGACTTGGAATTTCATGTATGATAGGCTTCAAGTGAAATTGTAGACTCAAGTTGAATCTTATTTTTCCTTTCGCATAAAATGTGCCGGTCATCTGGTGGTGCCACAAACTATCTAACAATTGAATATTGACTCTGTTGAGCCATTCTTTTGCTTCATGTGATATTCAAGCTCTCTCCCCCCCTCCCAACCTTTGCGCTCTCCCTTGGCGGTGTTCTTTAACAGCATGTCCAGTGAACCAGTCTCAATTTTTCTCCAAGCATGCAATTGATGCCCACTGGCAAACATACTGAAAGTAATACCTTTTAAAAATAAAGTTACAACTCTCTTCATCCCAACTATTTGCCCCTATCATGATGAAAATCTCAGAACAAATAAAGCCTAGACCATACCCCAATATACATTTTGTTACTACCTTAGCATTTGAAAACATAATTGTGTCAATATCATTATTTTTGTGAAGAATGGCACTGCTTTGTTAACAAAGCCGCAATTCTTCTGCTCATTGTTATGGAGGTATATGATTTTGTTTCGCACCTCGTATACAGTTTTTTTTATATGGACTGATCTTCAAAGAGAAAATATGGTCTGATATAAAAATTGACTTTGAATTTCATGTATGATAGGCTTCAAGTGAAATTGTAGACTCAAGTTGAATCTTATTTTTCCTTTCGCATGCAGTGTGTCGGTCATCTGGTGGTGCCACAAACTATCTAACAATTGAGTACTGAATCTGTTGAGCCATTCTTTTGCTTCATGTGATATTCAAGCTCTCTCCCCCCCTCCCTGCCTTTGCGCTCTACCTTGGCGGTGTTCTTTAACAGTACGTCCAGTGAACCAGTCTCCATTTTTCTCCAAGCATGCAACTGATGCCCACTGGCAAACATACTGAAAGTAATACCTTTTAAAAATAAAGTTACAACTCTCTTCATCCCAACTATTTGCCCCTATCATGACGAAAATCTCAGAACAAATAAAGCCTAGAGCATACCCCAATATACATTTTGTTACTACCTTAGCATTTGAAAACATAATTGTTTCAATATCATTATTTTTGTGAAGAATGGCACTGCTTTGTTAACAAAGCCGCAATTCTTCTGCTCATTGTTATGGAGGTATATGATTTTGTTACGCACCTCGTATACAGTTTTGTTTTTATGGACGGATCTTCAAAGAGGAAATATGGTCTGATATAAAAATTGACTTTGAATTTCATATATGATAGGCTTCAAGTGAAATTGTAGACTCAAGTTGAATCTTATTTTTCCTTTCGCATGCAATGTGCCGGTCATCTGGTGGTGCCACAAACTATGTAACAATGGAGTACTGAATCTGTTGAGCCATTCTTTTGCTTCATGTGATATTCAAGCTCTCTCCCCCCCTCCCTGCCTTTGCGCTGTCCCTTGGCGGTGTTCTTTAACAGCAGGTCCAGTGAACCAGTCTCCATTTTTCTCCAAGCATGCAACTGATGCCCACTGGCAAACATACTGAAAGTAATACCTTTTAAAAATAAAGTTACAACTCTCTTCATCCCAACTATTTGCCCTATCATGACGAAAATCTCAGAACAAATAAAGCCTATACCATACCCCAATATACATTTTGTTACTACCTTAGCATTTGAAAACATAATTGTTTCAATATCATTATTTTTGTGAAGAATGGCACTGCTTTGTTAACAAAGCCGCAATTCTTCTGCTCATTGTTATGGAGGTATATGATTTTGTTTCTCACCTCGTATACAGTTTTTTTTATAGGGACTGATCTTCAAAGAGAAAATATGGTCTGATATAAAAATTGACTTTGAATTTCATGTATGATAGGCTTCAAGTGAAATTGTAGACTCAAGTTGAATCTTATTTTTCCTTTCGCATGCAATGTGCCGGTCATCTGGTGGTGCCACAAACTATGTAACAATGGAGTACTGAATCTGTTGAGCCATTCTTTTGCTTCATGTGATATTCAAGCTCTCTCCCCCCCATCCTGCCTTTGCGCTCTCCCTTGACAGTGTTCTTTAACATCAGGTCCAGTGAACCAGTCTCCATTTTTCTCCAAGCATGCAACTGATGCCCACTGGCAAGCATACTGAAAGTAATACCTTTTAAAAATAAACTTACAACTCGCTTCATCCCAACCATTTGCCCCTATCATCACAAAAATCTCAGAACAAATAAAGCCTAGACCATACCCCAATATACATTTTGTTACTACCTTAGCATTTGAAAACATAATTGTTTCAATATCATTATTTTTGTGAAGAATGGTACTGCTTTGTTAACAAAGCCGCAATTCTTCTGCTCATTGTTATGGAGGTATATGATTTTGTTTCTCACCTCGTATACAGTTTTTTTTATAGGGACTGATCTTCAAAGAGAAAATATGGTCTGATATAAAAATTGACTTTGAATTTCATGTATGATAGGCTTCAAGTGAAATTGTAGACTCAAGTTGAATCTTATTTTTCCTTTCGCATGCAATGTGCCGGTCATCTGGTGGTGCCACAAACTATGTAACAATGGAGTACTGAATCTGTTGAGCCATTCTTTTGCTTCATGTGATATTCAAGCTCTCTCCCCCCCATCCTGCCTTTGCGCTCTCCCTTGACAGTGTTCTTTAACATCAGGTCCAGTGAACCAGTCTCCATTTTTCTCCAAGCATGCAACTGATGCCCACTGGCAAGCGTACTGAAAGTAATACCTTTTAAAAATAAACTTACAACTCGCTTCATCCCAACCATTTGCCCCTATCATCACAAAAATCTCAGAACAAATAAAGCCTAGACCATACCCCAATATACATTTTGTTACTACCTTAGCATTTGAAAACATAATTGTTTCAATATCATTATTTTTGTGAAGAATGGTACTGCTTTGTTAACAAAGCCGCAATTCTTCTGCTCATTGTTATGGAGGTATATGATTTTGTTTCGCACCTCGTATACAGTTTTGTTTATATGGATTGATCTTCAAAGAGAAAATATGGTCTGATATAAAAATTGACTTTGAATTTCATGTATGATAGGCTTCAAGTGAAATTGTAGACTCAAGTTGAATCTTATTTTTCCTTTCGCATAAAATGTGCTTGTCATCTGGTGGTGCCACAAACTATCTAACAATTGAGTAGTGACTCTGTTGAGCCATTCTTTTGCTTCATGTGATATTCAAGCTCTCTCCCCCCCCTCCCTGCCTTTGCGCTCTCCCTTGGCGGTGTTCTTTAACAGCATGTCCAGTGAACCAGTCTCCATTTTTCTCCAAGCATGCAATTGATGCCCACTGGCAAACATACTGAAAGTAATACCTTTTAAAAATAAAGTTACAACTCTCTTCATCCCAACTATTTGCCCCTATCATGACGAAAATCTCAGAACAAATAAAGCCTAGACCATACCCCAATATACATTTTGTTACTACCTTAGCATTTGAAAACAGAATTGTTTCAATATCATTATTTTTGTGAAGAATGGCACTACTTTGTTAACAAAGCCGCAATTCTTCTGCTCATTGTTATGGAGGTATATGATTTTGTTTCGCACCTCGTATACAGTTTTGTTTATATGGACTGATCTTCAAAGAGAAAATATGGTCTGATATAAAAATTGACTTTGAATTTCATGTATGATAGGCTTCAAGTGAAATTGTAGACTCAAGTTGAATCTTATTTTTCCTTTCGCATGCAATGTGCCGGTCATCTGGTGGTGCCACAAACTATCTAACAATTGAGTACTGAATCTGTTGAGCCATTCTTTTGCTTCATGTGATATTCAAGCTCTCTCCCCCCCCTCCCTGCCTTTGCGCTCTCCCTTGGCGGTGTTCTTTAACAATACGCCCAGTGAACCAGTCTCCATTTTTCTCCAAGCATGCAACTGATGCCCACTGGCAAACATACTGAAAGTAATACCTTTTAAAAATAAAGTTACAACTCTCTTCATCCCAACCATTTGCCCCTATCATCACAAAAATCTCAGAACAAATAAAGCCTAGACCATACCCCAATATACATTTTGTTACTATCTTAGCATTAGAAAGAGGCACTGGTGTTCATGAAAGAATATTACCATGCCCAAAGAGGAAGGAGGTTTAGGATTTCGTAATTTTGAGGAGGTACAACAAGCATTTAGAATGAAGCAAGTATGGGGTTTGCTTAGTGGGAAGTCTCTGTGGGCTAAATTCTTTGTGGATAAGTATTGTAAGAAGGGCCATTTGTTGAGCAGTCCAAGACATAGTTATTCTAAGGTTCATAGAATGCTATATCCGTGGTTTGAGGAGGTTGTCAATAATTCGTTGAAGTTGGTAGGAAGAGGGGATGAGGTGGATTTCTGGTGTGATAACTGGTCACAATTGGGACCACTAATTTATAGAGCTTTGTCTGCTCCTTTGAATTTTCCCTGCCTTTCTCAGGTACTGGTTCAAGGCAGATGGGACTTTAATATGGTTAGACAACATATGGATGAACAACTTATACAGGAGGTGGTTGCTTTGCAAATTGAATTGACAGAGAGGGGGGATCAGCTTATTTGGCAACATACTACAAAAGGAAATTTCACCATTAAATCAGCATGGAACCTAATACGAAGTGCAGGTCAACAAAATGTTCAGGCTTCTAATATATGGAAACAGGCTGCATCTCCAAGTGCACAGCTCATTGGTTGGAAATTATTGCATAAGGCCTTACCTATGGATTATACATTTCAGTCTATAGGGGTTGTTTTGGCTAGTAGGTGTGTTTTTTGCTCTAATAATTGTGAATCGGCTGCTCATATATTTATTAATTGTAAATATGCAATTTCTGTTTGGGAAGGGTTATCAAATCTTTTGGGCATTCAGCTTATTTCTCATGAAGGGCCTCTCACAAGGTTTATGAGGTTTGTCAGAATTTATAGGAAATCATCTATAACTCATTCTTTGTTGAGAGGTTTATCTCTGTTGGTCTACTGGCAGTTGTGGAGGGAAAGATGTAGAAGAATTTTTGAAGATAAGTTACATTCTTCTTCTCTGGTGAAGTCCATAATACACTTGTGGAAACTACAGATACATAATATTAGTCCTAAAGCAGGGGATACAGAACATGATTTGATTTTGTTAGATGCCATTAATGTGAAGAGACCTGGGACAATTTCACGGCAAGTTAAATGGATAGCTTGGAGATTTCCAGAGGAGGGTATGCTTAAACTGAATATTGATGGAGCTTCGAAAGGGAATCCGGGGATGTCAGGAGGAGGAGTTATTCTACGAAATTCTACAGGGCAACTTGTTTTGGCAGGGTATTATTTTTATGGTCTTTGCTCTAGTATGGAGGCAGAGATGAGGGCCCTATTGGATGGATTAATAATGATAAGGGATTTTGGATTGATGGAGTACTCATTTCTCATTGAGTCTGACTCTAAACTACTAGTGGACATGGTTAAGCATAACAGTCAAGCTTCTTGGAAATTCTGGAGTATTATTCACCAAATTCGCTCTATTCTTAATTGTTTGGATTTTCAAATTCAGCATTCTTATCGTGAAGGTAATGCAGTAGCAGATTCATTGGCTAATCAGGGTGTTTTGGCTAGAGCCTCATCCACTTTCTTGTCTTCAGACAGCCTTCCAGTTACTACTAGACTCTTAATGTTACAAGACAGGAGGCAAATCAGGAATCTACGACTCAGACAAATAAAGACCAATCATTCAACTCACACAGCAGGATCGGAGGCAAATTAAATATATATGCAGTTCAGATGTATTCACAGGCCTAGTCATCCAAATGTCAACAAAAATAGTCATGTATGCAAAGAAGATCAAATCTCAGTCCGTTACAGTCTCTTCTATATTACATGCTCTTCCCTATTCTACAAAGAGGGATCTAATTTTTAGAAGCAAAGAAAATCAAGTGGAAAATATGGCAGGCACCTGTTCTTTTCTTCGAGTTCAACGTCAAGGCTTCTGGCTCTTGGGACAGCATCTTTGATTGGGATTCTTGTCTCACCACTTCGATAGGACTTGTTTTCTCTGGCCTTTGCTGTATCAACAAGACTGCTGGATATTCATCTTCCTCGCTGGCAGTTTCTATTGGATTCTTGGAGGCGTTGCAGGATTCCTCGCTGGCAGTCTCCATCGGATTCTTGGAGGTTTTTTTTCTATTAGTGGTCTGTTTGCTTTCTACGTTGATCAGTGATGGAGGAATATGGAGATGCTTTCGGTCTCCCCTGATTTTTCCAAATAGCCTTACGGTCCCTAGAAGGTCCTTTGGTATTCAGAGAATTATCAGCGGTTCAATTGCCTTATCAGATAGCATGTCTTCTGGATACAGATTCCAAAGCAGGCTGTTCACTTACCTTATCAGATTGACTTATCATACAGCCAAGATAGTCTCCCAGCTCAATCGTCTCACAGTGCAAGGGTCACTTAGTTGCTGCTTTCAGATCAATCGGCTCATCTCAAGCGGCTGCTCTTGCAGCTCATACATATTGCTCTTAGCTCAGCCCATAACTCATGCATTAGAATTTTCCTTATTCTTTTTAATTGTAATTACATTGCATTGAGGGGTAAGTTCTCCTCCTTTAAGTGTAATTTAATCTTTTATCAATAAAATTCCCTCGCACCGTCGAGGTTTTAATTAAAAAAAAAGAAAACATAATTGTTTCAATATCATTATTTTTGTGAAGAATGGCACTGCTTTATTAACAAAGCCGCAATTCTTCTGCTCATTGTTATGGAGGTATATGATTTTGTTTCGCACCTCGTATACAGTTTTGTTTAGATGGATTGATCTTCAAAGAGAAAATATGGTCTGATATTCAAATTGACTTTGAATTTCATGTATGATAGGCTTCAAGTGAAATTGTAGACTCAAGTTGAATCTTATTTTTCCTTTTGCATAAAATGTGCCTGTCATCTGGTGGTGCCACAAACTATCTAACAATTAAGTATTGACTCTGTTGAGCCATTTTTTTGCTTCATGTGATATTCAAGCTCTCTCCCCCCTCCCTGCCTTTGCGCTCTCCCTTGGCGGTGTTCTTTAACAGTACGTCCAGTGAACCAGTCTCCATTTTTCTCCAGGCATGCAACTGATGCCCACTGGCAAACATACTGAAAGTAATACCTTTTAAAAATAAAGTTACAACTCTCTTCATCCCAACTATTTTCCCCTATCATGACGAAAATCTCATAACAAATAAAGCCTAGACCATACCCCAATATAAATTTTGTTACTACCTTAGCATTTGAAAACATAATTGTTTCAATATCATTATTTTTGTGAAGAATGGCACTGCTTTGTTAACAAAGCCGCAATTCTTCTGCTCATTGTTATGGAGGTATATGATTTTGTTTCGCACCTCGTATACAGTTTTGTTTAGATGGATTGATCTTCAAAGAGAAAATATGGTCTGATATTAAAATTGACTTTGAATTTCATGTATGATAGGCTTCAAGTGAAATTGTAGACTCAAGTTGAATCTTATTTTTCCTTTCGCATAAAATGTGCCTGTCATCTGGTGGTGCCACAAACTATCTAACAATTGAGTATTGACTCTGTTGAGCCATTCTTTTGCTTCATGTGATATTCAAGCTCTCTCCTCCCCTCCTGCCTTTGCGTTCTCCCTTGGCGGTGTTCTTTAACAGTACGTCCAGTGAACCAGTCTCCATTTTTCTCCAAGCATGGAACTGATGCCCACTGGCAAACATACTGAAAGTAATACCTTTTAAAAATAAAGTTACAACTCTCTTCATCCCAACTATTTGCCCCTATCATGACGAAAATCTCATAACAAATAAAGCCTAGACCATACCCCAATATACATTTTGTTACTACCTTAGCATTTGAAAACATAATTGTTTCAATATCATTATTTTTGTGAAGAATGGCACTACTTTGTTAACAAAGCCGCAATTCTTCTGCTCATTGTTATGGAGGTATATGATTTTGTTTCGCACCTCGTATACAGTTTTGTTTATATGGACTGATCTTCAAAGAGAAAATATGGTCTGATATAAAAATTGACTTTGAATTTCATGTATGATAGGCTTCAAGTGAAATTGTAGACTCAAGTTGAATCTTATTTTTCCTTTCGCATGCAATGTGCCGGTCATCTGGTGGTGCCACAAACTATCTAACAATTGAGTACTGAATCTGTTGAGCCATTCTTTTGCTTCATGTGATATTCAAGCTCTCTCCCCCCCTCCCTGCCTTTGCGCTCTCCCTTGGCGGTGTTCTTTAACAGTACGTCCAGTGAACTACTCTCCATTTTTCTCCAAGCATGCAACTGATGCCCACTGGCAAACATACTGAAAGTAATACCTTTTAAAAATAAAGTTACAACTCTCTTCATCCCAACCATTTGCCCCTATCATCACAAAAATCTCAGAACAAATAAAGCCTAGACCTTACCCCAATATACATTTTGTTACTACCTTAGCATTTGAAAACATAATTGTTTCAATATCATTATTTTTGTGAAGAATGACACTGCTTTGTTAACAAAGCCGCAATTCTTCTGCTCATTGTTATGGAGGTATATGATTTTGTTTCGCACCTCGTATACAGTTTTGTTTATATGGACTGATTTTCAAAGAGAAAATATGGTCTGATATAAAAATTGACTTTGAATTTCATGTATGATAGGCTTCAAGTGAAATTGTAGACTCAAGTTGAATCTTATTTTTCCTTTCGCATGGAATCTGCCTGTCATCTGGTGGTGCCACAAACTATCTAACAATTGAGTATTGACTCTTTTGAGCCATTCTTTTGTTTCATGTGATATTCAACCTCTCTCCCCCCTCCCTGCTTTTGCGCTCTCCCTTGGCGGTGTTCTTTAACTGCAGGTCCAGTGAACCAGTCTCCATTTTTCTCCAAGCATGCAACTGATGCCCACTGGCAAGCTATGTAATATACGATAGAAGCAATCACAGTGACATTCAATGATACTGCAATAGCCATGTTTGGCTATAGTTTATATAACTAGCAAATATTATATCAGTTAACACGTTTTTTGTTGTTTTTGACAGGTTACTTGTACTTTGCTTGCTTGAAAATGACGGAATACTCCACATGGCCAGTGAGTTTGTTCGGTTTAGCCACTTTGAAGATATTGTTACATCCATTCCATCACTACAATTTTTACACATACATAGAGAAGCGAAATTCTTCTACACCTCTGGTGTTCAGCAATCAATATACCTCTCATCCAATGTTCCATAACTCTATCTCTACACTCATTGTTATTCCCAAAAAAAAAAAAGAAATTTTTGGGAAAAAAATGTTCTTTGTTTTGAATTCTCTGTTATTGATATGAATGATTTGGTCTCTTGCTTTCCCTTCCCCGTTCCTGCATTTCCTCCCCCAACACAAGATAAAAAAGAAAGAGAAATTTTTTTGTGAAGGCTGTGTCGCACATCACAATGTTGAGTTGATAACTAAATGCGGTATGTGGCACCTAAGGAAATTAAGTTTTTTTTTCTTTCACTCATAAGTAAAAGACCAGATTAAATTCAATATGGATAATCCGTAAACCAATGGATCACGGGTACCCAATGATGTAATGAACCATAAGCTAAGTGGGTAGTCTGTCTCCTTTTTTTTTTTTTTTATTTGATTCGCCTCTCACTGTCTCACATACAAGGCCTATGTTCATTAGATAATTTGAGATTCAATCCCCCTGTATAGGTATATAATTGGGAAGAATTCAACAGTGGAAAAGATACCAATGACAGCTCCTGTTTTCACTCAGGCATTTGATGCTGATATGTCCGAAGTGTCCATCCAAATAGTTCTTCCATCAGAGAAAGATATGAGCAGGTGAAGTTCGTTGTTTGTTTGAGGTCCTGAAATATTAAAACTGGAGCAACTGAAAATGACCATTTCAACTTCTTTTCAAAAAATGTCACTTTTTTTCAGCATTCTGGTCACATACAAGGAATCAAACAGTAAAATTGTATTTTGCTAGTTTACCATATCCCAGTCAAGAAGCAGTTAGATTGAGGAAAGTTGAAGGAGGCATTGCAGCAGTATCAAAGTTCAGCGGAAAACTTTCTGAGGATATTGTTCTTGAGAAAGAAAAAGCACTTCGGTCTTGCCTTATTAGAGACCGTCTTAAACCAAAATTGGGTTGTTTGCTTGCTCGTTACAATGATCCTGGCCGAACTTGGAGTTCCATAATGGTATGACTTAGACATTTCCTTATGCTTATGATTCTCGAGGATCTCAGAATTCTTTGAATGTTGATCTAATAAGTGTTTTCTTCTGTACTTTTCATTTCAAAACAAGTACAAACCTTCAACAAACTGATTTATCATTCTTAGTTACCAAAAAATAGGACTTTGATAGAAGGAATTGGGACAGTTAATCCTGAAACCAAGTGCTATTGTCATTCAAAAAGAAAAATATCAAAACAAGAATATCTACATGACCAACTGTAAGAATTGGGAATCTTATTCATCTTGTAAAAGTGAACGATAACCAAGATTAAATTCCAGGTAATTCTTGGAATTGAACTTTAGTACAATGAGCATAGATATAGTTTTCCTCTCTTTCGGAGTTGGTGGTGGCTAAACAGAGCAATTACAGAATCAGTTTAATGCCATGTTTCACATGGGGATTATATGATATTCGTTTGCCTCTAGGTGGAAACATCTCTGGTTCTCAATAGTGAGATGTTATCAGCAAGGCATGATGTTCTATACTTACAAATGCATTGAATTTTCTTTTCCTGTAGACCCTTATAATTGCTGCTACATTGTTGCAATATTTTTTTTTTTGGAGTTTGAATATGCTTAAGTTGATTTGCTTCCTTTGCCATTATTTTCATTACGAGACTTTATAGTTAATTTCTCTTTCATGCATCGTAGTGGAATCGGAGTATTTTAGTTACCAAAATCCTTGTAGTTGCCAATATATTTTCACGTCTGGCTTGCAACTGAATATGATTGATTGTGCTGCTTTTGTTCTTTTTATAGTGTTTATAGCAGTTAACCCATCGCATTATAGTTGCATCATCCAGTTCAATTTAACTACCGTAAAACAAGTCTGTAAATTTAAACAATTGTTTATTACTTCTTCACCTTAACCAGTGTTCATCTTTGGCACAATTTTTTCAGTCTTGCCTAATTTTTCCCCACCTTACTTGCTGAAGTCTATTTGTTTTGTGTTTTTGGTTGCATTGAAGAGGCATGAAGTGCTTATATGGCTTGAAGAGTTCTCGTTGGATTGATGTGTTATCCAGCCATCCTTCGACTATCAAGTGGTCTGATTAATCTTGACTCTCCTGCTCAAAATTAATGAGATTTTATTCCCAGCATAGGAATACTGTAAAGAAAACTTCCAAAGAATGTCATTTAATCTGTAAATGGTGTTGATCAATCACACTGGGTAATTGTAACTAAACATACTGTACATGTTTTCAGAAACTTCTTATTACAAAACACTTTTTCCTCTCTTAGGGTTGTCTATGCGCCATATACCTTCTCTGCACAGGTTTATTGTGAAGAGACAAAAATTGAGTGTGTTTTTTTTTTTTGTGTGTGATTATGTTCCACCCATTAAAAGTGTTGCTTTGTCATGGCAATGAACAAATACTGTATCTAATTCCCACCAACATGAGTGACCCATTTAACAATTTCAACTCCATTGGTTAGTGGATGTGTTACATGTACTCTCTTATTTGCCCCTTTGCATTGTTGCACTTAATCCATGTCGATCTGCCATGTATGTTAGTGTATTACATCTCATTTTTCATAATACTTGCCTAGCCTCGTGGGGGTATGATGGGGTCCTGGTTCAACCTTTTGCATCTAAATTTCTGAACTCATCTGAGTTCTGGTCATTTCTAATGTCAAAGTACTAGTTGCATGCGAATGGAAATGAACACTGCATGGGGTGGGGTGGGTTGTGTGTGTGTTTGTTGAGGGGGTGGGGGGTGTTGCTTGTTTTTTTTAGCCTTGACAATTTATATTTCCCCAGTTTAAGCTAATACCTGGTTGAGACTCAATAGATGGTTTTATTTTTCCCTACTTGATCGACTTTTGTTAAAGGGAAGATTTTGTTTTAGTTTGGGCTCCTATATCTTGGATTACTTTCTAACAATCCAAGCTAAAAGCTGGATGTAAACCTTTAGCAAACGGTTGTTGATTCTGCCTATTTTGGTAAAGGTCTCACTCAGCATGTTCTGTTATAGATGTCTTTGCATGCTTTCAGTTGTAAAATTATATCGAAATTGGTCATTAACCTCATGCACATCATAGTGAACCATGCACTGAGAGATGGTTATCTTTGAAAGATGGTAGAATGATGGCACTGTGAACCCATGAAACCCAGGTGGCCATGAACCAGGGACTCTTTAAACTGATCTATATATATCTCTCTCCTCTCCGTTTGATGCAGCCCTCCAATCCATTCACCACCCTCTGCCGAATTTCAAGGACCTGTGAACGCGTTCATCATCAAAGCTCTCCTCAACTAATTAGACAATTTCCTTGTGGATGTATGCTATTTGATTTTTCGCTCTTCCATGATTATTGTGCGGGTCATTTCTTGTACAATGATGAGGTAGCAGCACTTTGGGTAGCACTCGAGAGTCGCTCTCCAGTTTGGGGATGACGAAAACCTGACAATCATAAAGAAAGGTTAGAAGGGAAGCTGGAGGTGTCTCCGACGATTCCCCTCTGATGCTAAAGTCAGTTTCTGAGGAGATAAGGAGACACAATGCTAAGTGTTGGGTTCTGAGAGCATACCTCTCTCTCTCTTGTCTAGACTACTATTTATATTTTTTGATAGTTGAGTGTGTTTTCAAGAACATCCGGACGATTCCCTTTGGAGGGATGACCCCTGATTGGCTCACCCTTGAGACAATAGGGATGTTTTTGACCTCGTCAGATAGTTAGGCATCGAGTAAAGTGCCCCTTTGACCTCGATCCTCGATCCTCGATCCTTTGCATGCACGTCTATTTGATGCATGTTGTTGACATTAATCCCTCGGCCTCTGGATCCTCGCCAATCATTAACACTTGTGCCAAGCATTCATTGTGAGACTAGACATTTGATAACGTGCTTTTGTAGGGATAATTGCTTAGCCCCACGTCTTGCGTCGAGAGATTAATATTCTCTCTTCCTGCCCTTTGAACATTTAATGTTCCTTAGTCACTTGTCACATGCCTATGAGGAGCGAGCATTTATTGCATTCTCGAGGGTATCTCCTATGATTGGCTGCAGTGTACTATTCTATTGAATCTGAGAAGGACCCACACCTACTAACAGTCAGGTATAATTTCTCTTAAGTTATTCCTTCACTTATATCTAAGTGGGCGTTCCCACCAATGCAGAGCCAGTTGTCTTCTATTATGCCGATTGACGTGGTCGGCGTGTAAGGTTAATCACATCTTAGGCCCCTCGGCTAGGTATACGTCGGTGTTCTGATCTTCTCGACGTCAACGTTCTTTGGTTTGAACCATGAAGATCCTTCGTCGGCGTGTACGACAATACTGAGGAGATCCTAACGCTTTTTAATTAACATGACGATGTCGAGAGAATTCCTTCACCCGAAGACATCCTCCGAGGCCGAGCATTATCACTTTTGCACTTGTTGGCAGAGTATATTACGTGTCTACTTCTGATTGGTCTGACAAATCACGTCTTGTTAATTATCACAATTAAGTCTTTACTGTCCTATGAAAATGAGGGTGTTTGCTTCCAATTTGGGCATCTAGGTTGTGTTGTATCTTGTATGTGTAAGCAAACTTTAATGGGCTTTGCTTGAAATGGTTAATGTAGTCCTTGTATTTTATGGGTTTGTTTGAAGATTCTTACTGTTCACATTTGCACATTTTTATTGTTGTTGTTGCTGCGATTGGTATCATGGTTTCATGCTTAGTCCCGCCAATGTCTCCAAAAGCAAGAATCCACAGCTAACTGGCTCTGGCTTTGAAATAACTAAGGCCAGCTGAAGCACAGACCCACAGTTACTTCCATCACTGTCACTGACATTGTCTTCTTCTTTTCTTTTTTTTTTGGAAGGGGGGAGTAAGAAATTTTAAGTTCCAAAAATTTAAGACGTACATTATGGTTTTGTACCTGGTCTAAGACTACATGAAACATACTTTTGATTAAAGATGCTCGGCATTACAAACATCGACTCTAAAAAATAAATCATTCTTGATTCTTTGAAATTATAGTTGTCTTAACTTTGAAACTATTATCCGCACCGCCACATAGATTTGAAATTATTAATAATTCGTAATTGTTATAAAAAAGGGTTACGGATTATTAATAATAGTATTGATAATTTTAATTTATTAATGAGTGTTAAATTATGTCCATACTTGAAGAGCTATTTGAAGAATCTCCCTCCATTCCTATTAAATTCAAATTCTAAAAACTATTTAGAGATGAAGGTTTTTATTATTTCCAAAACTAATGTGATGATTCTAAACTACCTTCGTACCCTTCTCCTCCAAAAAAAAATACAAACATCATATAAGACTTACATCAAAATCTGTAATCAAATTCTAATTAATTCGACTTACATGATCGAAATTTTACTACAGCATGAAAAAATAAAATCCGCTGTCATATTATTCCCTATAAACAGATAACTACACCTACTTTCATTTAATAAAAAAACTACAACTGATATTGCTAATTGCATTTGATTTTATGGTCTATTTCCTAATATGTAAACACGAGACAAAGGCCCACTTAACATGGATCTTCCTACAAATATAAAGAAGACTACGGTATTAAAAGAAATTAGTATGGTATTGCCAAGTTTTGTAACTGATTTGTTTTCGGTTTTCAGTTTTTGTTTTCACTTTTTTTTCTACCACCTCTTCTTCTTACTCACCACCTACGACTGAAAGGTGGGAATAACATAATCCTAAGGCAGTTGGATCTTGGTGGAATTGTTTCCTTTCGGGAACAACACTTTTTTTGGGTTAAGTGGACAATTAATAGATGTCTAAGTTGACATCTCACATTGATCGAAAACAAAAAAAGTTATCTTCTTCTCCTCTCGTGTATACAGAAGACAAACCCAAAAAGAGGATTGTGTCTTTAATGAATTCAATATAATAATTCGTGTATACAGAAGTCGTGTTTGGTTTGAACTTGAGGGTTTTATAACCTGAATTGGGTTTGTGTGGGCACGTCAACGCAGCCAAAACAAAGTGTTGTGTTTCGTTTGCATTTTGGTGTTAGAGCAAGTCGTAAAAATGGCCACCTCGCATCTCTCAGACCACATTTGCCGGCCAATACCCCACCGGAGTGCCACCTTCCGACGACTCACCACTACCAAAACCACCATAATTTTTCTCTCTCCCCCAAAATGTTTCAAATCTGGAATCTTTTTAGTTAAAACTGACCAAAAATCCAAGTGGGTCGTTAGACTAAGCTTGGTGGAGCAAAACCCGCCAAAACCAACGGTGGATATGAAACGGTTGGTGGACTTCGTGTATGACGACTTTCCACATTTTTTCGATGATCAAGGGACTGATCGGACGGCTTACGATGAGCGTGTGAAGTTTCGGGACCCAATCACGAAATTTGATTCCATTAGTGGGTATCTGTTTAACATTGCTATGTTGAAGAAGCTCTTCAGCCCCGATTTACAGTTGCATTGGGTCAAACAGGTATGCTTTTCTACAGTTATATACACATGTATGTGTGTGCTTGTGTGTGTGTTTTAAGGATGGCGAAGAAATTACAATGTGGGGATGAGAGAAAGGGTCTATGTGAGAATTAATTAAGCTTACTGTACGGGTTGATTCCTACAATGGATTGAGATAGCGACCCACCGAACGATTCTGTACGATGAACTGAAGAAGAGTCAGAAAAGGGGCCGGGTGTGTACCCGGCTAATCCCCTCCGAAACTAGGTTTATAAATCAGTAAATTTATAGTAAGGGCCAGAATTGATTTTTCTTGATACCTAACATAATGTATGAAAGGATTGAGGGGTACAGAAATCAGACATGTTGTGATTCCGCCTTTCCAGTAGCGAGTGAATCTGCACTCCCTGCCCTTACCTTCCTTCCCCCCGACCACCTTCCACAGAAAGCAGCTCGCACTCGGTAATATCTGGGACTTTGCACATGCTCTTCCCATGTGGGTTCCTAATGGAATAGGTAACAAAGCCACTTCTTTATTGAAGAAAATACCCAATTAAAGCATTTTCCCTTTAGCTTGGTTTTCTGAGGGTATTTATACCTAAATCCATAATGATGACTCTGATCTGAAGTCCCATCCTAGAATTTAATGGCCTGGGTTCGCAATCTAGTATAATGAGTGTTATTCCGTCATGTCTCATTAATGCTAATTGCCCAGGCAACTGGATCTTCTCTTGGGATCCCGCTGAGCATTCATAGTTCGATCCCCGGCCATTGAGTGCCCATACCCGAGCTTTCGTGAGAAGGAAATAGATACCCTCGGAATCCCCCAAGGGCCTCCCTTCGGTACGGTGGCCATTAATGCGTCGTAATGATGACTGTTTCTACATTCTTCGAGGATTAGACAGTCAATAATGGCCTATCATACCAACGCGGCCCACATCAATAAGCTGTCACACTTCATTTAATGCTAGGTTCCGAGTGGTATAATCGCTCGGCTCCTCCTCCTAGCGAATTGCACGCGTTCTTACGACTGTGGATATCCACGTGTCGAGTTCTTATTGATGAACCGCCTAATGTCCCGTCACTAAGTCACTTACCTAGAGAGTAAGAACAAATTCTATTTATCCTATGTAATATAGCATGATGAGATTTCATGGTTGATTGTAATATGTTGAAATATAAATATCAAGTTAAACCCTTTTCAACGGTTTAAATTTTTTGATTTTGGAGTAGCTAGTGGTTTAACACGATATAAATTCAGAGGTATGTAATATGTATGTTGAATTGTCCCTTCAGCAGCTACAAATCCTTGTAATCTGGATTTTGCCCAAGAACAATGTTATGAAGAATTTGTTTTTATTATCTGAAGTTAATCCTCTGAATACTACTTAAGAGTTGAAAGTCTAGGCAACTGCGCCTGGACTGACACACATGTAGACATGGTTCAAGGTCTCTTATCAGTTGACTCTTACTCCGACGGTACTGTGACGCATTGGTATTGGTGAAGCGGAACAGTATTAGACAACTTACATGAAATTGTAAATTGTGAGAGATTCAGGTCATGTTGTGGTGTCACGGAATGTTAGAGAATGATACACTGCAATTCTGAGTTGACAACTATACCCCAAAATGAAATTTTGATCCTTGCTCATGTGCTCTTCGTTGTGATGGTCCAATTAGTTCTTAAATTCAGTCTAAAGTTTATGCGGCATAGCCTTGAAGTAACAGTTGTGTTTCTTCACGTAGCCTTTGTACTTGGGTGATTCATAAGTAGGTCTCTTTGGTCAATACAATCTGTATCTTGTTTCTTTGACTGATTGAGTTGGTATAGACAGGGCCTTATGAAATAACTGCAAGGTGGAGTATGCTAATGTGGTTCAATCTTTTACCATGGAAACCAGAATTGGTCTTTACGGGGACGTCTGTCATGAGCATCAACCCAATGACACAGAAGTTTTGCAGCATTGTGGTAGGGATTTTCACCTCTTCACCAGTATTAGAAGTATGTTACATTAGCAAGATTAGCAATTTATCCCTTCTGTTTCTCTTTTCTCTTTTGTTTTATTATTGTAGGATCACTGGGATTCCATACAGAATAATGACTATTTTTCTCTAGAAGGCTTACTGGATGTAATAAAGCAGGTAATTGTCCTTAAATAGTCCTCATTTTGTATCACGATTCAGTATCGGTTCTTATGTGCATATCATTAATTGTTGCAGTTGCGGATCTACAAGACGCCTGACTTAGAAACCCCCAAATATCAGCTACTTAAAAGGACTGGGAAGTATGAGGTTAATCTTTTCGTGGAACTGTGGTTGCAGCATCCATCAATTTATTCATCGTTTACCTATTGCTGTTGTGTCAATCTGAATTGATGCAATGCTAAATATGGAGCTTGCATATCAGCTTCCTTTAAAAGTGTTCCATAACTTCCTCATCTACCTGACAGTAGCATATAGAATAATGCGCTATTTATGGATAGTACAAATGATCTTTCACTACTTAATGTGGCCAATTTATCAGCAGTATTTTTATCCCTAGCCGTCTTCATGCCCATCACACTTGCATCTTTGTTATGCCCTTGAATTTTATGACTACAGGAAAACATGTCATTTTTTCCATTGTTTAGGCTTTTTGGATGGAAAGGAACTCGAGAATCTTTGAAGATAGATGTGAGGTAGTTGAAGGATTATGGGGAGCGGTTTTGCTTTTTAGCTTCTTTCTGGGCATCCGTGTTAAGGACTTCAAGAATGCTCCTCTTTTATTTCACTATGGCGAGTTGGATAGCATTGTGCAGAATGTAGTGGGGTTACAAGATCCAAGTAGTGCTACACACTGTCTTAAAGTCGCTTGTTGTTGGATTGGATGAGTCGTCCACCTTTTCTCTGATGTTGATAAAATTTTGTTTCTTATTGAAAATGTCATAACATTGGAACTCCTATCAGATTCATGACCAAATCTAGAAAGTATGTCAAGACGTTGTATATGCTAGGCTTGACCACACTACAAAATGAATTCAGGTGAGGAAGTACAAGCCATTCATAGTTGTAGAAGCAGATGGTGACAAGCTGGCTGCGTCCACCGGCTTTAATGGCGTTACTGGGTGAGTTTTTATGGATTCAGATCATTTATGTATTTCCTTTCTTGCTTCTTTCCTTATCTTTTCCTTGGATAATTTGAGATTCAATCTTCCTGTATAGGTATATATTTGGGAAGAATTCAACAGCGGAAAAGATACCCATGACAGCTCCTATTTTCACTGAGGCATTTGATGCTGATATGTCCAAAGTGTCCATCCAAATAGTTCTTCCATCAGAGAAAGATATGAGCAGGTGAAGTTCCTTATTTGTATTACTATTTTTTTTTTAAATGTCTCTTTTTTTTTTGGCATTCTAGTCACGTATAAGGAATGAAACAGTAAAATTCTATTTTGCCAGTTTACCATATCCCAGTCAAGAAGCAGTTAGGTTGAGGAAAGTCGAAGGAGGCATTGCAGCAGTATCAAAGTTCAGTGGAGAACTTTCTGAGGATATTGTTCTTGAGAAAGAAAAAGCACTTAGGTCGTGCATTATCAGAGATGGTCTTAAACCCAAATTGGGTTGTTTGCTTGCGCGTTACAATGATCCTGGCCGAACATGGAGTTCCATAATGGTATGACTTAGACATTTCCTTATGCTTATGATTCTCATTGATCTCAGAATTCTTCGAGTGTTGCTCTAATAAATGTTTTCGTCTGCTCTTGACATTTCAAAACAAGTATGGACCTTCAAACAAACTGATTTATCATTCTTAGTTACCAAAAAGCAGGACTTTGATATAAGGATTGGGACAGTTAATCCTGAAACCCTGAGTGTACCTGCATGACTAACTGTAAGAATTGGGAATCTTTATCTTCCAATCATCTTGTAAAAGTGAATGATAACCAAGATTCCATGATAACGAGGAAATCTCCAGATAGAATTCCAGCTATTTATTTTTCCCCTTACTTTGCAAGGAATGTATAGGAAAAAGAAGCAGAACTCTAAAATAATTCCAACGGGGAATTGAATTTTAGTACTTAGCATAAGCATAGATATATTTTTCCTTTCTTCTGGCGTTGGTGGTGGCTAAACAGAGGAGTTACAGAATCCTTTTAATGCCATGTTTCACATGGGGATTATATGATATTGGTTTCCCTCTAAGTAGGTACATCTCAGATTATCTGTAGTTAGATGTTATCAGCAAGGGATGATGTGCTGCTACACTGCTGCAATTTCTCTCTCTCTTTTTTCGGGGAGTTTGAATATGCTTGAGTTGCTTTCTTTCCTTTATTTCGTCAATAAGCTTGCTAATGAACTTTGCCATTAATTTCATTACAAGGCTTTTTAGTTAATTTCTCTTTCATGCATCGTAGTGGAATCGGAGTATTTTGGTTATCAAAATCCTTGTAGTTGCCAATATATTTTCACGTCTGGTCTGGCTTGCAACTTAATATGATTGACTGCGCTGCTTTTGTTCTTTTTACAGTGTTTATAGCAGTTAACCAATCGCATTATATTTGCATCATCCAATTCTATTTTAACTACTGTTCAACAAATCTGAATTTTTCCAGTCTTGCCTACCTTTTCCCCACCTTACTTGCTGAAGTCTATGTTTTGTGTTTTTGGTTGCATTGAAGAGGCATGAAGTGCTTATATGGCTTGAAGAGTTCGCGTGGGATTGATGTGTTAGCCATCCTTCGATTCTCAGGTGTTCTGATCAAACTTGACTCCCAGCTCGAAATTCATTAGATTTCATTCCCAGCATAGGAATACTGTAAAGAAAACTGATATCATTTAATCTGTAAATGATATTGATCAATGACACTGGGTAATTGAAAACTGATATCATTTAATCTGTAAATGATGTTGACCAATGACACTGGGTAATTGTAACTGAACGTACTGTATCTGTTTTCAAAAGCTTCTTATGACAAACTTTTTTTCATGAAGAGACGAAATTTGTGTGTGTATAATATCGTTCTTGATGGTGCTGGAAATCAACTGACCCAATTACAGAACAATCTGGGGTGTGGTCCAGACTTCAGAGGGAATGAGTATGTGCCTATGTGATAAAAAGCGTGTTAAGTGTTGAAGATGAGACAAAGACAGTAATATGAGTGGTTCACCTTAGCCGAAGGATTAAGGTTACATTCTTTGCTCCTTGAGAATTGTATTGCTTGGGAAAGAAGATTGTTGATACAAGAGATTTGACTGGAAGTTTTTTACAAAGTATTTCCTAGGTTACTGTTGGGTGATCTCTCTTTTTATATATATCCTTTTACACAGTGACATTGTTTGTTATTTATACATTATGTTGTTAGGGTTTTGTGGTGATTCTTTTTATGGCTGATTCTGTGGTCCCATCCTTGTTTGTCTCGTTATTGGACTTGCCATCCCTGACGTTTTTCTACGTCTACTATGTCTTGAATGGAATACGTGACTCATTTTTACTAACAGTGGATATTCGTTTGTTAAGATTGTCAGGTACTGTCCCCTTGTCTCCTATCCACACGTTGCGGTATGGCCACTAGTGAATTGCTTGGTGTTGAGCTCCAAACTCCCGAGCGGGGTATCTGTACTGAGCTTGTTGATGTTGAGTTGACATCTATTTCAAGCTGAATTATTATAGACTTCTATGGAACTGGATTATGGTCCAGCTCGGGCCCAGTGAATGTTACATGGATGAATCGCTTGGGTCGTCTCGCGTGAGTCCAAAGAGGTTTTGAGCTTTGGAGAGGTTCAGACTTAAATCCATTATCATCAATTTTGATATCATTTAATTTGAGATTTGTGTATTATATGGTTTTGTACCTGCTCCAAGATTACACGTCACATACTATTGATTAAAGGTCCTCGGCATTACAAAACACCTGCATTACCCAAAAAAAAATTCAGAATTGTGTTTTCATCATTAGGACAATAATAATGCAATAATCGAAGAAGATGCTACATGGGACATTGCGAGAAGATAGTCTCTTTCTAATTGTCGCAGTATGGTACATGCGAGAAGGTAGAATTCAAGCAGGAGTTGTCTACTGTACCCAATTTTTTTTTTAATATTATAGCGATATGTATTTTATTTGTGAATGTTTTTATCACTGTTATAGTATCGAAAAAAAGTGATAAAAATAGTTATTAGAACATTGATAAAAACACACACAAATATGATAAATCACCCACAAATGTAATAAATCATCTACAAAAGTGATAATTTTTTACATATCGAAAAAAAATGGTAACAATAGTTACCATAACAGTCGTAAAAATACCCACAAATGTGGTAAATCAACCACAAAAATGGTAATTTTTTATGTACCAAAAAAAATGGTAAAAATAATTACGACAACAGTGATAAAAACACATACAGAAGTGATAAATCACCCACAAAGATAAATTTTTTTGTTGTAAAATAACACACGAAAGTTATAAAAACACCTATTGAGTAATAAATTTTGAAGATACGATACTAATTTTTTGTTTTTTGAGACCATAGTCAAGTCCGAATGTATATGTATATAATTATGGGCTTCCTTTATAAGTTTTTAATATGCGAATTGAGATGTTATCATAGACAATTATGGTTAGATTCATGACGACCTGATTTTTGTGGGCTCTATCGAGTCAAAATCATATCGTATCAGAATTTATTTAATTTTTATTGACATTATCTATAATTCATACATAATTAAATTTATATTATATTGAGATCATATTATATATATATATACTAGTTATTTCTCATGTCTGAAGGAAAAAAAAAAAAAAAAAGGGTCAACATATTTGTATTCACACTCAAAATCAAATCGTAAACATAGAAGATAGATAAAAAAATTTAAGCACCGATTGTAGTGGGGGTGAGCGGGTTAGAATGACTAGAAGGAATGGGG
Organism: Ilex aquifolium; assembly: GCA_951799425.1. Taxonomy (NCBI): domain Eukaryota; kingdom Viridiplantae; phylum Streptophyta; class Magnoliopsida; order Aquifoliales; family Aquifoliaceae; genus Ilex; species Ilex aquifolium. Next base: position 48,017,150 of record OX637393.1, read on the forward strand.
GGTAATGCTAAGGGAACCTAGGTTTCTACCAAAGAGGCTGAGGGCGAAACCTCAATGGCTGACCCAAAAATCTCCTCAGTAGGCTCCCTAGGAAAAAACTCTAAATTCTTGGCTAAAGAAAGGGAAAATCGATCGCTACTGGCTGATACAATGCCAGCGGTGGGAGAGGATGTCCCCTCCTCAGAACGGCCACTAGTAGAAGCCGCGGGAACCTCCTCAAATTTAGAGCCATAAGAAGAAACAACCCTCCTCATTGCCGGCTCAGATCGCAAACCAGAGTGTAGAGAGGGTAAATGTAAGACGCAGTCCGTCATGAATAAAAGACTCAGGCACCAAGTCCTAAGTATGGATAACCTTAACAGCAGAGAATGGTCTACAAATTGCGAAAGGAAAGAGAAATTACTGGAATGGCTCCTGAAATAACTAAACCTCCAAACCAGGAAACGAAATCCAAAACTCCACTAGGGAGGATTGAAGGGATCCAGATCGAATAAAAAGAAGGAAGGAAGAAGAACGTACCTAGTTAGACGTTAGAAGCGGAGGAGAACTAGGAGCGAAGAAATCCTAGATCACCAAAGAGCCTGGAATAGGCACCTCGGAAACCAGAGAAATAAAGAGAGCATGAAGAGATGAGAATTCAAAAGCACAAAGTGGGAAAGGGAAGGGATTTTCCCTATTGTATACATGGCATTTATTTCGTGACAGGGTGTGGAACAGAGCGTGCAAAGGAAACCGTACCAAAAAACCCTCGTATCGGTGACAAGTGCGTCTCTTTAAGAATAACAGTCTCATCACAGTAGACACAGGTTAACCCATCACGATCCAGGGCAACACTGACAATCGTGCGCAACCGTCACTCAAGAAAACCGTGCCAAATTCGAAAAAGATATTTTTAACCCTAGGTCAGAGCTGACGTCATCCTTGTGACCTAGGGCTCGGGGGCAACTGATAATGATGAGATTATAGGTATAGGCCGCCCCAACCAACAGCCCAATAGGCCCAAAAGGCCTCTTCTTGCATAGCGGCGCAAATAGCTCACCCGCAGCCTGTCACTACCAAGATTAGGGTGGACTGCGCCCAAAGGATGAAGCCCAACAGTATTTGAAGGCTTGAAGTCCAGCCCAGCCCCCAATCTAGCTTAGCTGGAGGTCAGCTCAGGATAAAGGAGCTCGACCCATTGTCGCTCCTGAAGCATGCTCGTCGCGCCACGTGTCCTGAGGGCAGAGGAACCACTTCTGACTCCCATAAAGAACATGCACTCTCTGCCACAGAGAATATTGGTGCGCATAACCGCTCAAGGACGTGGACACAGTGGCGTCATATGACAGAGGTCACTACAGGACAAAAGTAGAGGGACCCACAGAATCAACAAAAAGGAAGAAAGAACCGTAAGAAACCCTAGAAGGATTGCCTGTATAAATAGGACACTGTTACCCCACGGAACAGACACGATCATCATCCTCTTCACTGTTATACACAGTAAAAACTTGTATTCCCTAAGCATTTTCCTGTAAAGGCTCTAGGCTAAGCGAATCATTGTAACCCGTCTTCTTCAAGCAATATACACCCCCAAGGAGCAAGAGATTCCCTTACAGTGGACGTAGCCTTAGTTTTTCAACTAGGGTGAACCACTTACATAGTGTCTTCACTTTTCTTTCACAGTTTTGTCTATTTTTAGTCCATATACTTGCTCTATCACCTCCCTGGGCCATTTGACTGTGGTTCTGGACCTGGGCCAAAATTTCCGAGCACCATCAAGTTCCAACTTCAAACTATAGGATTAATTTTGCAGATGTGGGCGAGGATTGAAACTTTCAATCAAAGGTACTTTGCCTTTTAATGGACACCTATTTGCAAGTGCATTTGTGAGTTTTTTTGAATGCTTGTACAAAGCAAGAATTGTAAGTTGCACATGGATAGTTTTGTTGTTTTGCAAGTTAATAATTTGATTGATGTGTTCAGTTTGTGCATTTTGATCTGGTTGTGCATTTAGATGTTTGATCCTTAGGGTTATACAATAAGGTGCTTGATAACTAGTTGTAACTATGGATTGAGAAAGTTAATACAGTAGAAGGTTAACCAGGAAAAAAAAAAAAAGTCATTTGATTTGTTATAGGTAACGTGATGCTTTCTGAAAGCCCAACAATGGTAGTAGGTCTTTGTTTAAAAAGTGAAAAAAATTGGAAACACAACGTGAATTGAGCATATTCTACGTAGAATCAATGATACATTGTTCTATTTGTGGTATTCACAACTTGCTCAAATGGTGAATTTATTGCATTTTTATAATTACAATGAAGCTGATTGGATTAATGTGCATATTGAGAAGCTTCTAAAAGCTGGAACCAATGTTGTTTAGACGGCTAAAGGTATCAATAATATGGCACTCAAGGAAAGTTGCTATAAGTCAAGGTAACCATGGTAATTATCTTCACTTCGCATGGTAGATAATTTGCTTAGTATGTCGAATCTGCAAATAATAAGAAATGAAGATATTTGGATTTTGAAGTTACTCAAAACTTCTTTATTTTTTTTTTTTAACTTGGCCTCTTCTTATGTAGTTGGTAGATAAGCTGGTTGTGGGCTAGCATTCCTTTCACCTAAATTAATCTACTTTTGCAGTCGTTTTAACCTTTATGTAAGTAAGTTTTCGATAAGGGTTTTTATAGGAAGTATGATTTTCATCATAGTCTGAGAAACCTGCTCCAGCAATATGTGCCTTTTTTGAAAACACCCATCTTACAGGTTCCAAATTTTGCTGGCATGGAAGGAGAAGAAACTTTTGATTCATCTCTACTTGGATACAGAGATGAAGTTGTTGAAAAGTGCATTGCAAATGATGAGGTGATCAAGAGAGAAAGAACCAAGACTACAGTTCAATGACTGTTTTGTTATCTCATTGTCTTTTTGGTATGGAATCTGCTGACATAGTATTTTTTTTTTTTTTTTTTTTGGGAGGGGAAGGGGAAAGGGAAGGGGAGGGGGAGGGGGATTTGAACCCTTGACTTCAAGAAGGCAAAGCCTTTATAAAACAAGGAGTACCATTGAACCAAAGGCCCATTGATGACATAGTTAACCATGCAAATTGCATCCTAAAAGGCATATATTTTTCTCAAATATATGAACATTTTTGCCTTTTATAAAGAATGAATATGAGAGGAAAAGGCAAATTACATTAAAAATCACTATTCTGACATACGAAAATAGCCAGCTGTTCGAAAAGGATATGTTTGATAATATCTTATTACAACTCCTTTTCGTTTGTTTTGGTCAGACCATCCGGTATCCGTAAGTTACATTGAGCTCCGACTAATCCGGATTCAAGTCGGGTAGGACCATAAGGGCGGCAAAGCTCTCCCTACCGAAAGCAGCTGCGTTCCCAAGTCTCGAACCGAGGACCTTGGTTAAATTAGAACAGTCTCTCACCAACTGATTTAACGCTCGGTGGTATTACAACTCCTTTTCGTGCATGTATTCAACCTCCAAACTAAGTGAGTTAAAAAAATTACACCATATGCATGTTATACCAAACCAATGTGACTAAGCATAGGAGTTAAAAATTAAGTTACTGAAGAAGAGGAAAAAGCCACCCATGAAATCATTCATCCTCGCCTAAAATCATTGGCTAAAGCGGAAATTTCTCCAAATTGACGTTTGTTTCCCAATATTAATTATAAAGTTCCACCCTTTTTCATTAACTAGAATAAGTATTTTCTTCCACAACCAGATTAAGAACACAACATTAAAACATATATTTTGTTGTAAGTAACTAAACCAGTTCAGAATAAAACACAATGTACTTATTTCAAAAAGAAAAATTGAGTTCAAATTATGAGAAAATATCTGGGCGATAATAAATTTATTTAATGCAACAATACACATAGGTTCATATTAATCACATGTACTGTGCATAGTAGTATAGATTTGTATAGATAGAATTTGGAGAATTCAACGTATTCAATGCTATAATAGGTACTGCACCAATATATAAAAACTATAACCAAGTATAGATATATGGATTGTTTCTAGATATATGGTTAATTAAACAGTCATTTTTATGTAAGTTTTAGATATATGGATTGTTTCTAGAGTAACAAAAAATTCCAAAAGTATAAGATAAAAAGGATTATTATTTTCAATTAGTAATGGGTAGGATTTGGAATTAGTGAAATCTGGTTACAATGCGCACCTACATTTACAGTATATTCCAAATGATTCTCGAAAATTTATCTCCACTCATCTCTAAAAAATTCAGTATGCAATTTTGTTGAATTTTCCCAATTTATAATAAATGTGCATTAACATTTTATTATCCAAAGTTATAGGTCATAAGATCCCATTGCACAGTTGTGCATCCTTCAGCTTACTAAATCCTTTATTCGAGACTTGATGGTCACGACGATGCTTAGATTGCTCGTATTTGAGATTTTTCTAAATATGATACTCTATTCTAAAATTTCGCAATTCATCTATGTCTATGAAATACATAAAGAATATAATTTTTTTAACCCAATTAGAAAGAAAACTACTAGCTTGTACCATTTCACCAATGGCGACCACATTTGAACAATTTATGGATTTCAATAATCAACATGATGCATAATTGTATGGTGAAATGTTTTCTTAAAATATGCACAACTGTAACATAATTGTTGATTATATATAGTTATTAATTTTTGTTCCTCGTGCACAACAATTGCAATAAGATAAAAAAATATTACGTAAAAAAAATCAAAGTGAACAAAAAACCAATTACAAAAGTACTTCAAGACACCACAGCACAGGCCAACATTAACATCAGCAATCCGTTATCCCTTCCCTCATTTCAAACAAATCAACACTAATTTCAGTATCAAACAACCCCAGAAAGCTCTTAACAGCAAACAGCAAACTGGATTGCACTGTAACAGTGCCCCAGACATCAGCAGCACCATGATTAGCCCATATCATCAAAAACCACAACCCTTTTCTCTCTCAGCACATGCAAATCCCCCAGGTCCGGAGACCGAGCCAACTTCACCTCACAAAATAAGCAAACAGGATCCTTTGCCAGATTGGTAGCCATAAGCTAAGGAGACATAGTATCAGGAAGTGTTCAAAAAATCTACCACTGTTGTTGATAACATTGAGAGAATTAACCGAGTACACTATCCACAACTTTGATCCACATGATTGTGCCCATTAGAAGATTGTGAAACTTAGCACCAGTTTCAAATCAAGAGTTCAATTAATATGTTTGTACCACTATAAAAACTAACTCTCAGAATTGTAACACATAAATTATGCCACAAGCACAAAAGAATGACTATTTCAGGTAGTTCTCCAAGAACAACAACAGGACCAACAACTTCAAGCTGCGCCAATGACAAATTAGGGAAATGGAAGTCGCTAGAGAAGTCTTTGAACAAGAAAATAGTTAGGTAGTTGGTCAATGAACAATTGTCAAAGGAAACTCTAGTCCTAAAGCAAACCGGAGAAATACAACACCAAATTCAGCAAAAGTCTTAACCTATAATCTATATCTATACTACTTTAAAAAGCAAACATATCTGAAAAACATTTTTTTCCCATATTTACCCTCCAACAATATAACTATGTCATTCTTATCCTCAAAATCAATTTCATATTAAACCCAACTTATCATCTTTAGCTAAACTGTTGGAAATCCTACTGCTGTTCCAACACAAACTCTTCCTCTCTTTCTCTCTCTTGTAACAATCTCTTCCTCTCTCTCTCTCTCTTGTAACAATCTCTTCCTCTCTCTCTCTCTCTCTTGTAACAGTCTTTTCCTCTCTTTCATATTCATTACCCTGCGATTCATTACTGGGTAAAAAACAATCAAAAACTCTCCTTTTCACCTTCCCCTCTCTCATACTCTCTCTTTAATGCACAGTCTATTGGGTTGTCTTACGTTGTACATAGAAAATTGAGAGAGGGGAAGAGAGAGAGAGAGAGGACACTCACCTTCAATACAAGCCTAGACACCACGTCTCTCCCACTACCATTTACGGTTTGGTTGATGGGCAGGTAGGAATTTGAAAAGAAGCGACACAAACAATTCATATGACAAATAGCCATGATCCTGTAACAGTGAGTATTCTATATTTTCTCTATTCCAAGGTAATTCAATATGTTTTCTCTCTTTCAATTCTCATTTTGCAACTGATTTTGTCATTTTGTTTGTTGACTGTAGCCAATCGTTGGTTTGCCATATCTTGAAAGCAATAGATAAGGATTGCCATCTCAAGTAATCATTTGTTTGTTATTGGTGTAGTGCTGGTTGAAGAAACAGAAGGATGCCTCGACTCCTGATCAACAGGAAGCCGGAAACAAAGTCATGTGGACTTCTGGTGTTATTTTTGGAAAAGGACAGGTATCTGACTTTGTTGACAATTTTGGATGATTTAAGTTATTTTTCTTTTTCATAATAAGTAACCAAATTATTCAATTCTCCATGCATAGCAAACATTGTTGCTCGAGAAACAAATCCCAGTTAGATGTTTCTGATAGCTTAAATGTCTGTTTCCTTGGCATGAGGAATACATTTTGCAACGGTTATCCTGTATGATGTCTAACTGTCTATCTTTCAAGATAGTTTCATTTTCCATCACATACAATACGACTACAAGCATATATCTGTTCAATTAAGTGAAGTACTATGAATTTTATCTCCTCTGTTTGAATCATGAAATTGGTAAGAGAGTCTTTATTTTGTAAAGTACTGACCCTGTATAAATTAGCACCCAAGATATGCAGAATCAACACTCTAATCCGTTCATTCAGGATCTGAAAATCGTGTAGGTGATATAAAGCTATAATATATTCACAATCTTGGATTCTCTATTTATTTAATCTACACAGGTGCTTCTCTATGTATATCGATTGAGTTAATAGCCTTTTTAATCACTTAAACCTTTTTGAATCATTGCTGGAATGATTTGGCCTCTCTGTGTATGATGTAATGTCTTTGTCCATCTAGATCTTGGGCTCTCTTGCTATTAATAGGTTTTGTTTATTTGTAGATTTTGCTTATTCCTCGCCTTTTCTTCTTTTCCTCATTGTAGGGCATTATTGGCTTGGAAAGAGGATATGGTACTCTTCATATGAAGGTCTGTGCTCAATTTCTCAGTTTGTGCATAGTGTTTATGTTTCGATGATGGAATTCGAAAACATCGACACTAGGTTGTTATTTCTAAGATGTAGTTGGATAGGTACAAACATTTAAAAGTATTGCCACTATGTTTGCTTTTTCTTTTCTTTTTTTTTTTGATTAAGCATATGTCTTGAGTTCAAATTCACATATTTGGCATTAGAAATAAAGTTGTTTGGGGATATTTGGCTGGTAGCTTAGGTATACATTGAGCTTCCTAAATGATAAACTGTAGCTTGAAATGCTGAGTGTTCTATTCACCTATTTAATCACTTAACCTCATTTTTTGAGATCCGAATGGCATGGGTGAAATAGTTGAACTTCCGTATAACCCCCCCCCCCCGGTATTTTCTTTCCTTTTTTTTTTTGGCATCACTATTCATATTTAGATATGTAATGTTTATTTATTTTTATCTTATCTTCAACTACTTTTGTTTATTATTATGCTTAAGCTTCGACTCGCGATAATTGATGCTTTTGTAAAGGCCTAATCAGACGAACTAATTGAAGTGACACTGGTTTTAGGCACAAAATATTTAAAACACATAGGAAAATCACCTTTTTAGCTACTTCATGTAAAAAAACATTTTGTAGCTTTACTCTACAGAAAAAAGAAAAAAAAAAAGCACGGTTTTCCATTCCAGCTCTTGATTTCGATTATGTGGTTTATTTATTTTATTTTCTGCTAAATTAATGTTCTAAATTGTCATGATAATGCGAAGTTATAGGCATCTTGTTAGAATAAAGGCCCAAATCTTGATTTTTTTTCTTTATTTCGTTGTGTCACTACTTTGGTAGGAGAAAGAAAGGTACAATACCATTTATCTTTTTTTTATGCAAATCATATTTTTAGTTACCTTTTTTCACAATAATTTATTAGTAATTTGTTTTTTATTTGCATATAAAAATTCCAACTGAGAATCGATAGGCTTTTAAAGCTTGCAACTAAACAACGATATCACGTTTTTGCATCAAAGACTTCGTTGTCGTTAATTTCTTCTTTTAAATTAATAAAAATTAATATAACATTGATGTTCTGCTATACTTTTTTAGTGTTAATTTACATCAAGGAATTTCGTGATGGCATGGGCACATCCTTTTTTCTTGTGTACATTGATTGGCTTGATGTTACATTTTTTGGTTGAGAGTTAGCTTCGTAAGGTACGGAGAAGCTTGAGTGACGATGTTCCCTTTTTATTAATTTATTTTTTTATCTTCTTCTTAAGGGTTGTTTGATATACAGGTGATATAGTGATGTTAGACAATATATTGTGTTGTCTTATGTGATTACAATTATTCACGTGAATTTCTCAAACAATAATTATCATGGTTCAGTTTACAGAATTGTTTTGTGGAGGTTGAGTTGTTTATTATTATTGATTAAATAAATACAAATAATGAAAACTACAAAAAATTTGGCCTACAACTCAATTTACATACCAAACTTTCTTAGCATAACCATTTCCTAATTGGATGCGTGCTTAGCTAAATACACAGTTATTATTCTCACTAATTGTAAAGTTCACTTATCTGACTATGGATATGGAAAGTATTAAATCCTTAAAATATTTTTCCACATGCAAGATAACTTAGATGCAAATTCACTTATTTCGAGCTTGTCTCATGTGTAAAACGTTTGACCTTTTTTTTATTTTTTTTTATTTTGAGTTTGTTGGACATGGAGGGATACTGTTTACACATATCTGAAGGCCTCCTAAAATAATTAATGGTAGACCTCAGTAGAGATATAGACACTTTGTTAAGCACACTAGGGTAATTGGATCTCCTAAATTCTCCATCCTCTATTGCAAGTCTATACTATATATTTATTTCAAACATATATTTATTTCAAGATATTAGTAAAATATTTGCCTGACTTAAAATTACACAAAAAAATCATCATCCAATTACTTTAATGAGTGCATTAGTATTAAGAAAGTTGTCATCTATTCTCTTTCTCAACTGCTCGTCACATTATATGAAGTTTCACCGACACTTACTTTAATTATTTTTTGGGTAAATGGCACCAATGGTCCCTGAGATTTGTCACTTATTGCACTTTCGTCCCTAAAATTCTAATTTCGTCAATTTAGACCTCCATGTTAACACATTGAAGCAATATGGTCCTTAGCCCTAACTGCCGTCTAAATTACTAACGAAAAACAATCACATGTTAGGCACATGACTGCCATAAAGGGTAATTCTGTCATTATCCAACACACCCCTATATCCAAACATCTTTATTCCAAGTTTAGAAAATATTATGCATCTACCCAAACACACTTCTTCTTCCTCATCAATTTTTGTTATTTTTTTTCTCTCTCTCACACAACAAACACTTAAAACATAGCACAAAGCAAATACACAACACCCAGTACTTTCTCCTTCTAAACAGTACACAACATCCAGTTGCTCTCTCTCTCTCTAAGCAACACACATTGTTTCTGTCAACATGCAAACAAAACAGAGTCACTACATAGAATCAAACAACTTTGCGTCATCACTTCTTCCACCAATCCAACAGCAATCAACAATTCAAACCCACAATTCAACCTAATCACCATTCAATAGAAAACAATCTCAAACAAATCAAAATTAAATTTAAAATCCAAACCCGAATCAAAATCAAACTAAAAATAAAAATCAAAAGCAGATGCAGATGCAAAATCATCAATTCAGCACACAACCAACCCATGATTTAACCCAATTAATTCAGCCAATTCAAAACCCAAATAAACCACAAAAAAGTAACCCACAATGTCGCCGCCACTGCCACAAATTTACACGCACCACCTCTCTATGCCGCCACCATGATGCTACACACATACACCATGAACCACCACTTGAAATTCTGCCACTTCAGTCAACCAGCTATAGAATTTCACTTCAACCCATTACAAACCCACAATTCAATCCAATGAAAACCTAACCTAGATATGACAAGTAAAAAATAATACAGAGATAAATCTATGGGGGAAAGAATTAGAGAGAGCATTTGGTGGAGGCAGGTGGAGTGGTGGTGTATTCACGAGGGTGAGAAGCAAAGAAATGGAGAGAGAGACAGACAGACAGACAAATAGAGATGGGTATAGGAGATATTGGGAGTTTGCTTGGTGAGAAAACAATGAGATTGGTTAATTGGTGTTCGGTGGGTTTGGAGGAGTGATTCTGAGTTGCAACAGAGGTTGAAGGTGGAGGAGGCACAAGAAGGTTTGTGTTGGTGGGCTTTCGATAGGGAGAGAGAGAGAGAGAGAGAGATTGTCCATGCCTTGCGAGTGGAATAATTGGGAGAGTTTGGAGGAGAATCTTCTGGATCTTCGACATGGTCACCTTGAAGAGGCGAACTCGACGACAGAGAGAGAGAGAGAGAGAGAGGGAGAGATGGTCTTGTTGAAAGCGTGGAGGCAACGTGGTGTAGGTGGGCGCCATGGCTGTTCGCCAGTTGTGACAGAGAAATGGTGGGGAGAGAAAAATTCGGAGAATAAGATAGAATGTCGTCTATTTCTTCATTTTTTTAACATGTAAAAATGACCAAATTATCCTTAACAGCAGCCACATGCGATCCACGTGATGATTTTCCGTCACTAATATTAACGGCTGTTAGGGCAAAGGACTACAATAGGTCCATATGTGAACATTGAGGATTAAATTGACGAAATTAGAATTTTGGGGACTAAAGTGTAATAAGTGACAAACCTCAGGGACTATTGGTGCTATTTACCCTTATTTTTTTGGCCTTCACTTCTTTGAATTGTACACGCCATTATCACAAGTGATGAGAATTTTTAATGTGAAAAATTATTTTGTTTCTTTATAGATTTAGCTTTGTATTAGATTTTGGTGGTTTTATTGAAAACAATAGTTGAAATTTTCTTTGTTTGTTGTCAATGTTCACATGTAGCTGCAAGAGTTTTGTAACTTAGTTTGTCAGTTGAATATGATAATCACCGTGTATTCAAATGTTCCAATGTCAAACAAATAAAACAAAATCATACAAATAAATATTTAAATTGAAACCTATAATTTAAAATAGTTCACGTGCAACGCACGTGTGCAACAACTAGTTTACAAAAAATTCATCATCCCAAATTACAACATCTAACCTCTTACATAATTATTATTTTTTCATTGGCTGTAAAAGATACATCAATAACAAATGCTTCACATGGATTAAATAATTGCATTAGTTGAGTTCGGCTGGATTCTTCAGCCTTTACCATAAAGTAAAATCAAACAAAATACCTAAATTCTCACACTCTTTACTTTTTCCTAAAACCTCACAACATCCAAATAGAGGACAATGTTCAAACGAATCAAACTATTGATTTGATTCCACACATGTGGTTTACCTTAAGAAAATAACTGTGTTAGCTGTTCGTATATGTCGAAAGAAAAAAAATGTCAAACGGCAATTCTACCTCATTCACCCAAGTCAAGTTCCTCTTACTTGGCACCCCCAAAGGTCTCTCAACTATGCCACCAACTTTCAACTCGTGGATAACCTGAGATAAAATTGCCAAAATTATTATATGATTACGTTACATAATCAATAAAATTAATGACAGAAGAGTCAATCTGAAGAATCAAAATAAAAAATCGACAACATTCTCAATTTCAGACTGATATGTGGTTAGACACCATGAGAAGCCGCGAATGAATAGAGTGCACCTGAATGTTCACAACGTTGTTATTCGTTGGACGAAATGACCGCAAATGCAGCAAGAATTGAATATCTAAGAATTAGAGAGAAATTACCAAGAAGAAACAAGAGGTGGAGAAGAGCATTGTGGAGCTCTCATCCGTTAAACAAGTGACAATGAAGCACAATATTGCTTTTGAGTGAGACTTCGCATGCATTTAAAACAGTGTATCAATAGCCGTGAACAATTACAGCTTTTGATCTGAAAGCTTTCAATTTGGCGATGCTTGCAAAACAGGCATGGAGGTTAAATACAAAGGTAAATTCTCTTCTCCATCAAGTGCTTAAGGCTAGGTACTTCCCTTCGACTTCTTTCATGGAGGCTGAAATTGGGCATAGACCCTCATATACATGGAGAAGCATTTTGGGCGCAAGGAAGGTGGTGGAAGCAGGTTCAAGATGGCGAATTGGTGACGGGTCCAGAGTCAATATTTGGACGGATAGGTGGATCCCTACCCCTGTTAGTTTCAAGACTGTTTCCCCTAGAAGGGGTCTACTTACTTCGGTTGGGGACCTTATTAATGAGCAATCGTGGACCTGGAATGAGCAACTGGTGGATGATATTTTCTTGCCCCATGAGGCATTGGTGATTAAAGGTATTCCTCTGAGCAGGAATTCATTGGAAGATAGGTTGATTTGGCATTATAACTCAAATGGGAGATTCTCGGTACGTAGTGCATATCATATCATTATTGACCAAAAGCTTTTGCAAGTTGGGTTAAGCAACTCATCTGCTTCATCAAGTGCTGGACAACTGAGTTGGAACTTTATTTGGAATCAGAAAATCCCAAATAAATTTAAGATCTTCGCCTGGCAGGTTTGTTCCAATGCACTTCCAACAGGGGATAATCTTCGGAGAAGGAGAGTGAATGTGGATGGGAAGTGTAGTGTGTGTCAAGAAGGTGGGGAGTCTTTGGTATATTGCTTAAGGGATTGTTCATGGGCCAATGCAGTATGGAGAGTTAGTTCAGTCAAGGCAGCAGTCCAGTATATGGATTTGGATCCAGGGCAGTGGCTGCGTGATGTCCATCAGGTTCTAACTTTGGATGATTTTTCTTTGTTCCTCACTCTGTGTTGGTTTATATGGAGGAATAGGAATCTTCGGATTTTTGAAAATATGGTTCAGGATCCTATTGAAGTGCAGAGACAGGCTGCTGTTTTTTATAGGCAGTATAGAGATGCAGTAGATCAGGCTGGAAGTAGCCCTCCGCATAATCTCAACGCTGGATGGTGTCCTCCAAGGGCAGGAACACTCAAAGTTAATTTTGATGCTGCGGTTTTTTCAGAGCAAAACGTTTTAGGGGTGGGAGTTGTAATACGAGATGACCGAGGATATTTTATTGGGGCCTTGACCAAAAGACTCGTTATGAGTTGTGATATTCGGAAAGCAGAAACTATTGCTGCAAAAATTGCGATCCAATTTGCAAGGCAGCAAGGATTAGTGGAAATTATATTGGAGGGGGATTCTACAGTGGTCATGCAGTCTATTAGAAGTGGTGAAGGAGATTTTGATCCTTTAGAAGCCATTTTACTAGACATTAATTGTTTAGCGAGAAGCTTTCGCTATTTTGAAGTGTCCGAAGTTCGTCGTAATGGGAATAGAGTAGCACATGAGTTAGCTCGTTTTGTAGTACCTTTAAATAGTAGCACTGTATGGTTGGAGCAGGCACCCGAATTTGTGATGCCTCTCCTTTTTTCTGATATTCCTCAGTAATAAACTTCTATCGTTGTTCCTCAAAAAAAAAATTACAGCTTTTGATCTAACCAACAATGTTGGTTTTGGTATTCACAAGGTCATCCGATATCTTCTTTAAGGATAGAAATGGCCTAATAGGATTAGTAGAGGACATAAAAGAAAAATAAAAGTTTTGCAAGTTTAGTGACTTTTAAAAGTAGTATAAATATAAATTATCCAAGTGGTTAAAAAAAAAAGGTAAATATCAATTTTTTTTAACAAAAAGGTAAATCACATTCCGATTTCAAATCCCTTCAGATTTTTCACTTCATCACATACTCTCTTACCTTTGAAATATTACAAACAAACCTCTTATGTGTTGTGTGTAGGGATGTCAGTGGACCGAAGCGGGGGCGGGGAGTGTAGTCTCCATCCCCGTACCCGCTTCAAAAACTCCGTCCATCCCCGGTCCACCCCCGTTAGCGGGTATAATTTTCATCCCCATTCCCGTCCGCGGGTAAATTTCTAATCCCCGCCCCCGTCCCCGCTTCCCCCGTACCCGCCCAAGCCCAAGCCCAAGCCAACATCTGGTGTATCTGGTGTATATGTCTTGCCTAGCAGTAACGGAGTTCTATGTCTTCATGTCTCTAGGTTGCTTACAGTCAGCCCTTGGAATCCATACCATTAGGGTTGAAAGTATAGCCCATGGAAAAGCTGCACCTGTTGATGAACTACAGGTGCAAGGGGTTTATAACCCTGGACTTCTAAGGAAGGTAAATGTATTATACGTCCCCTATTTTGTTGAGTTGTGTCTGTTGTGGATATTGCAAAGAAAGATGAATTACATTGAATGTATAGCTCTATGGTTGTTGAACCATTTGTTGTTTTTATTAACTCTAGAATCATGTGATTAGTAGGTGGAAGTATAAATGATAATTTGCTTCTTTTGTAGATTATTGTAACAGAGGCTTCAAAAGTTATACAAGGCATTGACAGGAGTTGGAAACCTACTGTCCACAGCAGTGAATGGGAAAGTATGGCTCATATGGAATCTTTGACTGAAGGTCCAGCTGTCTTGAGATCACCATCCAGAAGTTTGAAGGTAGCAATAAAATGTTAAAAGTTCTTGTCCGTTAAACTTATTTCAAACCTACTGTCCCATGAATCTGAATCCAAGACACCTATTCTGTGATGAGATTCCTCTTAATCTGTTGGCTACAGCCTTGAGTTGTGATGAAATTTTTCTTAATCTGTTGACACTAATATTCATTAACTGGGAGTATTTATATATATATATATATATATATATTTGTAACGGGTAATGGGGACGGGGCGGGGGTAAGGGTAAGTCCATCCCCGCCTCCATCCCCGCACGGGTTTATACGGGTATCCCCGTATACGTCCACCGTCCAATACGTATAGTCCATCCCCGGTCCAAAAGGGACGGGTTTGGACGAATACCCGTTTTTCCCCGGTCCACTGCCATCCCTAGTTGTGTGGGTGTAACAGGCCTTTGTCATCACTAACACCCCTTAATATAACTATTAGAATTTAATGATGTCATCGTAATATGAGCATGTCAACAAGATTGTCCCATCGTCGCATGTCGTTGCACACCTACTTAGTTACAAAACAACTTATGCCCTGCCTCACGCACATACCCCTGTAGCACAAAACCACGCCCACCACTGCAAAGTCCCAAAGCAACACACTTGTTGAAGCACATAACCACAATCCACCGTCATGTCTACACACTAACTGAATCAGCGAATCGGTTAATTATAGGGAGAGAGAGATGTCAACCACACTGCACAACCACCACCACCCATAACCACCGACTACAAACCTCCCTCTCCCTTTATTAATATATAGGTCCATTAACATCCACAGGAAAGATAAGCACAAACATACATCTCACACAATCAATACAAAAAAAAAAAAAGTGAGAGAACCTACTAACGATTGCATAATTTACAAACTCATATGCACCCCCAATTATTCTCAACAGTGAGGTGACAAGGGTTATTGTCCAATAGCTCATAGCGACTGATGGTTTAAATGCTAAAGTACCACGAGTTCGGCTCCTAGAGGTAATTCGGTTTCCAGCTCCTTGGCACGCTTCCTTGCCACTTCAATTCCCGTTTCAAATCTTCCCAAATAACATGGACGAGGATCAACAATCATCTTCTCAAGTGAAACAGCATTCCAAAGCAACCATCTGGCAAGCTCACCATCAGTTTGATGCCCAGCAAACCCAACAAATTCCACGACCTTAAGGCAGTGATGAGGACATTGTGTGGACTTCCTTGCCTTCTTTGGACAGTAGGGTAGTAACCCTGTTGACTGCATAAAGATCGAAGTTAACTCATGACTGTCCATATACAAGAATCAAGAATATTGATCTTACGGCACTAGTAAGAATTTACATACGTACCATCATATACTCATCCCACTCAAATACTATCTGCCACAAGAAAAACAATATTCAGATCATTATCCGCTTTGGCAAGAAAACCGAGAACCTAAACCTAGATAACTAATACGAAGCCCAGAAATCATCAGAGATTCAATCAAAAATAAAGGAAGACAATGGACACACTGAAAAGAGCATTTGAAAGTCCTTTAAAAGAATGACAGCAAGAGTGGTGGCTATACCCTGATAACTCAGAAATCCACAGCTCCATTTTGCACTATTTATTCTTTTTGAAGTAAATGAGAGTTATTTAATTGTAATCTTTGTAAAGGAAGAATAGTCACCTGTATTGATAATCTATGCAAACGAGGAGAAGCCTCTATCAAAGAAGTGAGGCAAAGTTTACTACGATCGGGAAGTGAGTAAACCTTCATCTCCAAATGCTTGAGATTACTCAGTGGAAGACAATCATGGGGGAAATTCAAACTACCGTCACCAAAGTAAGCAATGACAATAGCAACTCATTGTTAGCCTTGATACAAAAAATAAAGAATAAAAAATAAACGTCAAAACTAAGACATAAAGGAAGGAACAAAGGAAACAAACCTGAAATCTCTTTTTATAAGAAACAAATATACAAGGTCCAATCTAAGAGTCTCTAGCCGAGAAAGACATAGCAAAAGCTGGCAAAATTCAAAGTTCATAATATTTGTCTCTAGCTGAGAGTGATGCAATGAAAGCTGACATAATTCCAAAAGCAAGAATGCACAATAATGTTTCCCCAAAGACATCTCAGAAAGACGGGGAACATTCTTGAAAGGCATACTTATCTTTCTCCCATGGTAGGTAAACGACACAATATTTGGTGCTTGAATCTCGAGATGTTTTAACCCGTCACACTCATTAATCTCCAAGTACTTCAACTTGAGGGTAGGGCCAACAACTTTTAAATTAACCAGAGTGTCAGAGCCTCGCACACGTAAGTCTTCAAGCAAGGGACAATTGCACAAGAAGTATGAAAGAACTTCCTCAGTTACATTCACCGATTTCAAAATGAGGGACGTTAGTGAAGCAAAGCTGGGAGAGAAAAGAGGTCGCGATGGAAACGTGTAATTATTAGTGTAACTATCAATGGAATTATTAAGTGCCCGATCAATTCCATTGAATGTTGACAAGTCCAACTCAAGCATTGCAACTCTCCTCATAATTGCGAAGTTAATCCATTTATCCAGAACAAGTCCATAACTTTCATCCAAATCAAAAGAAACTCGAAGTCCATCTAGGGTCCCAGCACGATGTGAACATAAGACTTGAAATACCCAATTTATATAACTAACCCTTTCATCCTTAAGCCATTTACTTCCGTCTTTCAAGTCATGCACTGTCTCCACAACATCAAAATCGAAAACACCGGTGGAATATTTCCACAGAATTTCCCACCTACGTGAAAGGATACTAGTTCTCGCAGCTTCTTTCATTGTCAACCGGGATAAGATAGTCTCAAGAATTTCACAAGGCAATCGACTCAGCCTATCCTCCTCATGATTGCACTTTTTAAGATACTGATTATTAAAACAGAGAATTAGTGCCTTAACAAACCTCTGTTGTACAAAATCAGTATTTGTGCTAAAACTAAAGTAACAACATAACCAACATTTACCTTTTGTTGTGCAAAAGGAAAAGTAACAAGCGCCTTCTTCTCCATCTTACTGATAATATGCAGTCGTTAATTTATAAATAAAAACTGCATAAACATCAAAATAGAATAAATCAAAAGCAAAAGTGACAGGATTGCAAGTGTTAAACATCCAAAATCCAAGCTTTGAAGATAAAACATTAGAAATAATCGATTATTTCATGAGATATATGACAAAAAGATGTAGTAATCAAGAGAGCATACATTCTAGGTCTCCAGTTCCTGAATAAAAAAGGAAACCTTTTTTGTCTTATGAATGAATTAAATACATAACACTTGCTCACCGCCTTGTCGTCGCCGTCGATTTCGCCTAAAACACTGATCCAAGGGTTTTGAGGAGCCAAAAGCACACGACTGTCCCCTTTCCCCAGTTACCTGCCTTCTCCTGAGACAAGCACAAATTCTCCATTACCATCACGATGCACAAATCGATTTTCGTGCAAGTTTAACAGTCTTCTGAATAAGTATAATCAATGTGCAGTAAACAAACAATCAATGACAAAAATAACAAATAAATTATCAACCCAGAAGTTTTATAGTGGTTCGACCGTGGCCTACGTCCACTTTTAATGGCAGCGGTAGCCTTGGTGTTCTTTATTAATGAATAATCGTCACCGGAGAGCTACAGTGCTTTGAGGGAGAGAGGAACAACAATGTTGTGCAAGGGTAGGAGATGAGGTTTTTTGGGATGCGTGCCCTAGATGATGAGAGGGCTTACATTTATAGAGTTAGGGTTTGGAGGTGAGGCGATGACGTGAGGGAGGGGTTTTTTACTTGTTTTGGCAATTACCAATTTGGTAGGGTTTCTTCGTGCGTCGCATTTCTTTCCCTCGTATTCCAATTCCTTCGGAGGAGGGCCCCAACTGAATTGGACTTGAACTTGGACTTGGTGGATCTTTACATAGTTGGGCTCTTCAATCGAGGTTGGGCCTTTTCACATAAATTGGGCTATTTGGGCTTGACCCATCAACCCACACCAATTACAGAGAATTAAGAAAGAGATAGTGAGATAGAGGTTGGGAATTAGAGAGAGAGGGAGAGAGAAAAACAGAGATTTAGAAGTTAGAACCCAATACCTCAAAGCTAATCCTTCATCAGTGGTGCATCAGGAGCTTGATTGGAGATTTCATTAGTTGTGGTTGATCGTCCATGCAGTTTCAGCTATGCATCAGAGAGCGAGAGAGGGAGAACTCGAGCTTGATTGCCCATGGAGGTCCCAAAAAATCAAGCCATACATCAATTGTGTTAGTTAGGGTTAATCAAGCCGTGAATCAACTGTGCTCTGTGTGTGCAAGGGTTTGAGAAAGGGTTGGATCATGGATGTGCGTTGGTTAGAAAGAGAGAGAGGTGTTGGGTCGGCGAGTTGAATTGGAGAGAACGAAAAGGGCAAAAAAAATAGGGAATTATATGCGGATGCTCTAAAGTTTGTAAGCATATAATATTTAGATTCTTCAAGTTTAAAATGTTATATTTAGACTAAAAATACTCTAATTAAAGATAAAATATCAAATATTTTAAATTTGACAATCAAAATTCATGTTTTATTGTATCATTTATTGAAATAAAATCAAAAATAAAAATTTAATTTTTTTTAAAAAAATCATAATTAGTATATAATTATACTATCTATTAGAATAAAACTAAAAAAATTACAAGGGGTCTAAGAGATTCATAATAGAACATTTATAACCAAAATTCATGTTCTATGATGTCATTTATTAAAATAAAAATTTATTTTTTCTTAAAAATCATAATTAGTATATAATTATACTATCTATTGAAATAAAACTAAAAAATCCAACAAGGATTCAAACTGTAATAGACATAATATTTTCTAACTTTAATTGTGGTAATTTGGTCGTTTAAACGACCAAATTAAATTCCAATAGATAGTATAATTGTATACTAATTATAATTTTTAAGAAAAAAATAGATTTTATTTTTGATTATATTTCAGTAAATGTCATAATATAACATGAATTTTGCTTGTAAATTTTAAAATAATTGATATTTTATATTTGATTAGAATATTTTTGATATAAATATAACATTTTGAACTTGAAGGGTGTAAGTATTATATACCTACAATTTTTAGGGGGTCTAGTGTAATTTACTAACGGATATTCTAACGACATTGACTGCAGGGGTCTAAGTGTTATGCGCGCACAAATTTTAGGTGAACTGTGCGTAATATTTTAAATATCAAGGAGCATGAATGATTAAATGACAAACTTCAGGATGTTTCGGTGTAATTTTCCCAAAAAAAGGACATGACTTACTTTTTTTATGGTTAGAGAGAACTTATATTTGGTTTTTTTTTTCTAGCTGGACTTATGTTTGGTTTATTTTTTTAACGGGACTTATATTTGGTTTCATGAATTATTATACAGGATAAAAAATATCACTCATGGATGCAATTTATTCTATCAACGGACTTTTGGTTCAATGGTACTCTTCGCATTGTGAAGACTTTGCCTTCTTGAGATCAAGGGTTTAAGCCTCCTTCCCCCCTCCCCCTCTCAAAAAAAAATTTATTGTATATTTTATAATATTTATTATTTTTTTATTGTATGACCAGTTCGACCAGTTCACCTAACAATTGAACTAGTAAACTATTAACCCGGTCTCCTTGCCGGTTCAATGACCGGTCCGGTTCTAATAACACTGTTTGTAAGAATAAAAATTAAGGTAAATTTCAGAAGGGTTTACCACTTGTTGCACTTTCATCATTAAAGTTTTAATTTTATCTTTTACTAGGGGATAACCCGTGTCTGAAGACACAGTGTAACGTAAACCAACTAGTTAATTTGAAAAAATTTACTTTCATTTGCTTTAATTAAAAAAATTAAAATTAATATAGTCCTCAAATTTTTTTTGGGGACTATTTCGGTAAAACTTACTCTAAAAATAGGAGCCCAAGAAAATTTCAACCAATCTACAAAACTCAAAATCTCTTAAATGCTAAATACAATCAAATCTAAAATAAATAAATAAAATATTGGCAATAAAAAAAATGTCAATTGTCGCACATAATGCATTAGGAGATCGTACCATAATACGCTAATAATTGCCTTAATCTTTTTTAGTATCATTTTTTTTATATAGTACCTTCAAATGTGGACATTAGCTAGTATATTAATACGAATAAATGATATAGGCAAAAATAGCAACATGGAATGGTCTATAAAATTAATAAACAAGGAAAAGAATATCAAAAATAGCTCAAAGCCTAGAAGACATACAGTCTGTATATGTAGGCATGGCAAAATAGAGTACCCACAGTGGCTCTATGTACTCTAGTTAAACAATACCGTGAAGTAAGTCATACAATGTAGTGATCTTCATTCTGTTTGTGTAAGTAGGCATGTCCTAAAATCCCAAAAAAAGGATAATCTATTCGGGCGTCCTGAGGGGTTGTGGCGTGTTGGGTGCTGCCCAATATGAAAACTATCCGAATCATATTGAACTCAAAACCATTCCACAACCCACTCAAATACCAAAATGAGATATTTATTTGATCCATAGCAAGTAATTTAGCCAAAATGGGAAGTTAAGATCCAGATTGGACGATGGACTTGGGGCTTCTCTATGCACACACTTATGCCCAAGCCCCTTTGCACTGCACATTACCCAACATCTCCACAACTGTCCACCATCACAACATCATCACAAACATGACCACCAACACCCAATACCTCTAACCACAACCACTCATCACCAAGCCCCTTGCCACCACATCCCAACACCCTCACAACCACCCTCTATCACCAACACCTGCATTAATCACCCAACAACACCCATATCCACACCCACCCATAACCCCATCCCCCCTGCCACCACATCGCCACATTACTGCAAGGATGATATTTGTAAGAATATATAAATTTTAGCAATAGACATACGTACTTCCAACCAACCAACTAAAAAAATCAACTTTAAGATTACCAAGAATCCATATGCAACATTAGTTGAAAATGAAATAAAATTAAGCAGCAATGCATCAGGTATATTGATATTGTAAACTCAATATTATAATGAACTTAACTCAAAGACCTCATAAACAATTCAACGATGAAAACCTCTAAATCACAGGGTGGAGAATAAGTGAGCATAAGATCATTACTTCCATAACCAATTCAAAGTCAAAACTACAACATAATACAGAGATATGAACTAAACTACAAACCACCAAAGACCTAGCCCGAGCTAAAGACCAAAACATCATCTATACCTCATTCTTTAGTGATTGAGATATTATTTGAATTGACCAAAATAAAATAGACATTGCTTATCCATAGCTTATTGTTAGCTTTGGCAATGCATCCAATATAGGCTCCACTTCATCTATCTCACACCCTGAAAATATGTAAATAACAATTAGAAGATAATACTTAGATGCAGAAGAAAATGGTAGGCAATATAAAAATTGAAACATTGTAGTGACAGCACAGTGGGAAGGAAAAAATACACTTACAATAATTGCATAGGGGGGACATGAATATAAGTATATTTACTATGTATATAATAAACAACATCAAAGTCTATAGCACAGAGACTAGAACAACATAGTCCTTTTCTGGGTCTTCAGGCAATTGCTGGAGAATAGGGTCTCACCTGCAGCACAATTTTTGATTAGCTTATAAAATCGTAAAGGACACCCTTAAATCTTAAAGCCTCATATAATTAGGTCTTCCGGTACTTAACTTCCAAAACCAAAAAAGTTAGAAATGAATTGTTGAATTAGCAGCAACCAAAGGGCTCATGTAAATTTGTGATAGCATATATACTAAAAAAATAATAATTGAGCACTGCATTTGACGTGTAATTCCAAAGGCTCTTTGACTCGAAACGCATAACAAAATCTTCGTATAACAAATTGTGAAGAGAAGTTGCTATTTTTGTCCATCTATTAGTTACTCCATAGACATACACTGATACACATCTCTATATTCTATAGCAATGTGTCTACAAATTTGGGGAGGCCTCCAAAATATACAACAACAAGAAAACCAATGCCCAGAAAAATAACAAATTAAGCACTATTATTACCAAAAACAAAATCTTAAGGCAAACCCATCTTGAAGGCAAAAAAAAAAACTGTGTAATGAACTCATATCAAGTACAGTAGAAAAAATCAATGAAACTATGAATTCAGTCGGAAACAATTAAAATTCAAAATAAAAATTCTCAAAACTTTCCAAAATCTTGACAACTTTCCTAATCAATTCCTATATCTGGGAAGTGATGTTGGTCTTCTCAGTAGAGAAAAAGGGACTTGCTTGGTACAAAAACCTTAAAGTGTCTACTTACTACTGTAAGTTCTTTAATCTTGATTGGAAGAATCTGCAATACTAGACACGTTGGGACAATCCTGCAATAAAGTTGCATTACAATGCATGTGCAAAACCAATTTCAATTGGAGTGTGGTTCAACAATCACACAAAACAAAAAATTAGTTTCAAAACAAACAAAATTTTCACCAATCTATAATGTAAAACAAAACAAAAATCAGTTTTCAGAAACTAAAAAAATTACCTGCATGCTTGATGGTAGTTTCGTTAGGTGAATCCGAGACACTTTGCAAAATTAATGCAAAAACTTGCACGCATTAGAAAGAAATCCTAGGAAAATAGGTAGAGATTGAAAGAGAAAAGAGAGTGAGAGAGTGCGTGGGTGTGAAAAAATAGAGGGCATCCGCAGGCGGGCGAGGAGGGGGGAGGGGGGAGGGGGGTTAGCTGTGCCAAAAGAGATAGACGGGAGGGGGAAAAATACCTGAGACCCAAGGAAGAGAGGTGGCACAGGTGTTATGGTTGATGGAGAGGATGAGGCTAGGGCTATGGCGGTGGTGTTTCCGTGTTGTTCGATGATGGGAGAGAAAGAGAGATTAGGTTCCTCTTGTATTTAGTTTTCTGGGGCAACACTTAGCAGAAATTACAAAATTCAAATAGAACCACAAAAAGAGAAGATTAGGTTCACTCTTTTGCAAACATTTGAAAACCCACAAAATATAAACAAAAAAATAAAACCCAGAATATCAAAAAAGTGAATACCCCAATATAGACAATCTTGGATGTTCCATAGAAAATATGTATGGGTTGGGTGCATGTTTGTGCAGGTGTTTGCACAAATATGTTTGTGTGTGTAAGTGTGTGTGTGTGTGTTGTGTTCAGTGTGTACTTTGTGTGCGATGGGTGTACTGTGTGTGCGATGAGTGTGTGTGTTTTGTAGAGAGAAAGGGATGACAGAGTGATAAGACACAAATGGGGGGAAGGGGGGAATTTTTTGGGTTTTTATTACTCATCAATATATCTCAAATTATAATTTAACACAAATGAATCAACAACAAAACATATTACAATTACCTCAGGCTTTGTGCACATACCAAACTCACCAGTGAGTAGTATGTTGATTGACTATTTCTTTTGGTGCATAACAAAACATCAATAATCTTATGGTTGGACTTTATAAATAAAAAAGACCACACCAAAACACATGACATGTATAAAAAAAAGTCTAAATACTTAGACCCAATATGTTAAAGAAGAACATAGGCAAAGTACATTCGACTAAACTAAATAATTAAAACAAAGGCAAAGTTCAAATGCAAACATTCAAACGCTGGAATTTCAAATGAAAATTGACTTGCAGAAGAAATTATCAATCTAAATACGATTGCAGCCAATATTGATAAACAACTCACTTAAGTTGTTCTTCAGAGTATTTAGTGTACCACTCAAGGGTTTTAGTCCATTACTAACTACTTAGACCTGTAAAGAATACACTGAGCAGTGTAAACTATAGTTGCAGTTAATAAGAATGGTGGAAGCTTGAGCATTTCATACTCTGCCAAGAAAAGCTCAATGATGAAAATGGACCCAAGCTCGAGCTAAATTAATATAGTTGATCACATCACATAACATCATTAACGTTGTTTTACAATATAAAAATGGCCTAAAATGCATTTAACTTCAGGTAAAATCCTAATGCTAACAATTTAATCATAGTGAGGATATGATTGTTTCTGTGGTCCCAGTTATTCCACCTGTTGCCCATTCTGAGCAATCAATGAATGATTTGGGTATTGATATTGGAGTTGATGGGGTCTCAGGTGCAGCCAATGGTAACCAACCTGTGCAAGAAAGCAATGTTAATAGGAGTTATGAAAGGAGAGAGAATCTCGTTAGTTCTGGCCATGATCAATTACTTAAGAGTGGTGAAGCTGCTACTACTTCTTAAGATGTCTCGGACGATGGAATCGATGAGTCCTTATCCTTGATTCAGGTTTTGTCGAATTATGGTCCTTGTTCTTTGCAAGATTTTGAACCTTTGTCAGTGGATGTTGTGCCAAAATCCATTACTCAAGAAATGGTGGCAGAAGTTCATAAGAATATTCATAGTCAAGGGGATATTATTCCAAGCATGTCAAGAGAAGAGATTCACAAAGCCTTAAAGCTAAAGGGATAACTATGTTAAGGAGTCTTCTCTTTACGAGCACACAAGAGGTTTTTACTCTGATGGTGAGGAGGAGACTTTGGCTCGAGCAGATGATTTTAATTCTTTTATGGCATCGTCCAAAAAGTTATTGTCAATACTCAATAAGATGGAGCTAAAGAAGAAGAGAAAAAAAGAGGAGCTAGATGTTTTAGCATTGGTGTTGAAAAATATCCCAGTTGTGGAAAATTCAACAATAATGACTAGGTCCAAATCCAAGCTAGCCTTCAAAATTCCAAAGCAAAAAAATTCATACGGATTTAGGCGTTAAATGGAGGATTTTCAGTTACTGCTTTTTGAACCAACCGTGGGTTTCATGGAGCATTCAAGCATGCAATTTAGTCATTAAAAGGGACTCACGATGGGGACAAGAATGCACGGAGACTTTCTCAAAAGAAGTAGCCATTTTCCCTTATTTTTTAAATGGAATTATGGATTTATGGGTATTGTAATATTTTAAAGGGGTAAGGTTTAAATGTCCCCCTCTAGTTTCTTGTAATTTTGATTTGGTATTAATAAAAAAAATATTACTTTGGTGTCAAAAAAAAAAAAGAATTTTAATTCCTTAT
Organism: Ilex aquifolium; assembly: GCA_951799425.1. NCBI lineage: Eukaryota > Viridiplantae > Streptophyta > Magnoliopsida > Aquifoliales > Aquifoliaceae > Ilex > Ilex aquifolium. Next base: position 48,042,843 of record OX637393.1, read on the forward strand.
TTCATTGTATTTAGATTGCATCGAGTGATAAGATGCATATGTCCCCCTAGCTAGGTGTAATTTAATTTTTGAATCAATAAATTACCTCGTACCGTCGGGGTTTACCGGAAAAAAAAATGAAATTGAAAGTTTGTTTGATTAATTTAATGTTAACTAATTGAATTTGAATGTTAATTTAATGAATTAAATGCTTATCAGAAAATTTTGAATGTTAATTTAATGAATTAAATGCCTATTAGAAAAAATTGAATGTTAATTAGATGAAATTGAATGTTAATTTGATGAATTGAATATTAATTTGATGAATTGAATGCTAATTTGATGAATTAAATTTTAATTGGGTGAAATTACATGTTACTTTGGTGTTGATTTGATAAATTAAATATTTTTTAATTAGTTTTGGATGTTAATTTGATTAATTGAGTGTTAATTTAACGAAATTGAATATAAATTTGATGAATTCAATGTTAATTTGGCGTTAATTTGATTAATTTAATGTTAATTTGTTGAATTTGATTGTTAATTTATTGAATTAAATGCTTATTAGATAAAAGTGAATGTTAATTCAGTGTTAATTTGATGAATTGAATATTAATGAGATGAAATTGTATGTTACTTTGGTGTTAATTTAATAAATTGAATCTTTATTATTTGATTTAGAAAGTTAATTCAATGAATTGAGTATTAATTGAATGAAATTAAAAGTTAATTTGATTAATTTAATGTAACTAGTTGAATTTGAATGTTAATTTAATAAATTGAATATTTAATCGATGAAATTGAATGTTAATTTGATGGATTAAATATTAATTAGATGAAATTGAATATTACTTTAGTGTTGATTTGATCAATTAAATCTTTATTGGATTATTTCAGATGTTAATTTGTTGAATTGAGTTGTAATTGGATGGATATGAATGTTAATTTGATGAGTTGAATGCTTATTAGATGGAAGTGAATGTTAATTTGATAAATTAAATATTAAGTTAGTGTTAATTTGATAAGTTAAATATAAATTGGATGAAATTGAATGTTAGTTTAGTGTTGATTTGATAAATTGAATTTTTATTGGATGTTAATTGAATGAATTGAATGTTAATTGGATGATTTTAGATATAAATTGGATAAATTTAATATTAATCAAGTTGAATTTTAATGTTAATTTGATGAATGGAATGTGTTAATGTAATATTAATTTGTTAATTACTGTTAATTAAATATTTTAGAGATAAAATTGATAAAATTCATACTTTAGGACCCAATTAATAAAACGTCCATTCTTTTAGGATAAAACTGTTATTAACCTATTGCTAAATCAGGATCGATAATGACAAACAAGGATCAGTCAAGACAAAAATCTTGATTGCCTAATTGGTTAATAACACTTTTATCCCTTAAAGATAGATATTTTGTCAGATTGATATCTAAAATATCAATGTTTTTAATTTTATCTATCAAGTATTCAATTAACATGCAATTCAGAAAATTGACATCACATTAACCTCCAAAATCATCCAATTAACGTTGAACTCATCAAATTAATATTAAATATCAATTTTTTTTTTAAGTTAAACCCTTGTAGGACAAAATTTATTAATAACAAAATTATAAAGAAATTAGGGGAGGACATAAACCGTGCCCCTTACATAAGAGAAATTTAAAAGTTTAAGTTAAATGCAATTACATTTTTCATCATATTCTTGATGCCCATGCCTCCTTTAGAAATTACTTCCACATGGTAGGTCCCTTGGCAAAGAATTTTGCTATGTGGCTTTCCTTCCAACACCAAAAAGTCTAATTGACTGGCCCACCACTTACCTTCCCAACGTTGGAGTCTATCACGAGTATGTGATCTTTCATTGAATTTCTGAAAAAGGCAACAGCAGATCACGATGCAGCCCATTCTGCTGAAAAATCCCTGAATGATTAAACTCCTTTAGTGCAGTTGCTGAAGAACAGTAGCACTCTAGCTGCAACAGAAGAAAAACTGTAAAGTAACCCACTCCAGTCAAAGTAGAGACACTCCAACCGAGAATAGACCTAAACCCGAAACCATTAATGTCTGAAGCCATATTTATTATTTTGCTTTGGGATTTTGAATGCTAGTATGGATTTGGATTTGAATTTGGATTTAGATTTAGACCTAGTCATCCTTGAAAAATCTTTCCTAGATAAAATATTGTTCAAAGTCAACGCCAAAACAGCCAACTCGTCCTCTTTTTGTTTTCTTTTCTTCTCAGCATTATTGAGTTTTCACAATAGTTTCTTGGACGTAGCCATAAAAGATTTATAATCTATAATTGGCTCTAAAACATCCTTCTCTCCATCAGAGAAAAAGTCTCTTGTGTTTTTATGAACAATAGGTTCTTTGGCATAGTCATCCTTAGAGAAAGTGTTATTTAATTTCAATGCTTAATGAATCTCTTCCCTGGACATTTTTGGGATGAACTCCTCTTGTCTGTGGATACGCCGGTGAATTGCCTCCACCATCTGCTTGGTAACAAGCATTGGCTTGTACAAAGAATCATGATCATGCTTATTTAGACACATGGACCATAAACAATGGGAACCTCTTCCAAAGAATCTTCAATACCATACTCAGGATTGAACTGAAAATCTCACCATCCTCATGATTCAAATTAATCAAATTGAAAGAGATTGTTCTTGTAGTCGTGTTAGGCGGCATCTTTCTAGCATCAAGAATTAAAGAACCCCTGTGGTTTGGAGAAGAAGGAATAGGATTCTTGTAACTCCTATAACATTGTTGCTAAAATTGCAGCCTCTTGTTCTGCTACATGAACAGTATTATGAACAGTAGCTTGAGCAGCTGCATCATTTATTATACCTTCATACTCATTTGCATTTACATTCTCCGCATCCGTTGGAACCATGGTTTCTGGAGCAGCAGGCTCTTCACTTGCATTTACTGCCTCTGCATCATTTACCAAATGTTGAACGCTACAATCAACAACAAGAGAAGGGGCCAGTTCTCCTTTGGCTATACCCTCACCCGAAGTCTCCAAAACCTGCACATAGTCTTTGCCTGAGTGATCACCCTTTTCCATGGATCGTAAATCCTTTACTGAATTTTCCATGTTGAGAATTTGGATATCCTGTTCTACTTGATTTTGCACATCCGGGGTTGCTATTTTGGAATCGGGGTTACCAACTATAGTATACCCATTATTATAATGTTTCCAAACTGCCTTATGCTTTTGAGCCTTGAATGCCGGTCTTGATTGCTTGTGAGTTAGACTTTCTTTGTTTTTCTCCTTGGAGTTACCCGTTTGCTAAGTATTCTTTCCTTTACTGCTGCTAAATTTCTGCTATTTGATTGATTCTTACCTTGTAAGTTCGCCGATTCTGGTGGATCTTTTCCTTGCGAATCTTTAGTATCAACTGGATCCTTTCCTTGCAAGTTCTGTGACTTAGTTTCCTTTTCCTACAATCGTCCTCTACATGCCCTTGCTTTCTACAGGACCTGCAATATTTCTTAGCTTTTTCATATACAATCCGTTGCTATCTTGCATCTTCGTCTCCCATATCCAGCTAAATTCTAGATGGATTTTTTGCCAAGAGATTTACTTCAACGCAGACTCTAGCTACTCCTGGTCTAGCCAATGATAATGTGGATTGATCATAGGCTAAAACTTTACCAATAGGCTTTACCAACAACTTCAAATACTGCTTTTTGAAAAAATTCAATGGTAACCTTGGTAAAGATATCCACATGGGCACAATGGAAGGCTCTAAGCCAGGAACAAATGAAGGGAACCATTTGAAAAATTTGAACCGGTAGTCTTCAATCATGGTAGCATCTTTCAACCAAATTTTTAAATAGTCTTCATGCTTTTCGAACCTTATCGAAATATGTCTAGGATCCATTGACCCTATCTCAAACTCTCCTTTCAAATCCCATTTTGAACGAATAACTTCACTTATCACTCCCAAAGTTGGATGTCCATAGGCACATTTACCTACCAATGCATACTACAAAGATGAGCAAGACTGCTTGACTTCTTCATTGGTGAAGTAGAAGGCCGGTTCTCCCTCATAAAATACAACTGGTTTTTCGATCTTGGGGATAGATTCTTGCGTAGGAAAAGGATTAACATGCTGTTTAAAGAGTGATGCAAATGTTTGTTGAGGCTGTGATTGATTTTCAGGCTGTAAATCTGGAGGCTTTGGAGGTATTAAGGAAGAACTTGGTTAAGAACTCATGAGAGGAAAAAATCCTAGGTAGAAGTCAATAATCGATGATATTAAATATCATTCAATTCGCATTGAATTCATCAAATTAACATTCAATTCATTTAATAAACATTCAATTTATTAAATTAACATTTAATTCACTAAATTAACATTGCAATTCAATTAGTTAACATTAAATTCATCAAATTAATATTTAATTTCATCCTATTAACACTCAATTCATCAAATTAACGCTAAATTACCATTCAATTCATCTAATTTATCTTCAAATTCATCCAATTAAAACTCAATTCATCAAATTAATATCTTAAATCATCCAATAAAGTTTCAATTAATCAAATCAATATCAAAGTAATATGCAAATTCATCCAATTAATAATCAAATTAACATTCAATTTCATATTAATAGACTTAAAATTCATAAAAAAATAAAATTTAATTAGCTCAATTGTCTCAAATATTTGTTGAAAAACGAATTTTAATGGGCTTGAATTTTAATATGTAACTCGGCTCGAATTTTAATTGAATTGTACGGACAACAATTGTTTGATGTTTGATTGAAAATATTTCTATCCAGCACGGGAGTAGATGATAATTACCAAACCTTTATTGCTACAGGATCTCTGCCAAGATCGATCCTGATTTAATCGGTAGTCTTGATCCCAAAACATGCCATGATCGGTCTAGATCGGTAGTCTTGATTGCTAGTCTTGATCGCTAACGAAGTCAGGATCGGTCCTAATTAAATCGGTATTCTTGATCGCTAACAAGCCAGAATCGGTTCTGATTAGATTGGTAGTCTTGATCGCTAACGAAGCCAGGATCGATCCTGATTAGATCGGTAATTGATCGTTATTTCAAATTACATGACCGGTCCTGATTTTAAGAAAAATTAAAAGTGGTAAACTTACCAAAAAAAGTGGTAATTATACCAAAAAAGTGGTAAGCTTATCTATAAAAATTTGGTAATCTTACCAATCAATTTTCATTTAATTAGCATTCAATTTTATCTAATAAACATTTAATTCATTAAATTAACATTCAAATTCAACAAGTTAACATTAAATTAAACAAATTAACACTAAATTAACATTGAATTCATCTAATTTACATTCAAATTCATCCAATCAACACTAAATTATTCAAATTAACATCCAAAATTATTTAAAAAATATGTAATTTATCAAATTAACATTTAATTCATCAAATTCATATCCAATTAATCAAATTAACACCAAATTAACATTCAAATTCAACTAGTTAACACTAAATTAATCAAACAAACTTTTAATTTCATTCAATTCACACTTAATTCATTAAATTAACTTTTCAAGTCAGACAATAAAGATTCAATTTATCAAATTAACACCAAAGTAACACACAATTTCATTCAATTAATATTCAATTCATCAATTTAACACCAAATTAACATTCAATTTTCATTCAATTAACATTCAATTTTATCTAATAAACATTTAATTCATTAAATTAACATTCAAATTCAATAAGTTAACATTCAATTCATCAAATTCATATTTAATTTCATCCAATCAACACTAAACTAACATTCAATTTCATCTAAATTATATTTAATTTATCAAATTAACACCAAATTAATATTTAATTTATTAAATTAACATTCACTTCCATCTAATAAGCATTCAACTCATCAAATTAACATTCATATCCATCTAATTAACACTCAATTCAACAAATTAACATTTGAAATAATCCAATAAAGATTCAATTGATCAAATCAACACTAAAGTAATATGCAATTTCATCTAATTAATATTTAAACCATCAAATTAACACCAAATTAACATTCAATTTCATCGATTAAATATTCAATTTATTAAATTGACGTTCAAAATCAACTAGTTACATTAAATTAATCAAATTAACTTTTAATTTCATTCAATTAACACTCAATTCATTGAATTAACTTTCCAAATCAAACAATACAAATTTAATTTATCAAATTAACACCAAAATAACATACAATTTCATCTAATTAATATTCAATTCATCAAATTAACACCAAATTAACATTCAATTTTATCTAATAAGCATTTAATTCATTAAATTAACAATCAAATTCAACAAATTAATATTAAATTAATCAAATTAACATTGAATTCATCTAATTTACTTTCAAATTCATCCAATTAACACTCAATTAATCAAATTAACATCTAAAATTATTTTAAAAAATTCAATTTATCAAATCAACACCAAAGTAGCATATAATTTCATCCAATTAAAATTTAATTTATCAAATTAACATTCAATTCATCAAATTAATATTCAACTTATCAAATTAACACCAAATTAATATTCAATTTCATCTAATTAACTTTCAAATTTTTTTAATAAGCATTTAATTCATTAAATTAACATTCAAATTCAACTGGTTAACATTAAATTAATCAAACAAACTTTTAATTTCATTCAATTAACACTCAATTCATTGAATTAACTTTTCAAATCAAACAATAAAGATTCAATTTATCAAATTAACACCAAAGTAACATACAATTTTATCTAATTAATATTCAATTCATCAATTTAACACCAAAGTAACATGTTAAAGTGATATCAATTTGCTAATTGTTTGTTAATTAAATATTTTAGAGATAAAATTGCTACTTTAGATATGAATCTGATAAAATATCCATAATTTAGGGATAAAAGTGTATTAACCCATTTAGAATGAAATTGAATGTTAATTTATTGAATTTAATGTTTATTTTGTTTGAAGATGCTTACTGACTTTACTCATAACACAAATTAAAATTAGTTTTAAACAATGATAGCACTTTTTTGGTGTAAATTAACACTTTTTGGGGTAAGGTTAACACTTTTGGAGGTAAGGTTAACACTTTTTGGATGTAAGTTAACACTTTTTTAGGTAAGATTAGCACTTTTTGATGTAAAATTAGCAATTTATCGGATAAGAAATCTGAGATAACTTACCACCCAAAATATGATAACTTACCCTCAAGAGGTGGTGAAATTATCCAAAAGATGTAATTTATTCTAAAACAGTGGTTTTGTACCCTTAAAAATGGTAAAATTACCCCTAGAAAGTGGTAACGTATCGCAAAACATGCACATTGGGTTTTAGTGTTTTTCCCTCACATTAGGTAAATAATCGATTTATTCGGTAACCTGTAAAAGAGAAAATATCTAATCAATAGTTTAAAATTATTTATAATGGATCAATGGTTCTGATTAATTTACGAAAATACTTTTTCGGTACCATAGACGGACCCTAAAACAGAAAGTGTGAAATTGTCATACACATAGTGTGCATTACAACAGCTTGTGATGTGAGCTTAAAACTGATAAATAAACACTTAAACTAAACTTTGATTACAACAAAATGGAAAAAGGATATTCTTTAGTTCGGGGATCCAACAAGCATCCTATTGTTTTAACTATGAAAATGTCACCTTATAGCAACTAACTCCCATGTTATTGAAAAGTTAAGCAGTAGGTTTGATATATAAGTGGAACCATATCAGAGCTAATGGTGTTTTGATGGTAATCCTCCTCTTCGTGTAGTTGGTGTTGGCAAATCCAGTTGGAAGTGTTATGGAAAAGCTACAACAATCAGACGTCTTGGTGCTCTTCAGGTTGAATGGACTGTACCTGACAGTTGAAGCTGTGGTTGACATATCATCGTCATGGAAGCCTCTGCCATGAATTTGTTGATGGGTACCGATGCAGCAAAACAATAAGCAGAGAGGGGATCACAAGCACACTCTATATTTGCAGTCTAGATTTATTTAGTTGTGAGGAGAGCATTTTTTTTTTGTAGTTGTGAGAAGTTTAAGCCTTTAAGGGAACAAAAGATTTTCTCAAATGTTTTAGGAACTTTAAATACTGAGCTCTTCTAAGAAGAGATTTTGTGTATTGTGATTTCTCATTTGTTACATCAACCCGCATGTCTAAAAGAGATGGGGCTCGGCTAAGCAAAAATTGACCTTTTATCTAACATAGACAAGGATAAGATAGTTAAGTAAATTGGTTTTCAAAGTAAGATTGATTATTGGATGAAGTTTGGATCTAATATAGCATACACAATATTTGCTTGATGTTAGGTTCATCAAGATTTGTAAAAAGCCGAATACCTATGAAACTATAACTACTTATGAAAGGATAACACATCAACTTATAGTATGTACAAGCCCAAAGTGTATGAACAAAACATTGTGGAGGGGCTAAGTGAGTTTCTTGGAGAGTTGGAGTGGCTTGATCACTTATTTGAAGGATTTTTTCAGGCCACAGTTACTTGGTTAATCCTGACATATTGGAAATAAATGTATTCAAGGATCTTAAAGGGGTTTCCTATTGAGATTCGGAGTTCTAATTCAAAGGTCCCAGCCTCACTTGGACAAACAATAGACCGGGGCGAGCTAATGTCCAAGAGAGATTGGCCCGAGTCCTAATCAACCCCGAATGGAGAGGAAGCTTCCCACATGCCCAAGTTATTCATGAACCTCGATTTGGTTTAAATCACTGCCCCATTCTTATTAATTTTGGTTTCAACCCCAGAAGAGTCCTGCATCAATTTAAATTTGAAGCAATGTGGCTTGAATCGAAACAATGTGAGGAAACAGTCAAAGGGAGCTGGGAAGTGAATCCATATAATGCATAGGAAGTCAGAAAGAGGTAGCAAAGATCTTCAAGCATAGAGCAGAAAAAAGTATGGTAATAGCAGGACACTCATATCCAAATATAAAATACAAACATAGTCATAAAATACAATTTCATCCAAATATAAAATTTGTTTGTATCCGATTCAAATACAATCGTAGTCATAGAGATTGAAGCATCTGTGGATGATGGCATGCGTCATACAATTGCTGGCGAGACCTTTGCCAGAGGATTTAAAAGCGGAAGGCATGGCTCTGTGGAATCTAGGCGGCTGTGTGGTCCAACTCGTTTACCGAAGTTCTGCCTGGCACTATTTAGACTTATTGGAGTTGGAGTTTGCCTCAACTGTTTCGTTCGGAAAATAAAAATCACCATTCCAGAAGACTTTATCAAGATTCAAAATAACATAAGGTTGGTATTAATTGTATGTTTGTTTATTTAGCATTTTATATTTTATAAAAGAAACAATATAAAAAAATGAAGAAGCTAAACCACAAAAAAAAGTCTTTGTTGTTACAATATCCAGTCTTTTGTTTACCACAAATCCCCCGCTCAACGCAAACAAAAAATTCCTATTTTCTAAAACCAACCCTTTCTTGACCAGCTAAATAGTCATCCTCTCTATCCAAAAAGATTGCCAGCTAAAACAACTAAGGAATATTAAAACCCTTAGTGGTATCCACATAAGTTGTGACAGCTCGAGTCAACAATCACCTAAAACATTCATAGAGCAGTTCTTCTGTGTATGCATTGGTTCATTTGAAGCAATGTTTACTGACCTCAACATCTGTTCTCATCTGAACAGGCATGTCTCCAGTTTCTGAAACACCATTTTCAGCCACAGGAACATTACCGGCACCTGTGGTCACATCGTTTTCCATGATACCAGGAGGAGCAGCATCAGCTGGAGCTTCATCAATCTCCATCTTAATAGCTTCTTTGGCAGGCTCTTTTAAAAATGGTACTTCAACATCTTCTTCCAAAAGCTAAATTGTATATCAAAAAAGATTCATTAAAGATTTAACCATAATACCATTGGACAATAGAAAGAGTGGACAAAACCTATCTCCAACACTTACAGTTGCTGACTGAACCGGAACAATGCCATCCTGATTTAGACAGACTCTCAACTTCAGTTTGGCACGTTCACCCTTTTTGGATTGGAAGGGACCAATCTGTCATCCAATAAAGCACTGTCAGGCATGGACTCTATTGTGCGAATCTAAAAGCTTGTGTGAAACATAAAACTATCAACCAATAAAGTGCAGATCATTTACCATGTAAGTCCTGATCTTTGTTTGTCCTTGATGTTCACTCATGTCAGCATAATGAAAGTCTATTGAGAATGTGTCAGATCTGGAAAATATCAGATTCTTCACCCTTGGTATCGGATTCCCCTTGTGAAAAACATTTTCAGCCCCATTTTGGGACTCTGGAGCAGAACCTTTGCACGATCAAGCAATGGGGAAGGGAAATATGTCATTGACCTTCAAAACCCAATAATAATCAATCAAATAAAATGTTTTATCACATCTGGCTAGATGAGATTTGGAAAAAAGAAAGTAAAACAAAAATCATGTAGGAGAGCAAGAACGACACTTCCAAAAGTAAATATGTCACTCAGTTATTCTAGGAACTAGTTATTCGAAGTGGGAAAATCAAGGGTGCAAGCCTCTCATGTTAGAAAATGACATTGAGCAACTACACAAGTGAAAATGCCCAATTGGATTCAATCCACCCAACCAGACTAAAGCGGGTGGGGTAATTGTTTCCTTCGCTTCCCTTCCTTGATGGTAAAGCCCTTTTCATAAATAAAGATAAAGTAGTTTTTTGGAATAAGAGAAAAAAAGGGGTGACTTGATCATAAATTAGCTAAATCTATATCAGCAAGCATAACACCTGTGTCAGCATTCACTACACACCTATTGGAGGTATCTTAATTTATGTAGGCTTCAAAGAATTAAATTTAATGCTACAACAAAAAAAGTCTCTCCTTGACCGGATTTAGAAACAAACCTTGTTGCTTCATAAAGTCGAAATAAGGGGTGTCACGACAATAGGAGCAAGAGAATGTGGTTCAACTTTTCTGCAGACTGAGATATATAACATTTACTCATTTTGCACATGAATGGGAAAAGTCGGTGATAGCGTGAAAGTTACATGTCAACTTTCTCAAGTTGGCACAATGTACAGAATAATAACCCACTAACACCGTGCATAAGAGTGAATAAGCACACCACGTGTATAAAAGGTAAATTACCACAAGAAAAAGAAATATGTTGTTAAAAAAGCAGAGCCGCTTCAATGCACTAAACAAGAACTTGTTTATTGTAGATGAGGCGGAGAAAGGAGGAGGGGTCAAACAGAACATGCATACACCAACAACAAATCGACAAAACTAAATAGAAAGAGAGGAAAAGAAGGACAGAGGACGAGGGGTTAATACAGAGTCAATGGAAGATGACTTCACCTGGAACTCTCTTACTTTAAATGTGGGACTAAGAATTGCACGTTGTAGAGCACAGCCTTTGGCAACACACTCGATGGCCTTCATAGTGCGGCTCGGCTCCTTTCCAAAGAACTCCTTTAGTCTCCTGGTCACGGCAGGGACACGAGACCCCGAACCGACAACCTCAACAACATGGATATCCTTAACTGAAAGTCCAGCATCGAGAAGAGCCTTCTCTAGTGGCTCCGTCACACTTAAAAGAAGTGAAACACTAAGTTGTTCAAATTTCTCCCTCCCGATGAATCCTTTAACATCCTTTCCCTCCATCAAGCACTCTATATTCAGAGGTGCCTCTGCATTTGCACTCAGAACCTTCTTCAGCTTTTCACAAGCCGCGCGAAGCCTAAGACAAGCCCTTGCATTCTGGAAAACATCAATCTTTTACTCTTCCTTGAATGTCGCAGCAAAATACTGAAACAGAACTTCATCAAAATCTCTTCCACCAAGGGATTGAGCAAATGAATGGGCCAATATCTTCAGCTTCCCTTTCTCGAAACCAGCAATACAAACTTGCAATCTAGCATGTCCAATATCAACGAATGCAACATTCAATTGATCATTCTCAGGTAAATCCGTCTTATAAATTCCATATGTCAATGCAGCAGCTGTAGTCTCATGCATTAAACGAAGCGGATGCAAGCCTGCATTTGTAGCTGCATCCATAACAGCTATTCTTTGATGATCAGTAAAATAAACAGGTATTCCAATACAGCAATCGATAACATTTGCGTCATGATGCTTCTTTGCAATGCTCTTCAAATCAGAGAACACCTTCCCCAAAACTTGGGTTGGGGTATATGACCTCACTCCTCCCAAGTAGGGTACATCAATTAGCGGATACCCATCAGACCCCTCGGACACAAAATAGGGCAATGCAGTCAGGTCCCGCTGCATCTCAGGGTCCGAAAACTTGCGTCCAATCAGTCGCTTAATCTGAGAGATCGTTTGTTTGGGATTCATGATATTCGATGCAGTCCCGGCTGATCCAAACAACAACTGCTTGGCCTCAAAACATATAACAGCGGGAGTCTCACATTTGAACTCATCATCAAGTACAACATCAGTTCCCCTTTGCCTTGCGACAGCAACAACTCCACTCCCATTCCTAAGGTCAAAGCCACTCATTTCTGCCACAACAACTCCACTCCCATTCCTGAGGTAAGAAGCTTCACTAAACATTTTTTGATTCGAAAAATTGTGCAAAAAGGTCATTTAGCTAAGGTGCTGCTTTTGTTGCCCTTTGTGAGTAGTTTCATTTTGCATACAAATGCGGAAAGTACTCTGAAAACCATAAATATCTGGTGGCTAAAGTGTTAGTAGTGACTGGCAATTCGGTTAATCTATACAGCTCAACAGTTCAAATGGTTCCTAATAGGATTACAAACAGCTTCTATTTGGAGAAATCAAAAAGCTTTGTCTTGAGGCTGATAGAGACCTATCTATTGAACTAAGAATTTCCACTGACCTTCCATATTTCTTAGTTTTTATTTTCTATGTTTTCATTTGTCCCCCAAACGAATGTGTCAGTTATAGGCCAGTTTTTCAGTGTCTTATAAATCTACTTTTGAACCTCTTTAATCACCAATAAGTTGCATAAATGATATATATGAAACGTGTGTGTGTGTGTGTGTGTGTGCAGCATATTTATGCATGTACAAAGAGGAATGCTGATTTTGCTGATTTAAAATGTGCAGTGGTGTTGGCAAACCATAGTCATGGGTATTTCTTTTCTTTTCTTTTTATTGACAACAAGACACATCGTAAGTTATTTTATGTTCCTCTCAAAGTAATTTACAGTTTTGTGGTGAGCACTACTGTACTCATTACTTCGGAGGCTCACTTTTTTGTTGGTGAACACAGAGCATGAGAAAACCAAAACTCTTTTGGATTTCAGCAGCTGCCCCATTAGCATCAGTTGTTCTCTCAACCCTTCTGGTCACCCTCCTTAGATCGAAGGCTCATGGGATTGCAACTGTAAGAAACAATTACTAGAGCTATATGTTTCCTAATAGAATCTGATGTAATACCATTAAAAAAAATATATTTCTGCAGATAGGGCACTTGCCAAAGGGTCTGAATCCACCATCATCAAACATGCTATATTTTCATGGCGCTTATTTTGCAGTTGCTATCAAAACTGGCATTGTAACAGGAATCTTATCTCTCACAGTAAGTGGTTAGATAAGGAGCTTCTATCTCTATTCATATCGTTATTGAACTTGGTTTTGGATAGATAGCCCTTCATTAAATACCTTTTGCGCTCACATAAAAATGTCACTGGACATTGTCATGTCTTGTGGTGTAGGAAGGAATTGCAGTGGGAAGGACATTCGCTGCTTTGAAAAACTATCAAGTTGATGGTAACAAAGAAATGATGGCTATCGGTCTTATGAACATGGCTGGTTCTTGCTCATCCTGCTATGTTACCACAGGTGATGATCCTCTTTTCTTTGTAAATCTACTTAAAATTATGATGATAGTCACGAAACATACTATTAGCTTCCTCCACTTCAACCAAATTTTCAGGGTCATTTTCTCGATCTGCTGTAAATTACAATGCTGGAGTGCAAACAGTGGTTTCAAACATAATAATGGCATCGGCTGTGCTCATCACTCTGCTGTTTCTCATGCCACTGTTTTATTACACTCCCAATGTCATCTTGGCAGCAATTATCATAACTGCTGTGATTGGGCTAATTGATTATAAGGCTGCCTTTCAATTGTGGAAAGTTGACAAACTCGATTTCTTGGCTTGCTTATTTTCCTTTCTCGGTGTTCTTTTTGTCTCAGTGCCCCTTGGCCTTGCCATTGCAGTAAGCTTCTCTTTTTAAATACTTGGTTAATTTAAAAATGTATAGGGAAAACATCTATATAAAGGACTTTGCTGGTAAATGACCAGCTTTCATGATGTTTATATAGCTTTTATAAGATAGATGACTATATGGCATGCCCGTTATCTGACATCATTGGCTTAAAACGCAGGTTGGAGTTTCAGTTTTCAAGGTTCTCTTGCATGTTACCAGGCCAAACACAGTCATATTAGGGAATATCTCCGGTACGCAAATATATCAAAGTCTTGGCAGATACAGAGATGCTCTAAGGATTCCTTCATTTCTTATTCTTGCTATTGAGGCTCCTATATACTTTGCAAATTCAACTTACCTACAAGAAAGGTTAGTTCAGAACAGAGTGCCTCCGTCATTTCAATATTAATCATTGGTTAGCTAAACCGCAGTTTAAAAGGTATATACTCCAATAATAATTGTATAAAATGTCAAAAATTAATCGGTAGTGCTTGATTTATCAAAATGTGGGAGTCAAGTTTGGTCTACTTACTTCCAATCTCACCATATGTCACCACTGGTTCAGTCAAGTGAGTTTGGAGTATAGTAGTAGCAGGAATGGCATAAGCATCTACTTATGTCATAGTTGTCTAAACAAGTGATACCCTATTGCAGGATATTGAGATGGATTCGGGAGGAGGAAGAGTGGATAATAGCCAACAATGGAAGCACAATGAAATGTGTAATTCTGGACATGACTGGTAAGTTAGCAATGTAACCTTTTTAGTAAGGTACGGTCAGTTTTCTGCAATGTTACTAGATAACTACTTGTGTCACATTATGCATTTATTTTTCTTTCTTTTTTCAGCTGTGACAGCCATAGACATGAGTGGTATTGACTCAATATGTGAACTTCGAAAGGTGCTTGAGAAACAATCACTTCAGGTAAGTGAGTCACTTGATCACTACTCAGTTCATATGTACTAATGGTCATTTTGATGGTAATCCTCCTCTTCATGTAGCTGGTGTTGGCAAATCCAGTTGGAAGTGTTATGGAAAAGCTACAACAATCAGGTGTCTTGGAGTTCTTCGGGTTGAATGGACTGTACCTGACAGTTGGAGAAGCTGTGGCTGACATATCATCTTCATGGAAGGCTCTGCCTTAAATTTGTGTAGACGGGTTCCGACTGAGCAAAACAGAAACAAAGAGGGGGATCACAAGCACTCTCTGTATTTGCAGTATAGATTGATTTAGTTTTCAGGAGAGGAATATATATATATATTTTTGGTAGTTGTGACAAGTTTAAGTCTTCAATGGAACAAAACATTTTCTTCAACATTTTAGAAACTTTAAATGCTGAGCTCTTCTAAGAAGAGATTTTTTTGTGTTTTGACCATCGTTCTTGTTTTATAGACTTTGCTTATTATTTAGTGATTGATCGTAATACTGACACAAGCATCGGAAGGCTTTTCCAGCTTCACTTCGGAAATGACTTCTAACCTTTGTCTTTCTTTACAGCTCACGGATAGGTCACCCCTCAACATTCTTGATTGATTGTCGGATTTTCCCGAGCACTAACCCCTTCAAGCTCTAGGCCGTTTCATCACTTCCATCACATGTAACTCCATTGTGGTGCATCAAAATGGACAAGTGAGATGTGTTCTTCAGGGATGTTACTTTAAGAATTCCCATCTATTCATCTCTTTTATCAGTTATTTGACCATTTGCTGCCACCATTTCTAATGGCAATTTGAAAAGAAAAGTAGAATCGAAAGAAAATTCTAAAAACTAGAGGTGGGTGTGGAGGCAGTTGCTGCTGCTGGTGGGTTGGTAGAGAGGAGTGTTGATACTATTAATGGGTCTGGGCATGGCTTTTTGATGGTGGCGTGGGCAATGTGTTGGTGATAAGCGTGAGTAACTGGGGAAAAATTATTGTGGGGGCGGGGGAGAGGTTTCTGATGATTGGCATGACTCATGAAGCTGAGCTAAATTAGTTTTATTTGTTGCTATTCTTTATGATTATGACCATTTCTTCATGCTATTTTTTAAGCACTTAACAGATTTTATACTTATCTTGTAGTAGATTTTTCTGCGATTTGGTTTTCATTATGCTGTTTAAATAGATAGTTTGTTGCACAATAAAATTAGTCTTCTGCAGTCTCAAAATCAGATTCTCTCATTATCCTTGATCTTTAATTTCCTAAATATCCAACAGATTGGTATCAAAGCCATAATCTTGAGGGACCTGAGATTGAGAGAGCTCAAACACAAACACAAAAACCTACAACCTATTCAGAATGAATTCAGAAAGTTCATTCACTGCGATTGCACCTCCAGTGTTTGATGGAACAAATTATCAGGTGTGGGCTGTTAGAATGGAAGCCTATCTTGATGCTAATGATCTATGGGAAGCTGTTGAACAAGTATATGAAGTTCCACCCTTGCCAGATAATCCAACTCTTGCACAAATCAAGAATCAAAAGGAGAGGAAGCAAAGAAAATCAAAAGCAAGAGCAACCTTGTTTGCAGCGGTCTCATCCATCATTTTTACCAGAATAATGACACTGAAAACAGCCAAGGAAATTTGGGATTTTTTTGAAGCAAGAATATGAAGGAAATGAAAGAGTTAAATTGATGCAAGTACTGAATTTGATCCGAGAATTTGAGATGACAAGGATGAAAGAATCAGAAACGATCAAGGAATATTCCGACTGGCTTCTTGGCATTGTCAACAAAGTAAGACTTCTTAGTACTGATTTTCCTGATTCTAGAATTGTTCAAAAGATCCTAGTCACAATTCCTGAAAAGTTTGAGACTACAATTTCATCTTTGGAAAAACTCAAAAGATGTGTCAAGCATTACCTTGGCAGAATTGTTGAATGCACTGCAGACACAAGAACAAAGGAGGCTTATGAGGCAAGAAGGATCTGTGGATGGCGCTTTTCAAGCCAAATCACAGAATACCAATGGTGGCAAAAACAAAAGGCAGAACAAAACCAACAAGCCTAGAGGTTATGCAAGGAACAACAAAAATAGCCAAAGCAGAAACACTCAAGTCTTTCCACCTTGCCCCTAATGCAAAAAAATCAATCATCCACAGCATAAGTGTTGGTGGAGGCCAGATGCAAGATGTCACAAGTGTGGTCAGTTAGGGCACATGGAAAGGATATGCAAGACTCAACAACAACATGGAGAAGCCAAGGCTGCTGAGGATCAACCTCAAGAGGAGCAATTGTTTGTGGTATCATGATTTGCCACTAACAGCTCCACAGAAAGTTGGCTTATAGATAGTGGTTGTACAAACCACATGACTTATGATCGAGAACTCTTCAAAGAGCTTGACAAGACTGTTATTTCTAAAGTCAGAATTGGAAATGGAGCACACATTGCGGTAAAAGGCAAAGGAACAGTAGCAATTGAAAGCCACACAGGTTTGAAGTTAATTTCTGACGTTTTATATGTTCCTGAAATTAATCAAAACTTTTTGGGTGTTACTCAATCGTTGGAAAAAGGCTATAAGGTGTTGTTTGAAGACAAAAACTGTGTGATTAAAGATTCAAAAGGCATAGAGGTGTTCAAAGTTCAAATGAAAGGCAAAAGCTTTGCCTTGGATTTGATGAAAGAGGAGCAGGCTGCCCTACACAAAGAAGATAGCAATACGGTGCTTTGGTACAAGAGATTGGGGCATTTCCATCATGACGTTCTACTTTTCATGAAGAAGAACGATCTAGTGAAAGACTTGCCTAAATTAAAGGAGGAGCCTCCTAAATGTGCTGCTTGTCAATATAGGAAGCAAACCAGGCTTCCTTTTCAACAAAACAAGGCTTGGAGGGCTCCACAGAGGCTGCAATTAATACACACATATGTGGGAGGACCAATGAAAACACCATCATTGAATGACAGTAAGTATTATATTGCTTTCATTGATGATTACTCAAGAATGTGTTGGATTTATTTTATGAAGCTTAAATCTGAGGTTGCTGGCATCTTTGGGAAGTTTAAAGCTTGGGTTGAAACCCAAAACAGATACAAAATGCAGGTGATCAGGTCTGATAATGGAACTGAATATACCTCTGAGAAATTTAGCAAGTTTTGTGAAGATGCAGGCATCGAACATCAGTTGACAGCACCTTACACTCCTCAACAGAATGGTGTTGTGGAGAGGAAAAATCGGACAATTATGGAGATGACAAGGTGCTTGCTTCAAGATAAAGGGCTGCCAAAGAAATTTTGGACCGAGGCTGTAAATACAACAATTTTTCTGCTAAACAGATTGCCAACAAAAGCTTTGCAAGAAAAAACTCCATTTGAGGCATGGTATGGCTACAAAGCCAAGTTGCTTAATCTGAAGATATTTGGTTGTCTATGTTTCTCTTACATTCCTCAGGTTAAGAGAGACAAATTGGACAAAAAAGCAGAATCTGGGATTTTTGTAGGCTATAGCTCAATTTCAAACGCCTACAGGATCTACTTACCACAAAACAACAAAGTAATTGTCAACAGGGATGTTTAATTATTTGAGTTAGATAACTGGAGTTGGGAGAATGACAAAAAACTTGAGGTTCAAGAGGAGAATGATGATATTGATGATGAACCTGTTAGAGGAACCGGATCACTCTCTGACATTTATCAGAGATGTAATGTTGTTGTAATGGAGCCTGCAGGGTATGAAGAAGCTACAACTGATCAAAAGTGGATAGCTGCAATAAAGGAGGAGCTAAAGATGATTGAAAAGAACCAGACATGGGAGTTGGTAGACAGACCTAAACACAAGAAAGTTATAGGAGTTAAGTGGGTTTATAGGACCAAGCTCAATCCTGATGGTTCTATAAACAAGTACAAGGCAAGACTTGTTGTCAAGGGATATGCCTAGATGTTTGGGGTAGATTTTTCTGAAACTTTTGCCCCAGTTGCTAGGTTGGATACCATAAGGATGTTGTAGGCACTTGCCGCACAAAAAGGCTGGGTTATACACCAAGTGGATGTCAAGTCAACTTTTTTGAATGGATACTTGGAGGAAGAAATTTTTGTGAAGCAACCTG
This sequence comes from Ilex aquifolium, assembly GCA_951799425.1. Taxonomy (NCBI): domain Eukaryota; kingdom Viridiplantae; phylum Streptophyta; class Magnoliopsida; order Aquifoliales; family Aquifoliaceae; genus Ilex; species Ilex aquifolium. The sequence goes on from OX637393.1 coordinate 48,062,052, forward strand.
AAGGGTTTGTTTTTCAAGGACAAGAGGAGAAGGTATATTGCCTGAAAAAATCCCTGTATGGCTTAAAACAGACACCAAGGTCCTGGTATAGCAGAATTGATGCACACTTAGTGAACTTAGGCTTTGAAAAAAGTCTGAGTGAATTTACTTTATATTTCAAGAAGGTTGATGATGAATTACTTGTGGTATCACTGTATGTTGATGATTTACTCGTTACAGGAAGTAGCAAGGAGTTGATTTACAAGTTTAAAGAGGAAATGAAAGATGTCTTTGAAATGACAGACCTTGGGAGGATGACTTTCTTCCTTGGTATGCAGGTACATCAAAAGCAGAATGAAATATTTCTATGCCAGCATAAATATGCAAAGGAAGTCCTCAAGAAATTCAACATGGAAGAGTGCAAGCCAACTGCAACTCCAATGAATCAAAAGGAGAAGTTTTGCAGAGAAGATGGGGCTGAAAAGGTGGATGAAAGACTGTACAGGAGTCTAATAAGCTGTCTAATGTATTTAACTGCAACCAGGCCAGATATCATGCATGCAGTAAGTTTGCTATCAAGGTATATGCACTGTGCTAGTGAAATTCATTTTCAAGCAGCAAAAAGAATTCTTAGATACGTTAAGGGCACAGTTGATTATGGAATAAGGTTCAGTCAAGTTAAAAACTTCAGTCTCCATGGTTATTCTGATAATGATTGGGCTGGTTGTGTTGATGATATGAGAAGCACCTCAGGTTACTGTTTTAGCTTTGATTCTGGAATTTTCTCATGGTATTCTAAGAAGCAAGAAGTCATAGCTCAATCCACAGCAGAAGCAGAGTATGTAGCTGTTGTTGCTGCTGTAAATCAAGCCTTTTGGATCAAGAAACTAATGGCAGATTTGCACATGGAACAACAAGAAAGCACACAAATATTTGTGGACAACCAAGCTGCAATTTCCATTGCTAATAATCCAGTGTTCCATGGCAAAACAAAACACTTCAAGATAAAGTTTTATCCTCTAAGAGAGGTACAAAGGGGAGGAGAAATGCAGCTGATCTACTGCAAAATAGAGAATCAAAGTGCTGACATCCTAACAAAGGCACTTCCAAAGAATAGATATGAATTCTCGAGGCAGAAGCTTGGTGTATGCAGCTCCAAAGTCAAGGAGGAGTGTTAATTGACATGACTCATGAAGCTGAGCTAAATTAGTATTATTTGTTTCTATTCTTTAGGATTATGACCATTTCTTCATGCTATTTTTTAGGCACTTAGCAGATTTTACACTTATCTTGTAGCAGATTTTTCTGCGATTTGGTTTTCATTATGTTGTTTAAATAGATAGCTTCTCAATAAAATTAGTCTTCTGCAGTCTCAAAATCATATTCTCTCATTATCCTTCGTCTTTAATTTCCTAAATATCCAACAGTTTCAGATCCGCCAATGTTGGTGGGGGGTTCAATTAGGTTGGGTTGGGGTTGATTCGTTGAGCCTGATACCATTTTTGCAATAAACTTAAAATATATTTGTGATGGTTATTAAGACGAGGTAAAGTGAAGTTTACCCATCAATCTATAGGTGGACAGAAAGATCAACAAGATTAAGCTTCGGAGTAACTTCTACAAGCCAGAGAAAATATTGTCCATCAAACTATCAAGCCCCACTAACAAAACTGCTCTCTTTTACCTGCAAATCTAATTGCTCATCCAAATGATTTCGAAAAATGAAATGCCAAACATAGATAGTGAATCACCAGAAACCATGATCATTTATGTTTGGAACTACCCACGACTACAAGTGAGGGGGGACTGTTACACAATAAACGCTCAAAAATTTTCAATCTTCAAGTGCCATTTAAACTACTGTTTGTCTGCCATATCATTGAGCACATAACGTTGATTCCATAAAGAAGGCTTCTATAACAGTGTCCACCAAAAGATAAAATCAGGTACCTAACCAGCTTTATCAACGAGCTGCTCCAAAACTACAGGAGAAACCATTGTAATTCCGGAAGAAAATTTGTTCTTCCCTGTTTAGTTTCTCCAGCCAGTCAAACACCTGCATGGAAATACTCGAATCAATTACTCTAGTAGCATAGAAACAAGATAATAACTTAAGTAATTGTTTCTCCAAACCCTTGAAGCTTTTTGTTAGTATGCATGCTCCCTTCCAAATAATTGCAGGGTCTCAACAGCAATTTAAAACAATTATCAGCGAGCGATTTCATTTTCCCTCTTGATTGACAACACAATAATAATCAAACCCTAAATCTCACCCCTATTTAGTTAGTGTACATCAATGATGTTTTTATAAGTAACTTCGCAAGCATTATAGCGGACAACAACAAAGAAATAAGACGCTAGACTTTGAAGAATAAAAATACTTTTGTTGTATATAGTGTGTGAAAGATAGGGACAGACTAATATTTTAATCAACTAAAAGCTAGATTTACATAACTAAAAGCAAGATTTACATAACCAAACATATGTAAAATCTGGATGCAATCACCTTAGAAAAATGATGGACATTGCAGGAACCAACTGCAACTATCATCTTTTTGGATTCCAACTGTTATAAAATAAAAAAATTGGTAGTATCCAAATATAAAATGCTAAATAAACAAGCATATAATTAATAACAACCTTATGTTATTTTGAATCTTGATAAAGCCTTCTGGAATGGTGATTTTTATATTCCGAGCGAAACAACTGAGGCAAACTCCAACCCCAATAAGTCCAAAGAGCGCCATACAGAACTTCGGTAAACGAGTTGGACCACGCAGCCACCTAGATTTCACAGAAGCATGCCTTCCGCCGAGAATGTTAAATCCTCTGACGAATGCCTCGCCAGCAATGGTATCGTACATTTCATCATCCACAGATGTTTCAATCTCTATGAATATGTTTGTATTTGAATTGGATACAAACATATTCAGTTGAGAGATTGCCGCGGAGGGTCGTGTCCTCATCAGAGAATGCACACTTACTGAAAAGATTAAAGGCTACTAGTTTGAAAGTAAAAGCCGCAGTGAACCCATGTTTGCCAATTGAAGAACGAGAGGAAGTTTCTGCTCTTTTACTATCCGAGGGTATCGTATTACAAAATATATCACTTTCAAAAGTGTACCCTCGGATAGTAAAAGAGCAGAAACTTCCTCTCGTTCTTCAATTGGCAAACATGGGTTCACTGCGACTTTTACTTTCAAACCAGTAGTCTTTAATCTTTTCAGTAAGTGTGCATCCTCTGATGAGGACACGACCCTCCATGGCAATCACTCAACTGAATATGTTTGTATCCGATTCAAATACAAACATATTCATAGAGATTGAAACATCTGTGGATGATGAAATGTACGATACCATTGCTGGTGAGGCATTCGTCAAAGGATTTAACATCCTCGGCGGAAGGCATGCTTCTGTGAAATCTAGGCGGCTGCGTGGTCCAACTCGTTTACCGAAGTTCTGCATAGCGCTCTTTGGACTTATTGGGGTTGGAGTTTGCCTCAGTTGTTTCGCTCGGAATATAAAAATCATCATTCCAGAAAGCTTTATCAAGATTCAAAATAACATAAGGTTGTTATTAATTATATGCTTGTTTATTTAGCATTTTATATTTGGATACTAACAATTTTTTTATTTTATAACAGTTGGAGTCCAAAAAGACACGGCCCTCCATGGCAAGTCCATAACCTGAAAATAAAAGAAACAATATAAAAAAATGAAGAAGCTAAACCACAAAAAAAAGTCTTTGTTGTTACAATATCCAGTCTTTTGTTTACCACAAATCCCCCGCTCAACGCAAACAAAAAATTCCTATTTTCTAAAACCAACCCTTTCTTGACCAGCTAAATAGTCATCCTCTCTATCCAAAAAGATTGCCAGCTAAAACAACTAAGGAATATTAAAACCCTTAGTGGTATCCACATAAGTTGTGACAGCTCGAGTCAACAATCACCTAAAACATTCATAGAGCAGTTCTTCTGTGTATGCATTGGTTCATTTGAAGCAATGTTTACTGACCTCAACATCTGTTCTCATCTGAACAGGCATGTCTCCAGTTTCTGAAACACCATTTTCAGCCACAGGAACATTACCGGCACCTGTGGTCACATCGTTTTCCATGATACCAGGAGGAGCAGCATCAGCTGGAGCTTCATCAATCTCCATCTTAATAGCTTCTTTGGCAGGCTCTTTTACAAATGGTACTTCAACATCTTCTTCCAAAAGCTAAATTGTATATCAAAAAAGATTCATTAAAGATTTAACCATAATACCATTGGACAATAGAAAGAGTGGACAAAACCTATCTCCAACACTTACAGTTGCTGACTGAACCGGAACAATGCCATCCTGATTTAGACAGACTCTCAACTTCAGTTTGGCACGTTCACCCTTTTTGGATTGGAAGGGACCAATCTGTCATCCAATAAAGCACTGTCAGGCATGGACTCTATTGTGCGAATCTAAAAGCTTGTGTGAAACATAAAACTATCAACCAATAAAGTGCAGATCATTTACCATGTAAGTCCTGATCTTTGTTTGTCCTTGATGTTCACTCATGTCAGCATAATGAAAGTCTATTGAGAATGTGTCAGATCTGGAAAATATCAGATTCTTCACCCTTGGTATCGGATTCCCCTTGTGAAAAACATTTTCAGCCCCATTTTGGGACTCTGGAGCAGAACCTTTGCACGACCAAGCAACGGGGAAGGGAAATATGTCATTGACCTTCAAAACCCAATAATAATCAATCAAATAAAATGTTTTCTCACATCTGGCTTGATGCGATTTGGAAAAAAGAAAGTAAAACAAAAATCATGTAGGAGAGCAAGAACGACACTTCCAAAAGTAAATATGTCACTCAGTTATTCTAGGAACTAGTTATTCGAAGTGGGAAAATCAAGGGTGCAAGCCTCTCATGTTAGAAAATGACATTGAGCAACTACACAAGTGAAAATGCCCAATTGGATTCAATCCACCCAACCAGACTAAAGCGGGTGGGGTAATTGTTTCCTTCGCTTCCCTTCCTTGATGGTGAAGCCCTTTTCATAAATAAAGATAAAGTAGTTTTTTGGAATAAGAGAAAAAAAGGGGTGACTTGATCATAAATTAGCTAAATCTATATCAGCAAGCATAGCACCTGTGTCAGCATTCACTACACACCTATTGGAGGTATCTTAATTTATGTAGGCTTCAAAGAATTAAATTTAATGCTACAACAAAAAAAGTCTCTCCTTGACCGGATTTAGAAACAAACCTTGTTGCTTCATAAAGTCGAAATAAGGGGTGTCACGACAATAGGAGCAAGAGAATGTGGTTCAACTTTTCTGCAGACTGAGATATATGACATTAACTCATTTTGCACATGAACGGGAAAAGTCGGTGATAGCGTGAAAGTTACATGTCAACTTTCTCAAGTTGGCACAATGTACAGAATAATAACCCACTAACACCGTGCATAAGAGTGAATAAGCACACCACGTGTATAAAAGGTAAATTACCACAAGAAAAAGAAATATGTTGTTAAAAAATCAGAGCCGCTTCAATGCACTAAACAAGAACTTGTTTATTGTAGATGAGGAGGAGAAAGGAGGATGGGTCAAACAGAACATGCATACACCACCAACAACAAATCGACAAAACTAAATAGAAAGAAAGGAAGAGAAGGACAGAGGACGAGGGGTTAATACAGAGTCAATGGAAGATGACTTCACCTGGAACTCTCTTACTTTAAATGTGGGACTAAGAATTGCACATTGTAGAGCACAGCCTTTGGCAACACACTCGATGGCCTTCATAGTGTGGCTCGGCTCCTTTCCAAAGAACTCCTTTAGTCTCCTGGTCACAGCAGGGACACGAGACCCCGAACCAACAACATGGATATCCTTAACTGAAAGTCCAGCATCCAGAAGAGCCTTCTCTAGTGGCTCCGTCACACTTGAAAGAAGTGAAACACTAAGTTGTTCAAATTTCTCCCTCCCGATGAATACTTTAACATCCTTTCCCTCCATCAAGCACTCTAGATTCAGAGGTGCCTCTGCATTTGCACTCAGAACCTTCTTCAGCTTTTCACAAGCAGCGCGAAGCCTAAGACAAGCCCTTGCATTCTGGAAAACATCAATCTTGTACTCTTCCTTGAATGTTGCAGCAAAATACCGAAACAGAACTTCATCAAAATCTCTTCCACCGAGGGATTGATCAAATGAGTGGGCCAATATCTTCAGCTTCCCTTTCTCGAAACCAGCAATACAAACTTGCATGCTAGCATGTCCAATATCAACGAATGCAACATTCAATTGATCATTCTCAAGTAAATCCATCTTATAAATTCCATATGCCAATGCAGCAGCTGTAGTCTCATGCATTAAACGAAGCGGATGCAAGCCTGCATTTGTAGGTGCAACCATAACAGCTTTTCTTTGATGATCAGTAAAATAAACAGGTATTCCAATACAGCAATGGATAACATTTGCGTCATGATGCTTCTTTGCAATGCTCTTCAAATCAGAGAACACCTTCCCCCAAAACTTGGGTTGGGGTATATGACCTCACTCCTCCTAAGTAGGGTACATCAATTAGCGGATACCCATCAAGCCCGTCAGACACAAAATAGGGCAATGTAGTCAGGTCCCGCTGCATCTCAGGGTCCGAAAACTTGCGTCCAATAAGTCGCTTAATCTGAGAGATCGTTTGTTTGGGATTCATGATATTTGATGCAGTCCCGGCTGATCCAAAGAACAACTGCTTGGCCTCAAAACATATAACAGCGGGAGTCTCACATTTGAACTCATCATCAAGTACAACATCAGTTCCCCTTTGCCTTGCGACAGCAACAACTCCACTCCCATTCCTAAGGTCAAAGCCACTCATTCCTGCCACAACAACTTCTTATCAGATTCCCTTACTGATCTGACAAACTGTGCCATAACCTAAGTATTAAATGTTGATGTATGCTAGTACAACTGAACTCTAAGAAAGAAGAAGTACTTTTCTAAACGGGAAAAATAAATTTGCACGTATTTGGACACAGATTATCAGCATTGATTTAAGATATGTAATAATACTAGTTAATTGTATTAATAAATTTTTCCTCAATATAGTAATCAACTCCGATCAAACGATAACAAAAACACAATTTAACAAATTCCAAAAAGTATTAACCACGACAAACATGATTTCACCATAATTTTTGCACAAAGTAAATAAATAACAATACGCGAATCCATAAGAAAACAACAGCCAAATCAATAGTTAATAAACTACATTCGACGATCATTTCAACGTGTGAAATCTACAATACGTGCTCAATTATAGAGAACCACATACTATGAGCAAGTGAACGAATATTTAGGAGAGAAAATACAAGAAATTGAAAGGCTGAATCGAAGCAATTATTGATAGAAATTGAAAGTATACCAGGTAAATTGAAGCTACAGCACTACAGTAGGCTTCTTTTCTTCTTCTTCACACAAGTATCGGCAAAGATGGTCCTCAAGTCCTCCTCTGCTGAAATCGAGCTCCTCGAGTCCTCTTCTGTCGGAATCGAGCTTCGATCGCTAAGTCATTCCCTCTCTGCCAATCTCTCTCTCTCTTTATTCGTTTTTCACCAATACACTTGTGTAAAGCCCACGTGATAACTAGTTAGAGCATCTTCAAAAGGCTAGATAAACCCTCCCCTTAGTTATTTTAGATAGTTTCTGTGACTCCAACAGACTAGCTATTCCCCTATCTATTTCCCATTGTCCCCTTTTCACTCGCTACATCTAGCTAGCCAGTCTCTCCCTCGCTCCATCCTCCTCCTCTTCGAGTCTCAGAGACTCTCGCCTCTCCCAGCCTCTCTTTGCCTCTCCATCGATTGAACTCGAAGCCACAAGCACCCTGAAATCTTAAGCCACAAAACTTAAATCCCAAATCTGAAATCTTAAGCCACAAAACCACAAAACCTGAAATCTTACTGCCGCCTCTCAAGCCACAAAACCTAAGAAGCTCCACAGCACAGACGATCCACAGCACCCGAAGCTCACTGAAGCTCCACCGACAAGGCTTCATCGCATAAAGGCTCCACCGACTGAAGCTTCATCGCAGAAGGCTCCACCGACTGAAGGCTCACCGATAGAGTCTTTGGCTCTTTATTTTACGCGCTTCACGAGAGAGAGAAGAAGAAATAGCCTGAGGGACGAACTGTGAGGGGATGGGGCCGCTGGGCTGCTCTGCGGTTCTGCCTTCTACCCTCGCAAATGAAGATGGCGAGTTAAAGATGAAGAAGGAAAAGGGGGCTCTGTTCACTAAAATTCTTAAACGATTTTATTGGTATGTGTCATAAATAATCTCAATTTCATCTTATGTGTAATTGCAAAATAGTTGTGATTTGGGGTTGAACGATTGAACAATGAGATTTTTTGTGATTTAGGATTGATGTGTATGGTCTCTCTCCCTCTCTCTCATAATGGGGAAAACGATGAATCGATTAAAATCCAGCAAATCCCCCCAATTCACTTCCAAAAATCCAACAAAACCCAAAAAAAAAATCCAAAAAACTAGCAAAATCCTCTAAGTATTTTATAATATTTATTCTTGTAGTCCATAATTGATTAAATTTATACAATGTATAGTTGAATTGCTATTTTTTAAATTTTATTATTAAAAGTTAGTTAAAATTAATTAAAGTGGTCAGTTAAAATAAATAGCGTTGTTGGACTGAATTTGAAAAAATTGTTAACTAAAGTAGATAATATAATATTTAAATATATTTTAAATAGTTATTTTAAATAGCATTATTAGAGATACTCTTAGTCGGTTAGGATGTGATGTCATCACCGATTATATTGAGTTTTCTGTTTCTCTCTCCTCTTTTCTCTCTCTGTTATTCCTCTTCCCTCAGTTGTGGGAGTTATATTTGGGGACTTCTACAGTACTTTATCATAGACACAAGTAAGTTGTGCTACTGCTTGGACCAAGTTGAAATCGTTGACCAGGGTAGTGTCCAGGCGCCAATTATTCAAATTGGCAAGTTTGAAATTGGGAACCGTCTGTTTCCCTCCAAAAGTGAACTTTTTAATACCCAAAATGCCCTCACATACACTAACCAAAGTTCACCTCACCTTTTATCAAATTCTCGGACCTAAAGCTTGTGGGTGTCTCAGCTAGCAAGCGAGCAATGGTGATGTGCTGCGTTAAGAGAGGTTGAATATGAGGTAGTTTGATTCTGGTATAAATTTATTTTATTAAGGAATAAGGGTTAGCTTTATCCAATTAAGGAATAAGGGTTAGCTTTATCCAATTAAGGAATAAGGGGCTTTTCCAAGTACAAGGATGCAATGTGCTATGGGTGTGTTTGGCAAGTAGGTTAAAGTGGGTTAACACCCATATGCATAGGCTAATAAGGTAATGGGTCCCACAAAACCCTTGTTTGGGAAGTAAAAATTGAGTGAGGGTATAAATCCCGGGTCAAACCTTGACCCGTGTGCTACAGTATTTTTTATCCCAGCTACATGGGTTAAATGTAACCCACCTCCCCCATGGGTTACAAACCTTGCCAAAAGGATAAGAGATGCAATGACATTTTTACCCTAGACAAATGTTCCTACCCTTTTCGGATCCTTGGCTGAGAAGCACATAGGCAACGATGATGACGAAGGCGAAGGGGAAGCTTCTGGTAGGCGAAGGGGAAGCTTCTGCAAGATTGGTGGGTCTGTTGAGATGGTTTCTTGGGGTTTGGATTTGTGTTGGTTTGAGTCTGATGGCGGTGGTTTGGTGGAGTTGATGCTGTCTCCTGAAGCTCTTTTCCGAGCTGCTATGGCGGAAGAGTATGAGTGTGAGTGTGTGTGTGTGCGCGCTTTCTCCCCCTCTCTTTCTCTCTCTCTCTCTCTCCTTTGTGGAATAAGCTTGAATTGAATGGAAAGTTGAGTTCTCTTCTCTCTCTACCTCCGGCAGTGATGGGTAGAGACCCAATTGCTTGAAGAGTTCTGTTCGAAGAAAATTGAGATTGGGAAAATTGAGACCCAATTGCTTGTATTTGGACTACTGCGTTGGTGGGTATGTTGAAGCTGCTTGAGGACTGCTGTAATGGTAGGTCTGTTGAAGCGTTTTGAGGAATGTTGTGATGGTGCTGCTGTGATGGTGGGTCTTCTGCTAGTGGAAGCTACTTCAATTTTTGGTGTTTTGTGTCTTTTCTTGGTTGTAATACTTATGACAGTAGTTTGTTTTGAAGGATTCAAGCCAAGTTTTGGCTTATCCTTTTTTCTTCTTGTAAATTTTTCTGTTTTTTAATAAATTTTTTTTTAAAAAAAAAAAATTTATAGATGTTTATAGGTTAAGTGAGAAATCCAAACAAAGGATTGCATTGGATTGGATATATCAATGGGCAAAATGGTAAATATCTACAAAAAACAAATATCAAAGTCCATGGCCCCATAAAATTGAATTATTCTTGCCATACAATGGTTTGGATTGGATAGCATACATAACCCATCCAATTAAGTGGCTAATTGGGTTTGGGTGGGATAGGTTAGGAAACAAAAAATCATATCTTTTCCTATCCTTGTGGGTTATCCAAACGCACCCTATGCGGTCAAATTATAGGGAGGTAATTCATAAATTGTCCAGTTAACAAAAGGATAAGCCTATACACCATAGAACATTTTCCAGTACCATACATCTTAGATTTTTCTTTGATTTATTTTTTACTATTGTTTGTGATAATAACCCCTAATAAGGTTAATTACAAAATACTCATTCCAAATGTAGGTCAAATTCCAATCAACTTCGTATGGATTCAATTTCAATAACTTTTGCCCCGTAAGAGTGTGTTTGGGTGGTGGGATAAAGAGGATTAACACCCATAAAGATAGGTAAATAAGGTCGTGGGTCCCATTTATTCTTTATTTGGGAAGCATTTTTTGAGACAGGATAAAAATTTCGGGTCAAGCCTTGACCTGGTTGCTACAATGGTCCATAACTCCCCTACACCTGTTACAATTAACTCACCCCTCGTGCGTTACAAACCCAAGCCGCAAGTTAATCATCCAGCAAACTCATTTGTCCCTCTCTTTCCTTGTCACTCAACCACTCACACACAACTACACACACAGCTGAGCTCGCTCCAGGGGTTTGGGTTAGAGGCGACGACGAAGGTGCTGCATAGAGGTGACGAAGAAGAAAAGGTTTGGAGAAACCCTGGTGGGTTCGATGGGTCAAGAACGACATTGAATGGCTTAGTTGTCGCCGACGATGATGAGGGTCTAGTCGTCGGCTTGTGATCTTCTTCTTCATAATCGGAGAGTATCACCATGGATACAGAGGCAGAAAGCGATTTCGACATATGGTGGTGGGTGGTAGTGGTGGCATTTTTATTGTGGTGGTGGGTGTTTCTACTGTGGTGGTGGTGGCAGCATTTCTATTACGGTAGTGGTGGTGGTAGGTGTTTCTATTGTGGTGGTGGCGTTTTTGTTCTGGTGGTGGTATTACTCCAGTGCTTTCTCCGTCATTGCAAAACTTCCCCATCTCTCTCTGGTATTATGGGTGAACACAAAGAAGCACCAATTTTTTTTAGATCTGTTCTTCATGTTATCTGAGCTTAAAAAAAATTATCAATGGGCATAATGATAAATAAATATAAAAGTCAAGGTGGAATCCATCCAATTCAATTGTTCCTTGCTAAACAATAGTTTGGGTTGGATGACATAAATAACTCATCCAATTAAGTGTCTGAGTTAATTTGGGTGAAATGGATTAGGATACAAAAAATCCAATCTATTCCTATCCTTACCGATTAATTGCTGACACTTATATTGTTATGGTGTAGATACGTGTCCTGAATGTAAATTACAACTACAAAAAGTATAATCGATTATAAATATTTTATGATCAATCCTCAGATTCACAACTTTTAAAAGAAAAGTTACACCTCATAAAAATTAAATTATACATTTTAATGGTGAAGCTGACTAGAATTATTCATGATCGATCGTAAATAATTTCGATCAATTATATCTTCACTTTTAAAAAATATAATTAAACCATAAAACCGATTGATATTTTATGGAAAAGAGCATTTGCTAAGCATAATTAATTTCAGCTCAATAAAACCGGAAGCTAAATGATAGAGAGATATTGTATTGTACAAGTAGAAACTTAAAATAAATATTATACTCTACTTTGCTGAGCAATAAATAAATAAATAATATCTACTAACTAAACATTACTATTCATCACAATCGTTGGGTTGGGTTGGTTGATTGTATCGGACAACCACGTTTGCATTGGAGTAATCATTTCCTAGCAGCTGATGATAAATATTCTTCCATACCCCTTCAGACCATCTATGTCTGTATGGGCCAAGACTCAAATCGAGTCCAGTATAGTACCATGGGTCAATAACCATCTGATTGAGTGCAACAGCATTTCTCAATAAATATATGGCACACTCCATGTGACTCCAGGTGCCAGAAAATCCACTGAGTTCAACTTCTTTCAAATGAGTATGGACACATTGACCTATCTCCTCCACACTTTTCTGCTTGTAATGCAACGATTCTTCAATCTGTTACCATAATAGAATTTCATTAAATACATCATTATTTCAAGTCATCCACAATTGCAAGAAGCAAGTTCTTTCCACTTTCTAAAGGTAGATCATAGAATCTTATCTTTGTAGATAAATTTAATCATGAAATAAGAAAGGACTCATGACAAATTGAACATAAACTTAAATAAGAAAGGACTCATAACATAAACTTTAAATCGAGCCAAAAAAAAAAGTATACAGACCAAATCAATTATGATATGCAAGACCAAAATAATAAGAACAAGGTTAGTGCCATTGTCTTGCTGCTGCAAAAAAAGATCCCCAGTCAAAGCTTTTTCTGAAATGATTTTGCAAAATGGATGAGCAGAAAACAGTAAATAAAAAGAAAGAGGAGGAGAATGAAAAAAGAGCTCCAATATAAGGAATAATAGCCAACAAAAGTGCTGCTCTGATACCATGTCCTTGCATTTTTTTTTCTTTTTTTTTTGTTGGGAGAGAGAGGGGGGATGAATTGTCTTGTTCATTGTCATTCACAGAATTAGCTGACTATGTTGTAGCTGTTGTCAAAGCCAAACTTTTCCATCCCCAAGTCTGCACTTAAAGCACTACAACAACAATGAATAACCCTTGCTAGTCCCCAAATTAATCTCAGTCTAACCATTTTAAACAGTTTAAGATTATTTTGTAGCTGCCAACCATCCCAGGGTACATAATATTCAATGTACCTGCAATAGGCAAAATTTCTTTGAAATCATTATAGTACAATAAGAGAAATTGATATCAGAACCTCATTTAAAAACCCCAGTATTATCATATCAGAAGCTTCCTTCAAAGTGGTTGAAGATGATCGGGGAAATATCAAGATTTAACCCTCTCTCCCTCTGTAGAAAGTACAAACCTCCATGTAATCATCACAAAAATCTATGGGGGTAATCATTGGTAGTATATTAGAGCATTGGTCACTATTTACAGTCCAACCATTAGTTCTTCCATTCAGGAGACCTGTGGTGTAGTTACTGTTTCGGGTCTAGAAACCAGATTTGTGGACTTAACCCCAAATTTTCAAATAAATCGTTCTCTCATCTTATTTCTTGATTCTTACTTCTCTCTGGACCTTGAAGCAAACAAATTTTACTAGGCTTTTCGTATAGAAGTTAAGTACTTGGATTACTAATAGAATTCATATTTGAAAATTTGAATCCTTGAGGACCCTATGCTGTAAAATACTGGCATCAGTGGCCCTAATATTCTGGAAAAAAAGAAAAGAAAAGAAAAGAAAGGAAAGGGAGTTCAGGAGATTTATGAAGAGGTGTGAGAAATGCAACTGAATAGAAATTTTGTTGATGGAAAATTTTCTTGATGTTTACAGAGTTAATGGTGGAGTAACGGTTCAGAGGGGCATGCGAATTACAAACAGTTAAAAGAAAAGTCGGATCTTTCCCATGTTATCCATTTTTTATTTGTGGGACAAAGACTCCATTGTTTCTTCACAGGAGCACTTGGTCAATTTAAGGGTGCATAGATAGCAGATCCATGGCTCAAGCGGGAGGGCATGAAAGGAAGATGGGATGTCAAATGTTGTGCGAGAGGGGATTACGATAATATTTAGTTATAATGAAAATATTGGGGTTATAGGAGATCCTCTAGATTCCAGAACCACGCCAGCATGCACGTCACATTACAGTTTGATGAGCCAAGTAGATAAAGAAGGCCAATTTTCAAATCAATTGCTACAAGGATGGGAATGTACGCTATGAAAGATATGGTGGTAAAGCCTGATACATGAACCTGCTGCTCCATTTGTCAAAAAAGAGGTGGGTGCAGCACCTACGGATGAAAAATATGATCAACTTTGCAAGACCAGATGGAAGAAATAATATTTTTTTGTCCAAAAAGAAACGTAATTGGTAGTTTAATAGGACTATTTCAATCATTTATTTATTCGGATATTGATTATGAATTTTTTATAGGAGTGTTTTAGTAAGAATTTTATTAGGAAAATAATTACGGTTGAGAATTTGGTATTAGTGTGTTTCTTGGCCTAATCCCTCCTTTTCTTTCATCCTCTTTTCTCCTGTGTTGCTTCTTTCCAATCCTGCATCAATTGGTATCATAGCCTAGCGTTGATCAATTTTTGGTCATCGTGCTTCCACAACCTTGATGTTTGTCGCCTTCTTCCGTTCTGCTTCAAATAAAGGTTTGCTTTAATCTATTTGTGGATTCAAAAATATCTGATTCCTGATCTCATTATCTTTGTTGTATTTATCATCGCCAGACACTTTCATCGTGATCAGAGTGGTGAAAAACACTCCTAGGTGCAAATGCCTAAAGTGCCTCAATTGGCCTGAGACAAGGCAGATGTTTAGAAGGACATAAGATCTAAATAGAAATTAACTTTGAACGATATAGTCAAAAAGAATATGATAACTTCCTATTTAACAAAAAAGAATAGAATTCAATAGAGAAACATGATTTATATAGCCTATCCCAAATAGTTAGGATAAGATTTTGTTGAGGCGAGTTGAATATTTAATCCAGCTTGACATAATATATTATCTCATTATATATGTTTTTGTAATAAGTGTACCACCCAAGGGCATAGTAGTCTTTTACTTTTGAGATACTTATACATATGAGCTAGGGTTAGGCAATAGGATTTACAATTCTTTCCCTTCTCTCACCTAATTCTTCCATAATCTTCTTCATCCACAAACTATAAAACTTCACAAAACTAACATCAGCAGTAGACACTACATGTTGGACTAAAAAGGTCACTCACTCCTTTGCTACAACCAATTTCAGTAAGATAAGCAGGGCACCAAAAAGTTAACACGAGTGGGCGAGTGTGAATGCATGTATGTGTATCAGTGTGAGTGTATCGATGAGTATCTCAAATTGTGTGTGTGAGAGAGAGAGAGAGAGACAGATAGACTGCAATGCAATGATGACTAACCTGTACAGCGAGTTTCCGCAACAGGGGAAGGGCACGCAGAACACGAGCCATAATTTTTACAAGATCATTCCCAGTGTCAAAATATATAAACAACTCCAATTGCATGACATTACTGAGCTTGATTGGGTTTGCGGGTATATGTTTCACCTAGAAAGCAAATGTAAACCATAAATATGGTGAGAAAAATTGGCACTCATAAAGAGCAAAGAAATGAAGGCTTTGCTGTTGATTCACATACCCCTTCAGTTTTAATTAAAAGAGTTGTCAGCTGAGGAAGATCTTTAGCAAATTTTTTGAAGATGTACTGAATCCAATCGCTGCTTATTAGCCAAAGAAACACTTTTTTCAGCTTTGGCACATTGGAAAACGAGATTTTTATCCTGCCACAATCAGTGAGTTCAAAGGTGCTGAGATTAATAGCAGAAAGCTCAATCTCCTTCAAGCCACGACAACAATTCACCACCACCTTTTGCAAGCTGGGGGGCCCAAATATGCAAAATTTAACAGGAAGGTTGCATTGTTTCACCATCAACGTCTCTAGCTTCAAACAGACAACAAGGAGATTCTCCAAATCCCCTTGAGTTAATGGTACATAATTTAGATCGAGGGTAAGGAGGGTGTTGAACTGACAGCAGATATCTGGTTTCAACATGCACCAGTATACCCGCAAATGCTTCAGATTGGAAGCCTCAGAAAGAAGCTGACAAGACAATGTATATGGGTCATCGTACAGGTTGCGGTACTTCGCCGCCGTAAAGTGACGAGCATTCGAAGTTGAGATCAAGCCTTTCAACACCCATTCTTATTGCAAAAAAGATCCATCGGTTGACTGCATTAGTAAACTTTCTTTCAAAGCAAAAAGCAACCTTGAAAGAACGTATCTGTGGAGCCAAGTAGAGCTTTATAAACTGATGCACTGTTTGTGCAAATTTGTGCTTAACACTTCGGCAAAGGTGCGGTTTAATATGCCTACGAGCATTGAGGATTAGCCATTCCTTAGTGATGTTTTTATTGTATGAGCCAGGCAGTCCAAGACGGGCACCAGCGTCGTTACAATTGTTAGATCTCCCGAACATTTTACACAAGTCAAACTCAATGTTAGTGTTAGACAACGAAGCACAGATATATCTCCATCTTCTTGACAACACTCTTGCCTTAAAAACATCTCTTACTTCCAATAATGAGATAATTAAGTACAGAATGTCATCAGGCAGTCTACTAATTCGATCATTCCCATTATATTTGTTCATAAGACAATACTCTTCGATACGCTTTTGGAAAAGGCAATCCTCCTCATTGTAATTCACCTATTTGGCCAAAAAGAAACAACAGAACTAAAATTAACAAGGAAATTAACAGCTCGGAAAAGTAACAATTTGGCGATTTCAGCATCCATATCAAGGTTCTTCTCTCTTTTTTCCCTTTTTTTTTTTTTGGGGGGGGGGGGGCGGGGACGGGGCTTTAAACACCATGCACAAAGGACAAATGCAGATGAATTCACCACCTTCTTTTGGCCCATCAAGCAATTATCAAAATTTTGTTTTGTTTCATACAAAACGTCCCAGTGATTGAAATAGAAGTTACCATGTCTCAGAATGTTTCCAATGAAATGTCGTTTTCTATTTTATGCCTGTCTCAAAGGAAGGAGGTGAACATCATTGGTTCGACACAAGGAGATAATCATGCGCACTTACTCGTGTCATACATCCTTAAAATTCATGTGAATTTGTTTGTTCAACAAAAATGAATTATTTGAAAATATTTAAAATGACTTATGCTTTGTGTTAACCTTTACTTTTGTTCTCCGAATTCAGCTCATCTATTATACATTGATGTTTAGACAATAAACATGCTAAATATAGATATTCCAATTCATGTTTCCACACGTTTTTAAAAATTTTCCCCTTTCCAAAAGGTAGCCATTTCCGAGCTAATTGAAATCAATCATGGAAACGAAATTTTGATCACTGCTTTCAAGTACTTTTAACTAACCATTTAAGTCATCGGCTTTTATTCATAGACCATCTGCCAAACATTCATACGTCCCATAAGCAAAATTCTAAACGTAGCTTTCATTAAACTGGACCAAAAGAACAAAGGCAAAGAAAATTGCAAGTTCACCATAATAGTAAATGTCCAACAGAAGCTGTCATCAAATTGAATATGCCAAATTCACACAAAATAACATTGTCATAAGTGATGTGTTCAGTAAAACACCTTTCCATATATTTCTTTACTCCTACGTAGATATTCAAGGCTTCTTCCCCAGAATCCATAAGTAGCATAGAAAGCCAATATGCAGAGCTCAAGAATCATTATTCTGGTTTTCCAGGGAAAAAAAATCACTCATTTAGTCAACAAAAAATAAAGCCGAAGAAAAACATGCTTAGATTAACAAGGTTTAAAAGACAAAAATACCTCCAGATTATTCAAAGATAAAAGACAATAGTATCACAACTTAGGGCAATAGTATCTCCAGCGCAACCACTCACAACGAGAGACAAATGCAATTGGACATATTATAAATCCCATGAAAAAAAAATATCAACCTATCAATTATGTATTACAATATAATTTTGATGTTCAGAAAGAATGTGACGCCCCTAAAAACCGGGGTCCTTTGTCAACCCGTTGATCACCTATCAACCCGCAGAAGTACCCTTGAATGCCGCACAACCCGACATCACGTCAATAGCATCCTCTTCACCGGGATCATAACCCACACGGATAACATGTGTAAATTTCACCATTTACCAATCCATGGTCCGACATACATCAATTTACACTTATAATTTCCCTTAAACCTCCTTTGAACACAAGGAATAGATGCCCGGAACTTAGCAAAAACATTTTAAAATTTTAGAATTTAAGGAAAACCTGCCGGTAGAAGATCTCTAAGTTCTACCGGTAGAAGTGCTCACTGGACTGAGATTTTTTGAAAACTGGGGGAAACCTACCAGTAGAAGAAGTCCATGTTCTACCCGGTAGAAAAACCTTCTAAAATTCTTCTACCGGTAGGAAACATGACGTTCTACCGGCAGGAGAACCTACTGGAAATATTCTACCGGCAAAACTCGACGTTCTACCGGTAGAACTGCCCAGCCGTTGTTGCTTGTTGCTTGTTGCTTGCCGCTTGGTAGCTTTCCCCCAATTTTCTAAAAATCTCAGTCTAGTGAGCATTTCTACTGGTAGAACTTAGAGATCTTCTACCAGTAAGTTTTCCTCAAATTCCAAAATTTTAAAATATTTTTGCTAAGTCCCGGGCATATACTCCTTGTGCTCAAAGGAGGTTTAAGGGAAATTATAAGTGTAAATTGATGTATGTCGGACCATGGATTGGTAAATGGTGAAATGTACACAGGTTATCCGTGTGGGTTATGATCCCGGTGAAGGGGATGCTATTGATGTGATGTCGAGTTGTGCGGCATTCACGGGTACTTCCGCGAGTTGATGGGTGATCAACGGGTTGACAAATGACCCCCGATTTTTAGGAGCATCACAACTTGGTATCAGAGCATAAGTCATAAGTCTTATATGAGCCTTGTCGAAAATGAGTCTATCATATTCCATTGCAAGAATAAAAGAGGTTTAGAGTCCATGGTATAGATTAGGCTCTGATGACCGTCACAAAGAAACTGATTCTTAAAAGTCATAATCAATGTTTGCTGCCTTCAATATGCAGTATTCTAAAGGATCATAAGACTTCCCATCCAGCACAACCAGAGAACCATGCACTTCAACCATTACAACTTTAATGGCACACGGATCAAACAAGAAGAAACGGATCAAACGAGAAGAAACTTGAGTACAATTCAAAAGACATCCAACTGGTGAAACAGACACCAGAAAGCCATTATATTTAAAGAAAAAACAATAATAACAAGGAATTGGGGGAGGGGGAGATGCAGAAATCAGATGTATACATTTACGGTGTTGGTGTATCAGATATATATCAATAAAAATGGAATAATCAAGTTGGTGCAGGTATCAAGGTTGAGTATAGAGCATAAAAAAGCATCTCCTTTAAAATAATCTGACTGTTTCAAATTTAAGGACAGTTGACAGGCTGTTCAACTGCAAACTATAATTGCTCAGTCTACAATAGTAAGCTAAAAGTAGTCGCATTTTGACCCTTTAATTTTCTTCCTTTTCTTGTGTTTTGTTCTTTCGGCTATGTCTAAGCTAAGATTCTGTCGAGAGTTAATAAAAAAAATTTGATGAGCCATTAGCCCTCATAATCCCAAAGACTTTTCCCAATCATCTTTTCCCACCAAAGGTAAAGCTCTATACAACAATGACCAACATTAGCCCTTTACATCCCAACTTAGGAGTCTCATATGACAAGGATTGATGATGATATAATTTCAACAATGCTTCAGCCTTCTTATATAAACCAACTATCACAAAATGTGGTCAGATCAAGTTGTACTTCACATGCTAACGCGCGTTTATCAGAATAGATCAACAAATGGTATTTATGCATAAATCACGTTGGCAAGTGTCTCTGTCCTTTCCATTTCTTATTACTCTTTAGTTCACTTATACTAACATTTCTAGTAACAACTCATTTATTCAGGCAAGACATCTTACGATGTCATGATGAGCCAATTCCTATGGCCATCCCGTTAATATTTCTGGCTCTCCAGAGTCTCTCCGTAGGATACTTGGTCAATGTGTGACTCGACAGGTATTGTCCATCAAGATTTTTGTGATTGGAAGAGGAAATTCTTCGGGAATGCGAACTTCAAGCCTATTAAGTCAATCCAAACTCGAATCTACCCGTTCTCTTCGTTATTGAGGCAGTGGCAGAGCCATGGCCCCCCTCAATTTTTGAAATTATACATTACACTCCTAAAATTATGTTTTGATCATATTTATATATCACTCAAATTCTTACAATACATTAAATTATAATCTTGATTTTACTTTATCCTTTTAACTATTGATTAGACCACGTTGAACCATTAACTATTAAAATTGTAACAATTTGCATAAATCATTAAATTTTGATATTGTATAAATTTGTAAATTTTAGACTATTTTAAATTATTAATGGTGCAATTGATTTGAATTTTACATCTAATAATTCAACTAGTTTCGATTAACCTTATTCATTTTGTTGAAAATAATAATTATACTATACTGTGTGAGATTGATTCTTATATATTCTATGCATGTACATGTCATAACATTAATGATCTAATTGAATAATCCACATATTGAATAAAAATATCATGTTATATAACTATTTGGGCCCCTTAAGAGAAAATCCTGACTTCGCCCCTTACCGATCGAGGCAATCTTCGCCAACCAATTGGGATGTTCTTCTTCTCTCATGAAAGCCACAATCTTTTTTTTTTTTTTTTACTTCTTTCTCAATCTTCTTTATAAGAAGTGACTGAAAGCTAAGACCCAAATACTAAGAATGAACCGTAATGCTTTAAGCTACAAATCTGGGGAGAAGGACACAAAACGAAAATAAGGTGCAACTTTATGGCTTTTAATAAATTTTTGCCTAATAAAATCTAAATACTAAAGTAGAGTTGTTTTTTAATTGCCCAACCTATCAAGAGCTCAAGACAGTTCAAATCATTCAAATTTGACACGATGGACAAAAATCTCTCCCGTCAATTTTCATTTTTATGCCCCACTCTGAGGTAATCTCTCCATTCTTCCTCCTTTTCACTTAAACTTCTCATTTTCTATGCCCCACTCATTCCCATCTTAGCGCTAAATCACATCCCCAATTAGATGTGCATTGAACAATATTTCTTTGACTTCCAAAATTCTTTTTTCATAGTCTCTTCTCTTATCATTCTCCCCATCTGCTTCGTCCCCACCATCTCTCCCATCTCCCTCTCTTCACTGAAACCAACCAGCAAGACACATCTCTCTTTATCTTTCTACTCATCTCCTTCCTCTCTTTCCTTCTCCTCACTCCATTTTAAACCACCACCCACCCCACAACCCCAACCCACAACCAAAACCCACAACCAAGGTCTGCACATCCTCACCCTCTTTACCCCACAACCACGAACCACCGTCTAGACCACCCCACCACGAACCAAACCCTCATTTATTTCCTCCTCTCCTCAACGAATACAAAATGGTTGCAGTATTGCCCCTACGAAAAAAATCTCTAATCCCCAGATATTATAAATGACCAGTGTTTTTTGTTCATTGAATTTGGTTGAAATGATTTGTAGTCTACGTGAAATGGAGAAAGTTTGAGACTTTTATTTTAGGTGGTATTGGGATTATTCATCGGGACTTTTCGACATACCAGAAGGGTGCAACAATCGAAAGACTTGGTTCCCTTTGGTATTTTATGGGGGTTTAGGTGACTTTCTTGGACCCTTAATCTGCCAGGAGAGCAAGTGCTGACTCAACTTGGCTTCATTGGACGACACCGACCTGCTTTACCTTTTATTGATACATCAAAATACACTACTTTGGCTCCATATTTTACGTGAACATTACATGTGGTTGATGTTGTTTGTTCCAAGTGTTCTATAACATCCCCTGTACTCAAACAATTATGGAGGTCTCAAATCGACAGTCATTTCCGTGATAAAATCTTAAAAGAAATAAAATCAAAATCTGAAGTTGTTAACATAAATAAAGAACCTGTGTATTTTACTTTTGTTTGGTTTTTCATTCTTTTGTGGCAGACCGTTACGAGAACTAGCAATCCTCCTACCCCCAGCTACTAATGACGGAGACCTAACCACCATCAGCACTCTCTAACCACGACCTGTTTTATGTTATTTCGTACTGTACAATTCTTTTCTTTGTGGGATCCCGAACCCATCCCCACCACAGACCCCCCATCCGACCCCACAGCCAACACCACAACCCACGAAACCACCCCACAGCTAACTCACAGATTGAGAACAATCTAGAAGGAACGTAAAATTATATCACCTGATAACTAACTTAGAATTGTGGTAAATTAAAGAAAAAAAAGTATATTAGAAAAAATTTCTTATATTCACAACAAGGAGATTAGATGTTTGATCTCTACCAAAGGCAATGATGCATCTCTCATGTCCCTCTCCTAGAAGGTTATACTGTATTCTATTTTATTGCCGATTCTTGAGATTCTATTCTACTTTCTTTAAGTTTGAGATTCGTTTAAGTTTCATTGAAGTACTGATATATTTAAAATAGTAATGTATCGTTGCACATAGAAAATTAAGTAGTGGAGATAACAATGATGATCATGTCTATAATGCAATGAAGGTAATTAGATATTTAACATAATGGAGATAATGATTATTTTCTAACATAAAGGAGATAAAGACATTGTCTAAGAATAGTGATCACCATCATGATCAATATAAAAAACAAATAGTAAAAAAGCAAACGAATCCTACTTGTCTCTAATTATTTTGTTCTTTTTGTACATGATGTTCAAGGATTTCTTGAACAAGTTCTTCCAACAAATTTACAAACCAATTCCTCCGGTATACAACTTGGTTCTAGCGATGCTATGGCGCCACCCAGAGAACGTTGAGCTTGATAAAGTAAAGTCGTGCACTATTGTGCAGCTGTAAGCATTCTCATCCCTTAAAATTCATGTTACTATTGCTTAAATTGAGTAACTAATCCCGAATTAACATTTGATATTGCTCTCTAAATCTTATTTTCATCGACGAAAAATAGGGATCAAAGCCGTGGAGGTATAATGGCAAAGAAGTGAACATGGAGAGAGAAGACATCAAGATGTTGGTTGAAAAATGGTGGGCCGTTTATAACGATGAGTCGCTTGACTTCAAGGCTGAAGACCAAGTTCCAGAGGAGAGACATGCTCAATCATGGCTTCTTTTCCTGAGCCTGCAAGCTCCCACTTTTTTGAATTCAAATACCCCACATTAGAACCAAACCCACTGTTTTCATAACCCTTCCTCACACTCATTATTGTTCTTGCTTCTTCCATTACTTCACCTAAGCCTGCCTTTGTTCACACTCAAAGAACAGGACCTCCATAGCACTTATTTCGCACCCTGAGTCCCATTTTCTCTCAACCAAATCCGAAAAATGTCACAACCAGTTGAGGTTTACCCGAATACAGTCACGAGACAGCCTTCATCCCACTCGAATGGATCGTTTGGGGCAGTTTTCATAGTCCTGGCAGTGATAGTTGTTGTATCTGCCATTGCTTGCTTTCTTGGCAGGCTCTGCAGCCGACGCGACGACCACGGCCACGGCCACCATCCGAAGGGTAAGCAAAACCATGGGTCTTGCCCAAAAGAGGGGGTGGTCAGGCCAAACCACAACTTCCAACCAAGAGATCAAGGGGATATCGAATTTGGGTTTGATCAGAAGAGAAATCCAACTGCAAAAATGGCTACTAATGGAGAAGGAAAAGGGTCTATGCAATCTGGAAATGGTGAGATCAGAGGAGAAATGAGCTTTGCTGATAATGAATTCAGAGCTGGTGCATGACACTACTGAATGAGGAACTCACTCATTTTACGTCCTCTCTGTTTGTTGGCTTTGTTATCAGGATCAAATTAGCTTTTTCTTTTGTATTTCTCTTCTTGGAAAATATATGCATGTTATGTATGGGATTGTGAAGTGTAACATGTTTGCATTTCCTCATTGTATACAAGTGTTTCCTTGGATTTGAATCTCTTCAGGTACACTTTTTTTTGATTTATGTCTGTCATCCATCGTTGAGAGGAATAAAGAAAATCTCAAGGGGGTATTGTGATTCGTACCCGACATTATACTTGATGATCATCTTCAAACATTTAGAAGTTTAAAGAGCAAGAAATTGTTGCATCCATAGAAGATAAAATAGACCACAAGCTACTCCATTTAATTGACTTAAATAACATGGTTTTAATCTTTTTAATTAAAAATTGGGATAAAACAATTAACGAATCGTTAGAAATAAATTAATAAACGAATGGAATATGAGAAAAGTATTTTTTGACATGAATTCGCTAAAATTCGATATGAACCTGTTCATCAAACATGATTGATAGACCTATTCGGCCGATACAAGTGAAAATTTAGGCCTACATCCTTGTCGATCGGGCTAAGCGGGTGCTAATCGGTAGGGGTGTCAAACGTGTCGGGTTGGGTTAAACGTGTCGGGTTAAACGGGTGACGGGTGAAAAACGTATAAACTCGTACACGACACGTTTAATAAACGGGTAAAAAATCGAAACACGAACACGAACCATTTAATAAACGGGTAACGAGACACGAATCGTTTAACCCGTTTAATTTTTATAAATTTTTTTTATTTAAATTTAACCATGACCAAAAAATTACTCAATTAAAATTTTAAACTCCATTAATTATTCTCAACAATTGTATTCTCTTAATTAAAAGATTTCCAATTTGTTAGTACTTACAAAAACAAGTGAGAAAGTTGGAAGACTAAAAGTAGAGGCTGCAACCTTTTATAGCCGCATGGGAGGTCTCAGTTGCACTGTGAAACCGATGTGGGATTCAATTCAAGTTAAAAATGTGTTTGCAAACTGCTGAGTCAGCAATGCTGACCCACAAGCCACAAAGGACATGGGAGGTCTCTGTTCCAAGTCACACTTCCCACATCGAGTGAACGGCTAAGGGTTAAGGGGAAAACTCTGTACTTAATGGATGGGAATCCACTCGGCAGTTTGGTTTATTGTTTGTATATAATATATTTTAATTTTTTTTAAATGCATTGAGAAGTTGCATTTTTTTTATTTTTCTTAAATAATTATAAATATATTATTTTATTTAAACGGGTTAAACGGGCTAAACGGGTTAAACATGTCTCACCCGAACACGATTCGTTTATTAAACGTGTTAAACGGGTTAACCCGTTTAACACGCGAACCCGTTAAGGTCTCACCCAAACCCGTTTAATTAGCGGTTAATCGTGTCGGTTAATCGTGTCGGTTTGGATTTTGACAGGCCTACTAATCGGTAATCACCTCTCTAGATGTCGGGCTTTTGGGCTAACCTTGAGGATCGCGGGCCTTATGTCCATAGAAAGCAAAGGACAAATATTCTAGCCGTGCAAATATTTCTTTGCTGATATCCTTCTTCAGTGCTTTAACCACGCATAATTCCAAAGGTATCAAACCATAGAAATTTCTTGGAAAAAAGTTCATAACAATGTTATCAAAATCAGATCGGTCATCGAACCGGCCAGGAGACCGGGTCAATGGTTTACTGGTTTAACCGTTGGGTCAATTGGTCGAACCGGTTGTTTAATAAAAAAAAATAATAATAATAATTTAGCTAAAAAATAAAAAATATATCCACAATACATAAAATTTATTATAAAATTAACACCATTAACACATAATCTTTTCTAACAAAAAAAAAAAGTAAAATAATAACGAGAGTAATAAAAATAAAAGACATTAAAAAATTATTATCATTATATACAAGTTGGTGTAGACTTATAGCCTATAAGGACTGGAAAGAGACAAGTCTCTGCCTTTTTACCTTCTCGAAACAAATAAATGACAGAAAAAAAATCATTATCAACTATCAAGCTACTGTTCATGTTCAGAAAAAAAAAGAAAAAGAAAGGAAGGGCTAGTAGCCGGTGGTGGTGTGTATGAAAGAGAGAGCCAGAGAGATAGAGAGAAATAACAGAGGTGAAATCATGAGCTTTGAGTTTTGAAGTGCAAATATTCCCTTGTTCAGAGTTTTGAGCCAGGATAGAAATTTCTTGAAAAAAAGTTCATACCATTCCCTTCTAGTTTTGAATTGCATCCCAGTCGTATGTCAATATGTGTGTTAGTGTGTGGGTGTGTGTGGGTGTGTGGGTGTGTGTGAGAGAGAGGGTATCTGATTCTTCTGAACAAAGATTATTTGATTCTTCTGAACAAAGAGAAAGGATATCTGATTCTTCTTAACAAAGATTATTTGATTCTTCTGAACAAAGTTTTTCTAGAACACTTGTATTCAAAAGTTGATCAGGACGTGGTGGATATTTCAGTTTATAAGGTAAAAACGACAGTGAGAGACACATCGTAGCAAATATGAGGGATTTGGAGGGAGCAATGAAGTGGCTAAGACCCTTGTTGAGACTAAGGGATGGGACTACTGTGTGGTTTGGAAGTTGGGGGATGATCCTTCAAGGTACTAACAGCTAATTTGCCACACAGAACCCATATTAATGTCTTTTTCAGCTTTATCAACTTCAATCTATAGTTTCTTATTCCATTGTTAAATGGTTGTGTATGTTTATTGAATGAATGGACTGTTGTTGTGGTGGTGGAAGTGGTGACCATGTCAATGTCGAAGAAGAAAACTGTGTGGAGAAACATCTGCTTCGGTGCTTCCTCTTCGACATTGACATGGTCACCAACTGTGGAGAAACATCTGCTTCCTCTATGCCGTGATGGCTACATTAAACATCCCATAAGAACTAAGGCTTGTGAAGCACTAGCCAGTTTTCCTTCTTCCATTCCCTTGTATTCTGGGTACCCCTCTCTCTCTCTCTCTCTCCCCACATCCACTCACTATGTTTCTAGATTTATTTGATCAGGTTACTGCAATAGAGCAAAATTTCTAATAAGTGAAACTAAAAGCAGGATTCATGGCGAAGTAGTGATATCAACCCAACCAAGGTGGCTTTGTCATGCTAATACCTCAAATCCAAATCATTCCCAGGTGGGTTCTTAAATCTCTCTCTCTCTCTCTCTCTCTCTCACACACACACACACACGCGCGCGTGCATACACAGAGACACGTTTATGCTTCTACATATTGAAACCTTTGGCTCTGTGGTATGCATTTGAGGGTGTTGTCCAAGAACAGAAAAAGATATAGGCTTGAGTTGGTCGGCCCAAATTTTGACCGAGAACAAAGGCCTACTGAATGATATCCAATAGAGCATGAATCAACCTTTAAGCACAGCTATATTAAGTAGAGCTGGGGTGCTGCAATCTGAAGCATACAATGCAGCAACCTGCAAAACATCAAGTTTGTTTTGCGAATCAACTAATTGTTAGTTGTCGCGACCTAAGAAGCATGGACACAGACACGGACACGAGACACGGATACGACATGACACGGACACGCCGATACGACATTTCTTAAAAAAGTAGGACACGGACACGTTGCAGACACGCTACAAAAAAATTATATTTTATATATAACATTATATAATTTATTGCAAATATAGTGATAATTATATACAATTCATAAAAAAATCAGTATTTTATGATAAAAAAAAACCTAATATCTAGTCATCTATGTGAATTTTTAGACTAAAACATCTTCATTATAGTCAATAATCATCAATTTTTTTTTGTAGACAATGTGTACCTAATATATAATTTAAATAATTGCTCTCATTTTCTCAATTCCTCTTTTTTAAAATTTTTATGCAACTTTTGTTTTTATTATTATATTTGGAGTACAACTTTAATATGTATAGTATTAATAATTATATGTTCTCAAATTTTTATTGTTAATCACATTTCAACAAATGTCTATTGTTTAGTAATAGACACGTTTTAAAGAAGTGTCCGACACGTGTCCGAAATAAAAAATTTATCATTTAATTATGGACACGGATAAAAGAGTATTGGACATGTGTCCGAGAGTGTCCGAAGAGTGTCGGTGTCCGACACGGATACGTCACGTTCTCGAGAGTGTCCGTGCTTCATAGGTCGCGACTATAGATCTCTCTCTACACATCCCTGAATAGAGGAAGCAGATGTTTCTCCACAGTTGGTGACCATGTCAATGTCGAAGAGGAAGCACAGAAGCAGATGTTTCTCCACACAGTTTTCTTCTTCGACATTGACATGGTCACCACTTCCACCATCACAACAACAGTCCATCCATTCAATAAACCTACACAACCATTTAACAATGGAATAAGAAACTATAGATTGAAGTTGATAAAGATGAAAAAGACATTAATATGGGTTCTGTGTGGCAAATTAGTTGTTAGTACCTTGAAGGATCATCCCCCAACTTCCAAACCACACAGTAGTCCCATCTCTTAGTCTCAACAAGGGGTCTTAGCCACTTCACTGTTCCCTCCAAAGCCCTCATATCTGCTACAATGTGTCTCTCACTATCGTTTTTACCTTATAAACTGAAATATCCACCACGTCCTAATCAACTTTTCAGTACAAGTGTTCTAGAAAAACTTTGTTCAGAAGAATCAAATATCCTTTCTCTTTGTTCAGAAGAATCAAATATCCTTTCTCTTTGTTCAGAAGAATCAGATATCCTTTCTCTTTGTTCAGAAGAATCAAATAATCTTTGTTCAGAAGAATCAGATACCCTCTCTCTCTCTCTCTCACACACACACACACACACCCACACCCACACCCACACACTAACACACATATTGACAAACGACTGGGATGCAATTCAAAACTAGAAGGGAATGGTATGAATTTTTTTCCAAGAAATTTCTATCCTGGCTCAAAACTCTGAACAAGCACTGAACAAGAGAATATTTGCACTTCAAAACTCGAAGCTCATGATTTCACTTCTGTTATTTCTCTCTATCTCTCTGGCTCTCTCTTTCATACACACCACCACCGGCTACTAGCCCTTCCTTTCTTTTTCTTCTTTTTTTTCTGAACATGAACCGTAGCTTGATAGTTGATAATGATTTTTTTCTGTCATTTATTTGTTTCGAGAAGGTAAAAAGGCAGAGACTTGTCTCTTTCCAGTCCCTATAGGCTATAAGTCTACACCAACTTGTATATAATGATAATAATTTTTTAATGTCTTTTATTTTTATTACTCTCGTTATTATTTTACTTTTTTTTTTTGTTAGAAAAGATTATGTCTCCCCGCATCCACTCAATATGTTTCTAGATTTATTTGATCAGGTTGCTGCAATAGAGCAAAATTTCTAATAAGTGAGACTAAAAACAGGATTCATGGCGAAGTAGTTATATCAACCCAACCAAGGTGGCTTTGTCATGCCAATACCTCGAATCCAAATCATTCCCAGGTGGGTTCTTAAATCTCTCTCTCTCTCTCTCTCTCTCTCTCTCTCTCTCTCTCTCTCTCACACACACACACACACACACACATGCATACACAGAGACACACGTTTATGCTTCTACATATTGAAACCTTTGGCTCTGTGGTATGCATTTGAGGGTGTTGTCCAAGAACAGAAAAAGATATAGGCTTGAGTTGGTCGGCCCAAATTTTGACTGAGAACAAAGGCCTACTGAATGACATCCAATAGAGCAGGAATCAACCTTTTAGTACAGCTATATTAATTAGAGCCAGGGTGCTGCAATCTGAAGCATACAATGCAGCATCCTGCAAAACATCAAGTTTGTTTTGCGAATCAACTAATTGTTAGTTGTCGCGACTATAGGTCTCTCTCTCTACACATGCCTATGCTAAATGCTAAATTCCTTATCTAATGGTTCAATAATTTTTAACAAACACCTCATTGGGAGCTTACGCGTTCCACTATTTTCCTGCATACTTACTTGTTTAGTATTGAAAAACCATGACTCATAGGTTGAAAAGATTTCACCATTGCTATGGCATGGTTGATCCTTTATGCAAGTCATCTAACTTGCAGAATACAATTTTCTCTTGGCAAGACTCAATTGGAACCCAACTTCTGATTCCAGTTGGTGGTGGGCTTATTGAGCTCTTCAGTTCAAAGATGGTAAGAGTAAGACTCGTTTGGCTGTTATCTGGACATGGTACTTGTCATTTTCTTCTCAATGTAAAGAAATTCTTTTATTGCTCAAGGTACCTAAAGATCACAATATCACAGAGTTCATCGCAACTCAGTACAAGAGCAATGCCAGCGTATATGCCTTCCTTGATGAATGTTTAAACAATCTGCAACATGTTGCTACAGTATCCCCACCCAGGAAGAGCAGACTAAAAGATGGTCGCTTTGCTTTACAAGCTTTACTCCCGAAGAATTCCAAGGTTCACCTCTCTTTGCTTCTGTCAAATGCCACGACATCATACTTGTGTGTATCTGCATTTATTTACCTCGCCCTCACTCTCATAACAACATTTACAGATGGATAAAGCATCAATTCTGGGAGGTGTGATAGAGCATATACAAGAATTGCAGAAGAATGTCAATAAACTTCAAGATGAGCTCAGGGAGATGACAGAGGACGGCTGTAATGAGAAGAATGCTAAAGTAGTGGTCACAAAGTTAATTGAGGCACCTGAAAGCACTCAAATTCCTCCTGCTACTAAGGACAATCCAAGTTCATCCACTTTCGGTGAACATAAACAACTGGAGGTATAAAGATCCCATAATAACCTCGTTTTATACCCCCAATTCTGATTATAATTACAATTTCCTGGTAAAAGTAGGCTAGCAGTATGCTTATAACTTCAATAGTACATATCACGACTGAAAATACTTCATGGGATTCCTTATTCATTTTTGTTTAGGTATCATCAACAGTGGAAGTAAGACAGATTGGTGCAAGATATTTCCTTCTTTAAGTTCATTAGCAAGCACGAGCGAGGAGGGTTTGCAGTGTTCATGGAAGCTTTGAATTTGTTGAAACTTCAAGTAATCGATGCCAATGTTACAACATATAATGGCATGGCGTTTAATATTCTCACGGTAGAGATAAGACTGAATGAGCTTTCATAAACTCTTAACATGGTATATATTAGGACTAGAGATTCCATATTAGTTAGCTTCCTTGGAGCCTTTCAGGAGATTCCGGATAATGGAGTCACTGTACATAGAATTTGAAGGCATGTTTACTAATTCGACATGAAAGCATCAAATAATCACTAAAATACCTACGTATATAATGAAAAAAATCACTGGCAGAAATCTAACCCAAAAGATGACAACCTCATAGGAATTTTATGTAAAACACGAAAGAAGATTCATTTACCATCCTCCTTTCACCCCCTGGCGGGTGAAATAAAAAGAGAATTATTGAATCATCTTGGGTTATACACTGACTTTATTTTTTCTTTGGAAGGCTAACGGAGCGGATGTTCAACCAGATGGTTTGAAGGCTTTATTGATTAAGCTTACTAGTTGAGAGACTGGATGGATTAAGCCTACTCATTGAGGAAGCTGATGGGGTACTTCAACTAAAGAATGCTACATGACTGGTTTTACCCTCTTGTTTTTTTTCTTTTGTGTGTGTGTGTGTAGTACAAGTTTCTCAGATGACTTGTAAAGCAACTGTTTCCTCGCCTCTCTGTATATAATGAATGCAGGCAATTACACTAGAAAGGTGAGCTAATTTACCTTCTTGATCCATGAATGTTTAACTTTTCATTAGTTTCCATTCCTACTAATACTATACAAGATACAACAACATCATCACTCTTTTAGGCCCCGTGTTCACATAGAATTTTCTATAAATTTGATGGACTTTTAAGTTTGAAATTTGTACTTTTTGCATTTGTTTTATCAGTTTGGAGAGCGTGCTCTCCTCATAGTAGCGAAGTAGCAATAAAAATGTCTCTTATCAGATATTCAATAATATGATCCTTTGGGGCAATCTAGCCTGCCCTTAAACCTCGATCCATCATTGATCAACCACCGCACACAAATTGATTGATGTAGGGTGGAATTGATCTGAATTGGAGCTCAGATCAGCTCATGTGGTGAGCTGATTTAGAAGTAGATAGGTTCAAGGACTATAAATCAATTTGAAAAGATTCATATGAGGAATCATGTCTGCTGTTAAATGCATCAAAGAATCTCCCATTATTACTACCCGCTCGACATCCTGGCATGGCATGTATCATCAGGGGTATTATGGTATTTTCAACCATTCAAATCAAATTCTGGAATAACAAGAAAAACTATCACCCTCCCTTTCTTTGTTTGGACAAGGGGGCAAGAAAACTTTGTTGGGATAAACCGCCAAAACACTCCCGAATCCTAATGGAATTGAGTCGGTTTCATCTCTCTCTCTCTCTCTGACTCTCTCTCTGTCTCTCAGACAAGTACATATATAAACTGGTCTTCTTCTCTCCTCTTCAGCTCTTGTCCACCTCTCCAAGAAAATTTTCTTCACAGGCCAACAACTTTCAAGAGTTTAGACGTAAGCTTTTCGTACACCAAGAACTATAATTCTTGAATTGTAGAGATCTTGTTTTCGTACTTATTCTCACTTGTTCATTCAAAGAACATATGGAGAACGTTCAAATCGATGACCAAGTCTCGATAACTGTGGATGATGGTGAAATTGTGATGGCCGATTCAGAAAGTGATTCGACTAGTACTTTTGGTTCTGAGGAATTTGGGGCTTTCACTCGGAATGGGATGTTCAAACTAGAGGAAAGAGATAGGCATTATAGCAAGATCAAGGAAGGCTTTCTCATGGGTATGGGAGCATTTAGAAAATACACCAATGTTGTGGCTATACATAGAAACAAATATTCTGGTAATTCAATCAAGCGAGCCCGGTCTGTAATGTTTCAGAGTTCTCTCCTACTCTTGAACATTAAATGTGACCTATTGGATTGGTATCATTAATATCACTGCCCAATTGAATAGAATAAAACTTTTGTTCTGTCCTATACCGATTCAATTTAAATGACCCGTAGAATTGTTTGTTACTGAATGATTTCCAATTATGTACGTGTTTGAATAACAAGTTGTTGGGACAGATTATCAATAAAAAAAATATGATCTTTACCGTTGTTAAGCATATTACTGAACTATGAAAATTTTTAATGGTCTGTTTATGTGTTTTTTTATGCTTAGGTTACCAGAATTCGTCCTAGGGCATATGATCTGGGTCGCACGACCCCAAATGTGGTAAGTTCACGACCACAAACGTGGTGCGTTCGCGACCCAAAACGTGAAAAGTAGCGACCCCAAATTCCCAACCCTAACCCCAATCGAACCTGACCCCATATCGTTCCAAAAACATAGATATTTTCAGAAAATTGATTGAACGAGGGCGAAGAATAGAAAAAACTAACAACTAAACACTTCTATTTCATTGCAGGCCAAATCAAATGAAGTTGTTGCATACCCGAATCTATCGAACAGCAAGCTTCGAAGATGGAATGCTCTCCTCCTCTCTCTCTCTCCCCCCTTGATCGATAATCACGTCTTACTTTGGATCTCGAAGCTCCTCCCTGGATGTCGTGTAGGTTGTCAGTTGTTGAAGAAGAGCTGAAGGCTGAAGCTTCAGATCGATCTCCTCGCTCGAATTCGTTCTCCATTGACGGAAGTAGACAAAGGACACGTTTGGATGACGACGTTGGACGACAATAATGGTAATTGGGAATGAGATACCGAGTTTTAATTGCCATAATAATTTTAGGAGTTGACTTCGGTACCGAAAAGGCGAAAATGGGTACGATACCGAAAAATAAAATCAACTGACCGCTCGCTATCTATCCACACCAAAACTCATAAAAACTTATAACCGGTTTCACCGGTTTCGGTATATACTTCATGAAATAAAAATATAAACAAAAATTTAGAAGTTATTGAATGAACATGAACCCCTATACACTTTAAAGAATTAAAACATGAACCCCTATACACTTTAAAATTAAGTGATAATAAAAATTAAAATGATAATTATTTATTATATTTAAACATGAAATAAAAATATAACAAAAAATTAAAATAGTTGGGGTTATTGAGTGAAATTAAATTAACATTATAGATTAAGTTAAAAATAATAGAAATTAAGTTGACCACTAAATAAATTAGAACAAAGTTATCATATTTGGGTATACTTTTTGCGTTAAATTAAAATAGGTAAAAAAGTTTGGGATAATATGAAACTAATTACATAGTTGAGGGTGTAATATAAAAAATATGAGGAAAATTTTGAAAAAGAGTGATAATTTAGGGTTATAAGTGTAATTTAATGTTAACAAAAGCAACTTGATCGCTGGAAACCCTCTTGATCGCTACTGTGTGAAGTTTTTGATCGTTGATTACAAACACTTGATCCTACTACTTTGATCCCACTTGATCTACCTTAAAATTAAGTGATAAGTGATAATAGAAATTAAAATGATAATTATTTATTATATTTAAACATGAAATAAAAATATAACAAAAAATTAAAATAGTTGCGGTGAAATTAAATTTTCTGTATAAGTATAAAAATAATAGAAATTAAGTTCACCACTAAATAAATTAGAACAAATTTACTTTTTGCTTTAAATTAAAAACAAGCGATTCAAGTTTGATTCCGATCGCTACATAACCCGATAGCCATCAAATTAAATAGATTTAGATGTTAATTTGATTAATTGATGGTTAATTGGACAAATTTGATTAATTGACGATTATTTAAGATGTTAATTTATTGAATTAAGTGTTAATTAAGTGTTAAATAGTTTATTAAAATAGTTTTAGATGTTAATTTGATGAGTTGAACGGTAGATATAAGTTAATTTGATAAATTAAATATAAATTAATGAAATTGAATGTTAGTTTACAAAGTGAATTTTTATTGGATGTTATTCGAATGAATTAAATGTTAATTGAATGATTATTGATATAAATTGGATGAATTTAATATTAATTAAGTTGAATTTTAATATTAATTTGATGAATTGAATGTTTTAATGTAATATCAATTTGTTATGTTAATTAAATATATTAATTTTGATTGCTGCTGCGATCGCTTGATCCCAATCTTGATTGCAAACTTCATTCTTGATCGCTACAGTGAAACTTTTGATCGCAATCTTGATTGCAAACTTCACTCTTGATCGCTACGGTCTGAAGCTTTTGATCACAATCTTGATTGCAAACTTCACTCTTGATCGCTACGGTCTGAAACTCTTGATCGCAATCTTGATCGCTACTTGGTCCCTTGATCGCTACTTGATCCCAATCTTGATCGCTACCTAGATATTGATCGCTACAAAAAAGTGGTAATCTTAACCAAAACTGTCATACTCTTACCAAAATAGTGTAATATTAATCATAACCAAAAAAATAGTAATCTTAACCAAAAAAATAGTAATCTTAACCAAAAAAATGG
The DNA here is from genome assembly GCA_951799425.1 of Ilex aquifolium. Taxonomy (NCBI): domain Eukaryota; kingdom Viridiplantae; phylum Streptophyta; class Magnoliopsida; order Aquifoliales; family Aquifoliaceae; genus Ilex; species Ilex aquifolium. The sequence continues at coordinate 48,097,441 of OX637393.1, forward strand.
TAATCTTAACCAAAAAAGTGGTACTCATAGCCAAAAGAGTGGTAATATTAACCAAAAGAGTGGTAATCTTACAAAAAACAGTGATAATCTTAACCAAAAAAAGTGGTAATCTTAACCAAAATAGTGGTAATCTTAACCAAAACAGTAGTACTCTTAACCAAAACAGTGGTAATGTTAACCAAAACAGTGGTAATGTTAACCAAAATAGTGGTACTCTTAACCAAAAGAGTGGTACTATTAACCAAAATAGTGGTAATTTTAACCAAAAAAATGGTACTCTTAACTAAACTAGTGGTAATCTTAACCAAAAAAGTGGTACTCTTAACTAAACTAGTGGTAATGTTAACAAAAAGAGTGGTAATCTTAACAAGAACATTGGTAATGTTATCCAAAACAGTGGTACTCTTAACCAAAACAGTGGTAATGTTAACCAAATCAGTGGTAATGTTAACCAAAAAAGTGATACTCTTAACCAAAACAATGGTACTCTGAACCAAAAAAGTGGTACTCTTAACCAAAATAGTGGTAATATTAATCAAAACAGTGGTAATCTTAACCAAACAGTGGTAATCTTAACCAAAACAGTGATAATCTTAACCAAAAAAGTGGTACTCTTAACTAAAATAGTGGTAATTTTAACAAAAAAAATTGTGCTCTTAATCAGAACAGTTGTAATGTTAACCAAAAAAGTTGTAATTTTAACTAAAAAAATGGTACTCTTAATGGAATTAGTGGTAATTTTAACCAAAAAAGTGGTACCCTTAACAAAAAAAGTTGTAATCTTAACAAAAAAAAGTTGTACTTTTAACCAAAAAATGTGTAATATTAACCAAAAAAATTGTAATATTAACCAAAAAAGTGGTAATGTTAACCAAAAAAATTGTACTCTTAACTAAAACAGTGGTAATGTTAACCAAAAAAGTTGTGCTCTTAACCAGAACAGTGGTAATGTTAACCAAAAAAGTGGTGCTCTTAATCGAAACAATTGTAATTTTAACCAAAAAAGTGGTATCGCTAACCAAAAAAGTTGTAATCTTAACAAAAAAAGTGGTACCATTAACTTAAAAAGTTGTAATCTTAACCAAAAAAGTTGTAATCTTAACGAAACAATGATACTCTTCACCAAAAAAATGGTAATATTAACCAAAAAAGTGGTACTCTTAATCGAAACAGTGGTAATTTTAACCAAAAAAGTGGTACCCTTAACCAAAAAAAGTTGTAATCTTAACCAAAAAAGTTATAATCTTAATCGAAACAGTGGTAATTTTAACCAAAAAAAGTGGTACCCTTAACCAAAAAAGTTGTAATGTTAACCAAAAAAGTTGTAATGTTAACAAAAAAAGTGGGACTCTTAACCAAAAAAGTGGTAATGTTAACTAAAAAAGTGGTACTCTTAACCAAAAAAGTGACAATGTTAACCAATAAAGTGGTACTCTTAACAAAAAAAATCATAATCTTAATCAAAAAAGTGATAATGTTAACCAAAAAAGTGTATTTATGTTTTGTAAATATAAGCTTACTATAATCTCAACATTTTAATAAATGATGATGATTTAAAATCTCATGAAGGGTTTATAGGATAAAAATAATTTTGCAACTCCATCTTCTTCTTTATCCTTCTTCTTTGTCGTGTGAGTTTTTTTTTATGAATTTACTATAATCTCAATTTTAGTTTTAATAAATGATGATGATGATTTTATAATCTTTTAGGGATAAAAACAATTCTGCAACTCCATGCTTTGATCTTTCTCATTCATCTTCCCCGTCTGAGTTTTTTTTTATGAAAAGGCTACCACTCTATCTTAGTTTTAATAAATGATGATTATTTATATTATTTAGAACTAAATAAAAATATAATAAAAAATTTACAATATTTAAGTTCACCACTATTTTAAGTGATAATAGAAATTAAAATTAGTTTTAAAAAATTATAATTATTTATCATATTTCAACTTGAAATAAAAATATAAGGTAAATTTTACAATATTTAGGGTAAGTGACATTAAATTTACGATTAAGTTAAAAATATTAGAGGTTAGGATTAGGTTATTAAGTTCAAGCTAAATTACAACTAAAGTTTAGCACATTTTTTTTTGGCTATTACTATTGCCACAATTTTTTTGGTAAAATTGTCAGGGTTATATTTTGGGTTAAGTTAAAATTATTACATTTGTTTTTCACGCTAAATAAATTATAACAAAGTTAGGTAGGTGTTAAATTAAAATAGGTAAAAGAATTTGGGGTAATATGAAACTAATTACATAGTTGAGGGTGTAATGATAAAAATATGAGGGAAAAATTGAAAAAATGTGATAATTTAGAGGTATAAGTGAATTTTATTGGACAAGCTAAAATCTTGATCGCTGGTTTGAGCGATCAAGATTTTTCAGGGATGAGATTCGTTTGTAAACTTGATCGAATGCCCTGATTTTTTTTTTTTAATTTGTAAAGCTCAGTGAGTAGCCGGTAAAAAGTTATAGGCTTGATCAACGGTGAAAGTTCTTCGTGAGTTGTGAACCGTTCATTTTTTTTTTCGGTACCATACCGAAAAGTAGATTTCGGTACTGTAGTCGGACCCATAATTTTATATTTAATATTTGGTTATTATCGATAATGAATTAATATCATTATTAAATTATTTTAAAAAATAATTTAATTTTAGAAAGAAGATTAATTTGAGGAGATTGATTCTGCTGATTTGTATTATTAAAATCAATAAATTATTCTATTGATTTGTATTAGGGAGTCTGCTATTCTTTTACTATTGGTACGAGGATCTTCTATTTTCTTGTTTCAGAAGAACCATTCATTTGGAAACACTTAAATACATGAATTCCTTTTCAATTTTTATAGAATTGATCCCACTTATTGAAAAAAAAAATTGAAGTGGTCACCAAAATTTGGTAACCATCAATAACTCTCAAATATGTTTTATATTTTTAATTTTTATCAATAAAAAAACAAAAATTATTTCTATTTTATAGCTTTTGAAAACACGAAAACAAAAACATTATCAAATGACTCCTTAATTTTTGAAATAAAGTTAATTTTAAGAAGGATATTTTTTTTTTTTGGGATTTTATTCTTTTTATAGAATATTCAATCAATGTGGGAATGATATTACCATCATTAGCCATGAGTTTAGGATACCCACAATTATTGAAAATTGGATTACGGTAGTAATCTTATTCTTAAGTTCACTAAATTATTGACTCTCCAAACATGTTAATCTAAGATTTAAGAATGAGAATCACATTACTAATCAAAATTACTATCATCCAATCAAAGCCAAAAGGGTTTTTGATTTTGGGTAAAGTGGAAGGAGAAATATAAAAAGGCTCCCATAAATTTGTGTCTTTTGGCAACTGGTAGAGTGGTGGGACCGGGAATAATTTGTTAAAATTACTATTGTAGCATTTTATAAGGGTGATAACCAGTGTACCAATCTAGTAATTAAGTCCAATTTTTGACCCTTTCTATACATTGCAGAATATGTATCTAACGTAATATAAAATTTTATGCTATAGACAATTCCAAATTGGAGTAATAGTTGGTTATATAAAATATTGTTATTGAGTAATAAAAAAAAATTCAATCATAAACATATTTGAATTCACACTCAAAACAGTGGTGGTGGGTGAGAGTGGGAGTGGTGGGAGACGATGATGGTTGTGGTGGACGGCGACGACCGTGATGGTGGTAGCAGTCGTGGGTGACAACGATGATGATAGTGGTGGTCTTTGTGTGACGATGGTGGTAGTGACAGCCATGAGTAACGACAGTAGTGAGTGGTGGTGGAGTGACGGTGATGGTGGGTGACAGTGGTTGTGGTGGGGCGACTACGGTGATAGTGGGTGTGAGTGGTAATGAGCGACGACGGATGCTTGTGGGCGATAGCGGTGGTGGTGGTAAGTGTGGTGCAAATGGGTGGCAATGGGTGGCGACGGTTGTGGGCAACGATGATGATGGTGGTGGTGGTGAGTAGTGAGAGTGGGTGACAATGGTTGGCGGCAGTGGTGTGCGATGACGAGTGGTGGTGGTTTATGGTGGGTGATGGTGGTGATGGTGGTGGTGGATGGTGGTGGAATGATTGTGGTAGCGGTAATAAATATAAAAATGAGATGATGATAGTCGTGACGATGGGCAACAGTGGTAACAATCAGTGGTGGGTAACGACTGGGGTGACAGTGGTAGTAGTGGTGGTGGTGGGAGTGGGGGTGGTAATGGTGGTGGTGCGATGGTGGCGGTGAAATGTTTTATAGATAAGTGATTTTAAAGAAGTAAACATTATTTTTTTTACTTTTACTTATTTACTTATTTAAGTGGTAAAATTACTTTTAACTCATTTAAAAGTAATTAAAATAAGTTTTTTCAGATACTATTTTTTTAAGTGTTTATGAGAAATAACAAGTTCTAAAAACACTTTTGAAAAGTTGATCCAAACGTAGGGGACCTGTTTTTCCTATTAAATTTGGAAAGTTAATATTAGCCGTCAGATTAACTTTAAAATAAAATTTAAAATAATCTTAACCGTGAAAAACAAAAATCATTCTTTATATTTTCAATATTTATACTGTATTATATAGACCATATGGATATGTTTAAGAACAATAGTACCATTTCTTGAACTATACACATGATTTGACTATGTTTAGACTTCAATCTAAATTGGAGCTATTAAATGGGTCAAATATTAGATTTGCATCATATTATATTTTATTGAAGTGACTTGTTGATTGTAGAGAGTTCCTTAGAACTATCATTATTCTCAAGTCAGGGAAAGAATTGTTGAAATCTGGGGTGAACACAAAAAAAAAAAAGATATTATGAGTGGTAGAAAACACATCGATAAATTTGTCCAGATTGAAAAATTTGTACTTGACAAATGGGAGAAGATGAATATTCCTTTACATTGTCTTGGGTTTACACTAACACCACAATTTTATAATACCCAATATCTTACTAGACTAGCAATGGGAGCTCTAAATCAAGGCAGGGAAGTGATCATAGGTGTTATGAAAGCATTTGAAAAGATAGCAGAAGATGTAGAAGAAACAAAATAATTGTAAGAACAGTATGCACATTTTCATTCACAAAAGGGTCTTTATGCTATGACGGTTGCTCAAACAGATGTTGTGACCATGGATGCTATTGATTGATGGTCAACATATAGCTCAGAAACTCTAGAATTAGCAGATGTGGCGGAAAAAAAATACTAATTTAAGTTTATTATTTTTTATTTCTATTGTAATTATCATTATTAATGTGTTTTATTATTTGTTCATAAAAGATATTATCCCAACCAATTACAAGTTCTTCAGCTGAAAAAAATTGGGCACGCATTAATTTATTCACAATGTCAAGAGAAATAGATTGAATTCTAACAGAGCTGAGAAATTGGTATTCATTCATTCAAATATTCGTCTGCAATCACATTTTACTGAAGGCAACAAATATGGGCCTTTTAAGAAATGTGAAATAAATCCAGAGTACACATATATCGATGATTCTATTGTGAGTTTGGAGGATTTGCAGTGGAAATCCTTGGAGGATAACGATATGGATAGTTTTGTCATTGCTAAAGAGGAAGATCGGGAAGATTCATCCTTATATGCTTTTATGTTCGTTTCTATTGACAGGACACCACTCTGTCATTTTGAACTGGATCAGATTTAAATTTTCAACTTTGTAAGAGGAGAGAACACCGTAAAAGATAAAAGGGAAAATAGTTGACAATTAACACTTGTACTCCATAATTCTTTTTATTATTGAATAATTTTAATTTGAAACTTGTTAGGCATTTAAGACTTTTACTTTGTTTTGTGCTTCAAGTAGGAAGCTATTTAATTGCTCTCTAGTATGTTATTTTTCAATTTTTAAGCATTTAAATTTATATTCTATCTTTTTGTGATTTTATTTTTTCATAATTAAATATGTAATCATTACTTTTTTATATGTATAATGTATAACTATGTATAATTCTTTGTAATAATGAAAACGATTTGGATAAGAGTTCAAAGTAAACCGCGACCCAAAATAACGTATCAACTAAGCCTACTTTTATTGCACCGCGCATCAAAAAAAATAACGTATTCCACATTCATACCCCTACCACGTATCAAACCATTCCTGGTTAGCAAGGTGGTGTGTACACCATCGAACCATTCCTGATTAGCAAGGTGGTGTGTACACCATTCATATATTGTTATACGATGTTAGGCATTTTGGTGATGTATCCTACACTTCTATAGATCATGTTTATTACTAAACAACAAACATGGTTGACATGTGATTAACAAAACTTAAAAATTTGACTACTAAATTGTGACGCCCCAAAATCCGGGGGTCCGTTGATTACCCATCAACCCGCGGAATACCTATAGATACCTAGTATCTCGATATCACAATGTTATGCCCCATTTACCGGGGTCCATAACTTACGAAATTTGGGCAGAGTCTCCTTTGTATGGGGAGCTCTACCCAATACCCAACCTGTGCAATACACAATTACCAGACCCATCCGAGGTCAAATATAAAGCAATGACCGCACCGGGTCCATGTATAAGTAAACATTGGCCACACTGGGTCCAATTAACCATACTTATATAACATACAAGGTTAGATTAACAATTATTCACATATATTCTATTACAATTAATTTGCTTAATTTACATGCCAAAGACATAATATTTCAAATGTTTTCACATGAAATAAGGCTAAGACCACATGTCGGCCTTTCTTCAACCATGAGGGCCCAAACTTGAGCCGTGCGTCGGTGAACCTCCCGCACCTGAAATTGTTCCCGTATAGGGTGAGCCAACGCCCAGTAGAGAAATTCCTACAGAGGCTACTCCTCAACCTATATGCACATGAAATGTTCACATGCAACATCCATAATTTCCATAACCATTCCAATCAAGAATGCAATTCAATGATGGAATGCCATTAAGCCATGCCGTGAATGAGATGAAATCCACTCATGTACATCCAACCCGAGTCCACCCCGACTCTCTTTACATGCCAATGCCATGTATGTTAAACCGGGCTACCTAAGCCCCATGAATGAGATGAGACTCATGTACTCAACCCGAGCCCTCCCTGGCTCCTCAACACAATGCTAATGCCAACGTGTTTGATGTATCATGAAATGAGATGTGACTCATTTATGCACTCACCCCGAGCCCTTCCCGGCTCGACAACACAATGCAATGCCAAAGTGCTTCATTTCATCATTTATGTTTACATCAAATGATATTTTCAAAAGCTAGGGTCTTTCTTGGGATTGGACATTTTATGGGCTCATACCAAGGGTCTTCCACACCCGTACACTTTATGGGCTCTATACCAAGGGAGTGCACCTCCCCTTCACACCGGGTCTTGCACCCGAGAGGTCGCCATGCCTCTTCTTGCTAATCCCAACCCAATTTATCATGCAATGCAACCATGCAACTCAAAAAGGATCGTCGATCCACTTTTCTCCCGAGTCCACATATCAAGCACCAAACAAGGTGTTGATTAACCATGCACCACCTACACATGCCTCCACTAATGACTAATGTCCATGAATGGAGTTACCAATGTCATACTCTATATGCAATAATGCCAATGAGCAATTTCCATGACCATATGCATTTAATACCACATAGATTGTGGTACAAACACCCATGCACAACATCCTTATGACACAATGTCCATGTATGTGATGTTCCCGTACATATGCAATGTAATGACCCATTGCTTCTCTCATGCAATGTTCATATGTAATGAATGCCATATGAACTGTCTCTACCACATTCCAACATATGGTATTAACAACAACCATGCACACACACCACTCATGATGTGAATTCCCCGTGCATATGCAATGCGATGTATCATTGCAATAACATTATGTCACATATGTAATGCATGCCATATGGACTAAATTAACATAATCAATTCCATTCCATGGCAATATACATTATAAACGTATAAATTCCATGTTTCATCACAACAATTGATATATCAAAATATATATCTGACATTCACAATTTTCAACATAAATCATATCGTACACATATGATTTTCATTTACCACATAAGACATAACATGTTATTCATCATATAACAATTTCAATCCATTTAGGTATTTTGTCAAACACCTTCAAGACAAACAACATGGTAACACATATGATGCCCAATTTCCACATAATTCAAGAAATTCCAATAGACAATTTCTACATACCAATCTAGGATAAAATTATTTTACCTATATTCCACCAATAGGCAAGTGTAATTTTCTAACAACCTACCCACCATCGTCATTATTCCATAACCATATACATATAAATATATGTATACATAGGTCAATATATATATATATATATATCCAGCCCATTTATCATAGGCATTTCTAGGTAAGAAATCAACCCAAGTAGGAGAACCCCTACCTCTTGTAGCGTGAGAATCCCGTAGGATGCTCCTAAGGCCCGAAAACCCAACTCGAAGCTTGATTTTTCCAAATCCCGATTTTTCACCTTCGGTGAAAATCTTCATTTTTGGTACCCACGCGTAGCCCTCGTCGACGTGATCACTTTTCCCTTCTAGCTTGACGGAATCCGAGCAAAGAAATACAACTCGAATCTTGATTTTCGTACACCCCCACCCGTTCACCTTCGGTGAAACTTGTTGTTTTTGGTACCCACGCGTAGCTCTCGTCGCGTAGATGAACTTTGCCTTTTGAATCGACGAATTCCGACTGACGGAACTCCCGGAATCGGAGCGGGAAGCTTGGAGATCAAACTTTTCTCCTCTCTCCCTTCAACGTCTGAACCCAGACTGATTTCAGCAGAAAAATCTGCTGAAAATCAGAATTTTAAGCCTATTTATATTTTTCAATGTGTGGTTCAGATCGCGCCACACGCCCCCTCTTCGTTCGGGTTTATTTTCGTCCCGAAACGATTAAAATTCGTCCCGATTTAAGTTCAAATTATTTTCTATGAACTCTAATTAAATTATTTTAAATTTTCTCACATTTTGTCCAAAATTTCGTTTTTGGGGTCACCCGAGACCCGACTGTCTCGTAAAACGTGAAAAATTCCGATTATTTCGGAATTTGATGAAATTTTACATGGTCACTAGATTTCGCGAGACGAATTCAACGGCGAAGTCCGTTTCGTCATCCGAGATCTAGAAAAATTCAGTTTTTCAACTAGGACCGAAGTGGCAATTCACCTGTTGCCCTTGTTCGTCAAAGTTTAAATTTTCCGGGGTTTCACAAAATATCTTATAATATAAGAGAATATATAATTATCAAGAATAAATTTATTAAAGTTGTACTCAAAATATAATAACAAAAATAAAAAATACATTAAAGATTTAGAAAAGAGTAATTGAAAAAATGAGAGCAATCATTTAAACTATATATGTTTACTACATGTGTACGAAAAAAATTAATGATTATTGACTATTAGGATGTTAGTCTATGGCTTCTTGAGAGAGATGAACAAGAGAGTCAGAGAGATGAACGAGAGAGAAGAGGCAAAAAGGTGTAAACAAATAATGCTTTTATAGTTAGAATAAAAAAAATCCTTTTTTTGTTGCTAATGGGGTTTGAAGGCTAGACCTCATTAAATAGTTCCAAGGGGCGCACGTGTTTCTATTTTTCCTTGTTTTTAAAAACACATATTTTGATGTTTTCAAAATTTAGGGTTGTTTACAAAACAGACCATCCAAAAATAAAATAAAAACACCCTCCAAATATGTTATTGTTTTTTTTTTTGAAAAAAAAAAAAAAAAACACAAACACACAGTTACCAAACGACACCTTATTTAGTATTTTTTCATACAAAAAACCAGCAAAAATGATTTTCAATTATGTATGTATATCTCAAAAATTTACTTCTTGCTATTGATTTGTTTTCATATTTGCTGACTATCAATGGACTTGTGCTTAAAGATACTATAACAAAAAATTATTTATTCTATGAGTCAATTGACTTCCATTAGACCACATCGACCTATAGAAGAACGTGCCTGCGATAACACCACTATCAAATGTTGTAAATGAACCTACTAAAGAAGAAGTTAAGTATTTTTCAAGAGACTGATTTAGAGTTCATGCAGAGTGGAACCTTATAGTGTCAGACACGAGATATATCTCTCAAAGAGCAAGGCCTTTTTCTAATAAATCAATTCATTTGGGACCCTACAAATCCACTTTTTTTCCTATTCAATGATCAACCATTTTGTCTCTGTGTTTTTACTTCGAGAATTACTTACAGCTGAAGAGATATCATAGGGGACTTCGTGCAACACCAGCATATTCTGGAGCAAAATTGGAAAAGCTTGGACCAAGGCAAGAACGGTCGAACGCCAATCCACGTTCGAACGTTCTCTTGAATTATTGAAGATCAGATTGCAGGATGCTGAGACATGGCGTGTTGCAACCAAGAAGTAAAACACTGAGGTACTTGAGTACCATGTTCGAATGCCAATTCACGTTCGAACGTCCCCTGTGAATTATTTGAGGACCAGGATGCTGAGTGCAAAGCGTCAAGTTGTGCATGGAGTGTGGAAATGGATTTCACAGAAGACCACATGCCACTTGAGCGGGAAGGTCAGACCCCATCTGGCGTTCGAATGCCCATCAAGCAAAGACAGAAGCAACGTTCGAACGCCAGACAACGTTTGAACGTTATCTCCAGACTGGTTACAGAGTGGTTGACTTTCACTTGGACTTGGACGGCCTTGCACTATTCTTTCACACCCTTTTGTCCCCTCCTCCTTGCCTATAAATACTCTCATTGTGGGAGCTTGAAAGGGGAGTTGTTCTTGGAGTAGGATTGGCACTAGACCAACATTTCTTAGCTTGTTATAGAATTAGTCTTAGACTTAGACTTTCAATTACTTGCATAAAGGAAGATAGATCACCTTTTGGTTGCGGTGGAAACCCTCCAAAAGTGACTAAGCTTTCTTCTACTTTCATTATTTTTCTTTCACTTCCATTACTTGAGCTTCCTTCTTCCCTTAGAGGAGTGAAACTCTTCCATTTTTCTAGAGTTTTACCAAAGTCGTTAAGGGTGGAACGTGATTCACTCGTTCTTCACTCGTTAAGTGCGTTTACCTTGTAACTCATTTACTTGGAGGGATGAACATCACTCACTTTTCTAGCTTTACCAAAGCCATGAAGAGTGAGTAGTTTCTCATTCACTCTTTAGTAAGAGGTGATGGACATGTATAAATTATCCGGAAGTTATATATGTGCATTTCATTTATGCTTAAATGCTTTATATTTCACCTGCTTATTGAATGATTGAATGTATCTAACAAAGCTAAGGTACTTTGTATAATCGTGAGATCTTTCTATAACATATATGACTCTTGCATAGAAAGACTCATTGGTTCAAGGCAAGTACCCCGACTAGATCTTCATGACTACCCTTCAATCTTCACCATTATTCTGCTTCATTTAAAGAATGAAATATTAACGTCATGGTTGGATGCTTTATAGAAACACTTGCTTGTTTGTAGACGGGTTGAGTCTCGATACAGACAATTCTTGTAAATTTATAGAACGACATCAGAACCATGTTCTTAATTCTCACAGTCCATCTTTATCTTCCGATTAACTTGCTGTTGACACGGGGGTTAATTGAGTCACTAAGCACACGTATAACAAGACCGGATGATTAACTACGTGTCCAGATCCTCGAACTAAAGAGTGACTGTTACATTTGATAATTTATTATATTTTGTCCAGAAAATTCCCTTGGAAAGAATCTTATATTATGTCCAGCAAAAATCCCTAAACCTCACAACTTTAAATCTCAAATGTTACAATCATTTGGTCTCCACCACTGCTTACTTTGAAACACCAACAAATAGTTCCCTGTGGATTCGACTCCGGACTTAAACCGGATTATTACTACAGCTTGACCGCCTGCACTTGGGTGTACACATTTCAGATTAAGTCAACAAATACGTTGATTTCTTCAGTAACTGATGGTCTCTACTCGTAAGATGAGCAGAAGCCAAACAAATCCTCCGCAAACGCAGTATCAGTAGGAAGCCACCAGTGGAAGACAACAAGAAAACCCTCAAGACTTCTTGCCCACTATTGAGACAGATCCCCCCATGACGGATCCTCCTCAAAATAATGAACTGAAGGCTCTTCGCCCCGCTAACTAGCGACTACTTCAACAAAATGAAGAGCTTTTGAAGCTCTTACAGGGTCCACAAAAAACCCGACCAACCCAGAATGATCCATCACAAGGGGAATGTCAACGTCTCAATCCTCTGAGGGAGGTTAATGAGGGGGAGGAGAATAGCCAAGCCATGGGCCATGCTCCCCACCCGCCTCCTAGGAACGGGAACAACGAAGAAGTTTAAAGCCAGAATGTGGGAAATGCGAGAAACGAATTTCTCTCTTTCCCGCAAGAGAGAAGAGAACAGTACTGGGAGCAGCGATTTAGAGACATCCAGCAAGAACTCAGCCACATGAAGGAGGCGATGAGAGGAAAGACCCCATTCACCACCGATGTACTACATTTCCTTCTTCCTCCGAAATTCAGAATGCCTCAGATAGAGGCCTTTGATGGGACAAAAGATCATATGGATCACCTCAACACTTACAAGAACCAGATGGAGTTGCACGGGTACCAGACCCGGTGCGATATCGAGCCTTCGCCATCATGCTAAAGGGCTTAGCCTTAGCCTGGTTCAACAGGCTAGCCCCAGCGTCTATCTCCTCCATCAAAGAACTCTCAATATCCTTTGTGTCGCACTTCATAGGAGCTCGCACCTACCGAAAATCGAGCTACCACCTGCTGAATGTGAAGCAAGGTCGCAACGAAAATCTTCGGTCTTACGTCCAGAAGTTTAATTCAGAGTCACTGAAGGTGGATGTTCCAGACGAAAAGTTTGCCATCATTGCATTCATTGCCGGATTAGGAGTACAGTCGAAAGACTTAATGTTCTCTATATCGAAGAACCCGCAAGCCAGCATGACAGAAGTGTTAGCCAAGACAGAAAAATATATTAATGACGAGGAGGCCCTCCTCTCTAAAGCAGGGAACTCATCTACATAGAAGGAAAAAGGGAAGGAAGAGAAAAAAAGGGACCGAAGCCCCACGAAAGAAAAAGGCAGAGACAGGTCCCCAAGAAGAGATAGAGTTCGTTCCCCCAAAAGAAGAGGAGACGTTAGGGACCGCCTAGGTCCCCCACAGCCAGAGTTGCAGCCGAGGTACGCACCTCGACAATTTACCCCCCTCACAACTACAATATCCCAGATCCTATATGAGGTTCAGAATGATAAGTTTCTAAGGTGGCCACCTCGAATGAAGGCGGATCTAGCAAAAAGAGATCCCACAAAGTACTGTGAGTACCACAAGGATCATGACCACCACACCGATGATTGCATCCAATTAAAGAAGGAGATCGAGTTCCTGATTCAACGAGGGCAGTTGCGTCGCTTTGTGTCACATGAAAATCAGAACCGAGCTCCACCACCACCTCCAGCACCTCAGCAGCAAGTCCCTGCACAACATCAACAGCCTCTGGGAGAGATCATAGTGATATCCGGCGGGTTCGTTGGGGAAGGGAGTCCAGCTCATCCAAGAAAGCTCACCTACACAGAATCAGAGCTGACGAAATAATGGAAGTACATACCGTGTCCAAAACTGTAACGCCCCAAAATCCCCATTGGACGGCATTACTATTTAAAACCATTCACATCATGAGAGCAACTAATAACTTTCATAAACAAGAAAATTTCATTCATCATCCATAATATCTACATCATCATCATCCCAAAAGAATAAGCCAAACCATGACAATTACATCCCAAAATCAACTATTAATTTGCAGCGGAATTAACAAAATATTAAGATGAACAATATTCTCAAAAGGAATCTCCTAATCTAGAACGTAGAAAGAACAATCCTAGACAGTTCCATCTGGATCTACATGACCATCTACTTGAGCTTCCCAAAGCACCTGCTCGTCAATCCCGAGCTCTTCCTCTTGAACACAATCTGAAAATATAGTATTTGTAGGGGGTGAGCACTAAGCTCTGTAGCAACATCCTTTCAACTCAAACAAGGTTTAGAAAGCATATAAAACAAGTCGGTCTCGTTTTGCAAATATCATACATATAACTTTTGAAGGAAAATCGTGACATTTTAATAGATCTCTAGTTTACGAATCAACCATAAAATTAAACGGAGGGGTGAAGCCAATTACCAACATGGAGCTATACAATTTCCCAAAAATACACCAATAACCCACACATGATATAATAGTGTTCCCTTTGGCATGAACATCTTTACAAGGAACCTCCCACCCTCAAGGTCTTGTCCCTTTGGCATGAGCATCCTTACAAGGAACCTCTCACCCTCACTGTCTTATTTCTTTGGCATGAGCATCCTTACAAGGAACCCCTCACCCATGTTCATCAAAATAATCATACACGAAATACAATATCCACAATTTATTCAACACAACAAGCCATTCCCGAAAATTCCCAAATTTCTCATAAAGTAGCACAATATAGACAATGTGAGAAAATATGCAAGAGATCCTCATAAATATCATTTTGTAGTTCAATTTCAAGCACTAAGGTTTTTGTATTCAAGAATCAAGGAAAAATTAAGAGAAAAACTCCTTTTTCTTGAGAACTAGGGTTTGAGACCAAAAAAAGAGATTTAATGGTGATTCCACCATAGCATTGTTTAAAACATGACCACATTTGCATAAATATCAAGAATCAACAATTTCATAGCAAGTATATAAGATTGAGAGTCAAAGGAATGTATATATATGTATGCCCTAGCCTCAATTCAAGAGAATGGAAGAAAACCCCTACCTTGAATCAAGATTCCAAGCTAAGCCCAAGCTCTAGTGATCCCTCCTTCCCTTTTCTTTCCTCTTTGATCTTCCTCTAGGGTCCTAAGAGATGTGGGTTGAGAGTGAAATGTATGAAATGAGAGAAAATGGAATGAGAATGGTGTTTTAAACATGCCAAATCCCGATTTTTACTGTTCATTAAAGCAAGTCAGGAAGTCTGCCAAATCGTACCGGTATGCGTACCGGTACGCTAGGACTACTGGAGTTCGGCATACCGGTACGCGTACCGGTACGCTTTGCCTGATCTGCCCAAATGCCCTGTGCAGCCACATCCACTCCATTCCAAACCCTTCCAACACCAACCCAAGCTTATACAACCTGCATTTGTATATCAAAATAGTTGGTACAAGTTCTATTACATGTGGGGGTTTACAAAAACACATCGCCTAGACACATACATTACTTTCTCAGATTCAGATTTGGAGGGATACCAACACCCCCACGATGACCCCCTGGTAGTAAGGGCCATCGTGGCCAACAAGATCATCCATCGAGTCCTGATAAACAATGGGAGCTTGGCAGACATTATTTTTGCATCTGCCTTCGACAAGATGGATATAGGTAGAGATAAACTCGAACCAGTAAGCGCTCATCTGTTAGGATTCTCAGGGGAGAGGGTGTTACCCCTAGGATCAGTCCAACTCGTACTCACTATGAGAGATTCACCCTGCCAGACCACCACTACTGTGAGATTCTTGGTAGTTGATATGGGAACTGATGGTTGGATTTAATATATGCAAATCTATATGGATAAAGTAGAATCTATATGGATAAAGTAGAATTTTATTCTATTGTTGATATTTCTATGTTGCGATAGTTGATAAATAGTTTTGTTAAGATAGAATTGGGGCATGATATTGAATCCTATAAATGAATTGTGTTGTGTTTGCTTTAAATTCATGCAATAAATTATGTACAAAGGTTGATTTTTTTTTTTTGTCTTTTATTTTTATAGTAAACTTTGTCAATTTTTTTAATATTGGTTGTGGTTGTAGATTGATTTAAAGTGGAGTAACTAAAAAAAGAAAGAAAAATAAATTGCTTTTTAACATATTTATATATATTGAAAGTATTTGTATTACATGGTTAGTGTTCAATTTTGTGTTGTACAATTTAAGTATGGGTTATGTCTATTTTTTTCAAATAAATGGGTCTCGTGAGTTGATATAATGAGCTCGATTCTTTGGGATGTTCAATTTTTATATTGTACCGTATTTTTAGGCACAAGTTATTACTAGACTCATCCAACGATTAACAATATCTCTCTTAAAATTATTCACATTTAACTTTTCTCCCCCTAAATTCATCATTTCCAATTTACGTTGAAGACACGGATTATCCCTAGTATACTTCATAATTCACAATTTATACTTCATAAATTCATAAGCATAATTCAATTCACAATTCATAATTCAATTGAAATTCATAAAACATAACCTAACTCTTGCTCTTGCATTAATATAAATTAAAAATATTAATTCAATTGAAGAACTTCTAACCAGTATAATCAATCTAACATTAACACACACACACACACACACACTTAATTTCATCCTCATTCTTTTGGCAACAGTGAATTTCGCCTGGCTCACTTACTTTTGTGTCGCAACTGTGAATTTCCTTTCGCTTTGTTTCTTCTCCTTTGTTATGCTAGTGAATCTGAATCTATGCTGAATTTGAATATGTTTTGTTGATTAAATTTAGTGTTGATCATGTAAATTCAATTATCCTTCTCTGTCATCCTTCCATGCATCCTCCCCTTATTCTGGTTTGCTCATAAGACGTGAGAATGACTAGCAAGCAGGCAGTTGCTAACAATGGATACAGTTTATGACACTTATATTAAACACTAATTTAGTAAACTCAATAAATTGTAAAATCAGGACGAGGCTTACTTTTTTGAATAGAGAGCTAGATACAAGATATGTCAACATATCTGATTGTGGATCCTAAGTACATTTACCAAAACTTACTAAAACTCGCCAACTTATTTGTTAATTGATGGGTTTAGAAGAATGCATATCAGTAACAACGCTGATCACATTAGTCATTGGCCAACTACAGAGATCCAAACTGCAGTATAAAATTTCAATTCACCACTAATTATACTCAAATCCGATACCAAAACAAGTGCATTCACTCAACAATACATCAACCTAACGTTCACTCGGCCAAGTACAGCAAGCCTGATTTCCATTACTCAATCGTTAATACATCTCTAATGCAAACCTCACGCGCTAATCCTGGTTCCGTCCTTGTGTCGAGTGAAGATGTTTTTAATAGACCGGAGAAGGAAGAAATTATCACAACCTTGTCCAAGATCTTAATGTCCTCTATAAAGTGGACGCATCCCTTGGTGGGGGGTTTTCAGTGGATTATCCGATGGAAGATGAGAGGATTATTAAGGGTCACTTACACATCCCAATTTAAGAATCAGTTTGTTTTGTAAATCACAACAATCCATGACATGGGTAATGGATGTAGGCATTATATGTGAATTTCCAAGGAAATAAACCAAAATCCTTCATGAACCCTCAGCTCATTCCCCAGCCTTTCGTACATTCATCCCAACTCTGAATCATAGAAAAGTGTCCAAGGAATATATTACAACCGACAGATTCAACAAGATGAGGCCCTAAAACATTCTATTATTTAGAGCCCTTTGGACCCTTGTGTTCTAATGGCCTGGTTCTATCGCCCAAATAATTTTCTTCCAAAAATGCTCCTCATTGCCATTGGGCAGCCTCTGCTCCTCATTTTAAAGGCACATTTATGACAGGCCCAACTGGACTCGATAAGGCCTATTAGACTAGCTCTTTGGGCAGGAAGTGGGCCTAAGTTTTCTCTGTCTAGTTGACCGGAGGCCTGGCAGTCAATGGTCGGGCCCTACAATCCCAACCTTGTGCGAGCTTGGGCCCGGGAAATTCTGTGGCCTTGACTCTGTGGTCCATTGTTTTGTTTTTGTCAAGAAAATGATATCTTATCTTACTACCTATAAAAGTGTCTTAGAAAGAAAAACTTTTATTTTCCCTTTTCACCCTCAAATAATGTGATAAAGTCATTCTTATCCCCATTACTACATGGATGGCTATCGTAGGTTAAATATCGTTATTAAATCACCATTCGCTCGTTTAAATGATTACAAGTTACTTCGACCCTTTGAATCTATCACAAAATGTTGCTTCCTTCTTCTCTCTCTCTCCTTGCCAAAACTTTTATTTTCTTCTTTATCCTCAAACAATTATATAGAGATAATCATATCATTTTTCTAATTTAACTTTTAGACCATTCATGTTCTTCAATTACACATGTAATGAATAAATCTATATCTATATACTACTAATAAAAGTATGCTAACATGAAAAAATTTGGCATATAATGTCAATCATATCCATCATGTACTCTGATCTCCTATTCCTATAATGTCAATCATATCCTCCATGTTGTTTGATCTTTCAACTCAATAACTATGCAGTCAATACTCTAATATGTTTCATATTCTACCTGCTTTGGAAAACTCATTTAGCATTGAGACTTTACAAATTCTGAAACTTAATACTTAATGTGTAGTGAATAATGATAAGTTTATAAGATCTCTAACCTGTTGAAGACACACCAAGATTTGCTGCCACAGACTCTATTATGAACACTGTATTTACAAGATTCTATATTCATGTACCCAAATGTGTTCATCGTCTCATTCATGCTCTTCAATTCTATAGGCTAAATAATATACTCACAAAGAAGGGCAGATTTAAGCTGCTTCTACAAGCATTCTTGTGCATATGAAACTGGGTTTTTTTAAGTTTAGTTAATATTTCAAATATTCTAATTTCATCCTCATCTCTTTCTACTCTTGCAGCCACGCATAGAAATTGAGTATCCAATGTTGTTTGAGCTTCAGAAGGTTGTTGTTGAGCGGGCTTCTCATTTTGGAGTTCTAGAGTTCATTGCAGCATAAGGTGTGATATATATGCTATTGGATAAGAATCCAGAAGCACTTGTGTGTGGATAAGAATCCAGCAGCATAAGCTTCAGAAGGTTCGTTAGATTAGTTCTGTTGTCAGGAATTAGAAAATCATCTAGGATTATATTGGATGTGTATTTTTAGATTATTGATTTATACTCTTCACAATCTCAAGGATGTTATCACTTGGAACTTAAAATATTCTGTCCTTTTTGTATGATAGGAACTGTGTAGGAGCAGGGGCGGAGTTAGGAAAAAATGTTAGGGTGAACACACTAGCATGTTTTAATTTTTTTTAATAGACTGTAAAAATTCATAAATTTATATTTATTGAAATTATATTTAATACTTTTTAAACATAGAAAATTAAAAATCGATATACATAACATGAACAAAAAAATAAAAATTAAAACTTCTTATCGAGAATGCGACTAATTATTATCACTTACAATTGATCCTAATATATTTTTATTATTTGAAAGAGTTAAAAATTAATTTTATCAACAATGTTTTTTTTTATATATAAAATCGCGGTAATAATTTTTGATTTATGATCCTATAGTTTACTACATAACGACATACAGTTTCATAATGAATAACCCTACAATTTTAAAAAATTATAAAATAACATCAATATTTCAAAACATATTTGGACATGTCTGAAACATGTCTAAAAGTTAACAATAATATTAGTTGCACCTAATTTGAGATTTAATTGATGGAGACCCAATGGTTTGTGACCATTGAATAGAATGTAGAGTTTATTAAATATTAAAACTCACTATTATACTTAATATCGCAATGTACTAGGTCCTTAAATTAGGTTTCAATAACATTGTTTAAAAAATTAACAATCATTTAGATAGAGATTTATTCAAATCGATATAATCAGAACACAATATTATGGTGAACACAATTAAATATGTCTAAATTTTATTTCAAAAAATAGATACCTAATATCAAACAAAAAAAAAAAAAAATTTTGAGGGGGGACATGTGCCCACCCTAGCCCAAGGGTGGCTCCGCTCCTGTGTAGGAGGCGTTAAGGAACTAAAGCAAAATGAACAAAAATAGAAGAGCAATACTACATAGACTTAAAAAGTAGACTTGATAATTACAACCATTAATTTCATTGTGGATCTCAATATTTATTGTGACCTACTACTTATTTAATGGTTGTGATTATCAAATCTATTTTTTAAATCTACTTTTTAAGTTCATGTAGCATTTTCTAAAATAGAAATCAAAAAGGTTAATTATCAATTTGATGTGAGGTGTGCTAAGCTACATAATTATTTTTTGTAGTGATAGGACTACGGAATCTCTAGGGAAGGACAATGAGGCACGAGATTGTATATATGAGAATTCAACTCACACAATGAGAGATTTAAATATTTCCATCTCAAAAAAATAGCGGCATCAAATATATAATCTCTACTCCACAGGACATTGCATCAAAGAAGCATCATAAATTATTTAGGGCTATAAATTCCTTTAAATAATTAATCATTTAACTAATAAATATTATGAGACCTCGTATGTTATCTTTGTAATGTTTGGAAAGACTTTGCGCTTCACTCATTCAATCATGATTTTGGTGAAGATATTTGTTATTTCCATGGTTTTTTTGGAAATTTCTTTTCTTGCATAATATGTCGGTGATTGTCGCTTCAATAAGTTTAAGTGAATTCAAATGAAGTCGATAATATTTATTGATTGATATATATTCGTGAAGAAAATAGTGACTAAAGGTCAGAAAAAAAGTCCACTTTACTAATTTTAAGAAAAATAGTGACTAAAGGTCAGGAAAATAGTGATTTATCGATTGATCCCTTTATAGTTCCATATAAAGGGATCAAGAAGCCTATTGGGACTTTATTTTAAGAATAACGATAAATAGGACCAAGGTTCTCGAGAAGTAAGCTTAAATTTGTTATGAGAATGAAAGCCTCTATTACATGAGCCAAACTTTTATTCTAATAATTGATCTTAATAAATCCTGTCTTAATTGATTCAAATATGACAAGGAAAATGTGCTAATGTCTATAAGGTCATCATATAGTAATATTAATCTTTGATCTATTAGCACTAGCTTAACTATACATCAAAAATGTATCACGTGCAACGCACGTGTGCATCAACTAGTATAACTAAATTAGGGTGTCTTATTTTGACCCCATTTTTACTTTTTTAGTTCCTTGATCTATGTAAGAGGCTCAGTTAAACAGTAACCATAAGTGATCTAGTTATCTTTTTTTGGCCCACATTTTTACGTCTTCCTTCAAAACTAAGTCATAATAACAAAAAGCAAGCAGGCTTATCGCTTTTTTATCTCGTAATTCCACTTTTAGATCGTGGAGCAACACCAAGAGGAGTGATCTTTTAGGGTTAGGAAGCAAGAAGAAGAGTGAAGATTGCCCCTATTGAGTCCTTTCACTTTCCTGTCCCTATCTAGTCCACCAGCCAAGCTCAATAAACTGTTAAATCCAACTTTGATGCCAATATGTTAATGTGTGTATTTTGTTCAAGATGTAATTTCTTACAGTTTGCCTTCTCATATGCTTAGCTTTGTGATGGTATAATTAGCTTTCCAATTCAATCTAAACCTTCAGCACCGTACTATTGGAGTCACAATTGAATTTCAGGACATGTCATTGGTACTTTTTGTGGTTCATAAGCGGTCGCTTTGGTCATACAATCTGTATCTTGCTTCTTAGACTGATTGAGTTCCTATAGGCAGGGCCTTATGAAATAACTACAAGGTGGACTGCGATAATGAGGTTCATTCTTCTACCATGGAAACCAGAATTGGTCTTCACGGGGACGTCTGTCATGGGCATCAACCCCTCGACAGGGAAGTTTTGCAGTCATGTGGTATGATCTTTCACCTGTTCCCTAGCATTAGAAGCATGTTATATTAGCATAGTTAGTGTTAGTGGTTTATTCTTTCCGTTTCTCTTTTCTCTCTTGTGCTATTGTTGTAGGACTATTGGGATTCTATAGAGAACAATGGCTACTTTTCCTTAGAGGGCTTATGGGATGTAATCAAGCAGGTAATTGTCAAGTAATACTCCAAAATTGTGCATCACAATCTAGAATCATATCTTATATGCTTAACTCAACTCAACAAAGTCTTGTTCCGACATATTTTCTGTCAAGTACAAGAATGGCTTCTTATATTCATATTGGTAAGTGTTGCAGCTGTGGATCTACAAGACTCCTGACTTGAAAACTCCCAAATATCAGATACTGAAGAGGACTGCAGCGCATGAGGTTTGTTAGTCTTTTAATGGAATCGCGATTATAGCATTCATCGATTTATTCATGCCCCTTCAACATCCTCATCTAGCTGACTGTAGGATTTGCCTTCTTCATGCCCCATCTGCTCTTGGTTATGCTCTTAAAATCATACGACTAGACAAATTGTGTCGTTCTTCTAACAATTTCTATCAAATTCATGGCCAGAACTAGAACATCTTTCACAACATTGTATAGGCTTGACCCGATTTCCAAAATGAAGCAACAGGTGAGAAAGTACACCCCATCATTGTTGTAGAAAACAGATGGTGACAACCTGGTTGGATCCACCGGCTTTAATGCTGTTCCTAGGTGAGTGAGGGGACATTTATGAGATTAGGCAGATCATGACACATGGCCTCGGCATTTACAGGCGTCTTCCTCTACGATGAGGACACAAGGTCTCGGCGCCAAGGATACTGTCCTCCATGCTTGGGACACGTGTCCTCGGACACGATATACCCCCGGTAAATAAGGGACACTGCAGTTCTCCTACTCAACTATGTGCCCTCGGCACCGAGTACACTCATCACAAGGTCACCATTTGCCCTCGACACCAAGGGATACTAACTAGGGCTATGGCCCTACCTCATGATTTCTACTCCTGGAAAAGTCACTGACAACTGTCCTGTCTCGACTGGCCTGAGAATCATGAGGGCGCTCTGCACAAGGGAGTCAGGGTGTCAAGGCTAACGGGACACCCCTCCAAAGAGAGCAGGACACCTGGCAAAAAGTGCATGATTAGGGACAGGCGGACGAGGGCGCCCTTGTTAATATGCGGCAGTTGCAAGTTGGCATTTAATGAATCCACTACTGATGGGATATCTGCGTTGACGTAAGGAGCCAGGAAGAGGCAAATATTAATTGTCCCAGCACCAAAGCATTTATTGATTCGTTCTTGGAACAAGAGCATTGAATGCACGGGAATCCGAGCATTCAATATCCTCATAAAGAAGGAAGAGCTTTGATTGCTCGAGAATCCGAGCAATCAATAATTGGGTCTTCCCCATGCAGAACAGGGGGCACACTGCGCCATCTCTGAACGCTACCTACTTCCTAGACTATCAGCAATGATGAGTCCGGGTGAGTATAAATAGCTATCAAAAACACATAACAAAGGTACGCAAAAACAACTCTCAAGAATAACCAGTGTTCTTTTCTTCCTCACTCTCCAAGAACTAACTTGATCGTTGGAGGGGATACGCCGGAGAACACTCCGGCACCCTTTCTGACCTGTTTTCTGTGTATCAAGAACCTTTGTAGAACTGCCTGAAGGGTCGAGAGACTCACAGAAACAATTCATCACCACTCCATCAGGCCCTTTGGCCCCCTCAACCCTTTCCTTGCTGCGGGGTCATCGACGAGCGCGACCCGTGCGAGTTCACCAAGGGAGAGATCTGCCTTCCATAACCATTGTGCGAAAATCTGTGCGCACAGTGAGTTTGATGAATCCATATCAATTGTGTCCCGTCTTGGTCTCGCATTTCTTGCTTATTTTCTTTCTTTCTTCCTCAGATTTGCCAGTTTACCATATCCCAATCAAGAAGCAATTAGGTTGAGGAAAGTCGAAGGAGGCATTGCTGCAGTATCAAAGTTCAACGGAAATTTTAATGAAGATATTTTTCTTGAGAAAGAAAAAGCACTTCGGTCCTACCTCATTAGAGACAGTCTTAAACCAAAATTAGGTAGTTTGCTCCCTCGTTTCAATGATCCTGGCCGAACATGGAGCTCCATAATGATATGAACAGAATTCTTTCAAGTGTTCCTCTAATAAGTGTTTTGTTCCGCTCTTTTCCTTTCAAAATGCATTATGAATCTTCAAACAAACTAATTTATCTTTCCCATTGACGGAAAAAAAAAACATAGTACATACTTTGGTAGTGATAATGATGGGATTTTAGGTATGAGCCGCCCTAATTATGAGCTCAATAGGTCCATAAGGTCTCTACTTGCAGAATGGCCCACACCGCTCACCCGCATCCTGTCCACTCCAAGATTAGAATGGACCGCGCCCCAAAGAATGAAGTCCGACAGTACCTGAAGGCTTGAAGTCCAGCCTAGCCCCAATCCAGCCCAGCAGGAAGTTAGCTCGGGATCAAGGAGCTTGGCTCCCTTGTTGATCCTGAACCACTCCCATTGCACCACTTGTCCAGAGGGCAGAGAGTCCACTTCTGACATCCATAACGAACACGCACTCCTTGCCACAGAAAATATTGGTGCGCGTAACCGCTCAAGGCCATGGATGCAATGGCGTTATATGACAGATGTCACTATAGGACAAAAGCAGAGAGGCCCACATAATCAACAAAAAGGAGGGAGAAGCAGCAAGAAACCCTAGAAGGATCACCTATATAAATAGGACACTATTACCCTACGGAAAGAACACACGATCATCATCCTCCTCATTGTCTACTCAGTTAACTTCATAGATAAGCTTGTATTCTCTAAGCATTTTTCTTGTAAAGGCTCTAAGCCAAACAAATTGTTGTAACCCGTCTTCTTCAAGCAATATACACCCCCAAGGAGCAAGAGACTCTCTTACAGTGAACGTAGCCTTAGTCCCTTGGCTAAGGTGGACCACTTATATAGCGTCTTTGCCTTTTCTCTCGCAGTTTCATCCATTTTCAACTCATTTTTCCATCTATCCCCTCTTTGGGCCATCTGACTGAGGTTCTGGACTTGAGCTAACATTTCTGAGCATCATCAGGTAGAGTTGGGTGTCTCTATCTTGCGACCTTGATTGATGAGATGGTGTTTGAATTTTTGGGTGATGAACATAGACATGCTTCTTGTTTCTACTCTATCCCAAATCATGCGAGCAGCAATGTGTCCAATCTCCTTCTTTAATGACATCTTCATATAGTTTATCGTTAAAGTTCCATGAATCTGGAGTTTGTAGCTTGTTGATCTTAATAACAACTCCATCACAGTGCAGTGACATAATCCTTTTAATGCCATGTTTGCTTTTGAGCATTATATGAAAAGTGGAAACATCTCATACTCTCTGTACTGATCCGACATCAGCAAGTATCATTGAATTTCTTCTACTATCTATATTAATAAAACAAAGCGTCTTACTTTAGATCCTTACATATATTTCTTCTTGATCATTCTCAATGTTTTATCAGCAGTTCTCTACTCTTACCTGCTGATCTTGTCTTTTTTTTTTTTCTTTTTCTTTTTGTTGTGTTTTTGGGTTGCAATGAAGAGGCATGAAGTGCTTATATGGCTCGACGATTTCGCGTTCAATTGATGCGCTGTTGATCAATCTTGAATCCCCTTCTCAAAATGAAAAAGATTTTCATCCTTAGCTAAAATGTTATCAGTTGAAACTTGTAAGAAAACTACAAAGACAATCTCATTTCAAATGTGAAGTGAAGTTGTTACATTGTGCTATCTTATTTTTTTTTTCTCCCCTTTTCATCTTATGTTTCTGTACTCATCCTAGTTCTTGCTATTTTGATGCAAAGGGTACAATTTGCACATACCAGTAAGTTGATTTCATATATGTTTACAAGAAATCCTGTAATCAAAAGTGTGGTATACGGATGTAACCTCTCCAATCACGGGTCAAATGTATAGAGGCCTACACCTGCATGCGACACAATGGAACAACTTTAATGCTGAGTTAAGACATACTCTTTTTCATAATTCGGTTTATATAATTGTTCACATGATCTACAAATATGTTTTTTAGAAGTTGTTATGCAATCATATTTTATTGGTTACTATACTAGCGACAATTCCGTGTCTGAAAATACTATGTAATTTTAAAAATTGAACATTAATTTTGTAATATTTATATTTTAAATAGGAATTTAATTTTTTTTAATTAAGTAATTTAAAATTAAAACGAGGGAGCAAGTTAAAGAGAAGCAGGACACTTTGAATTATGAGTAATGGTCGATCAACTAAAAAATGGGACAAAAAATAATAATCAGATGATGTGATATGATCATAATGACAAAAAATTAAATTTTAAATTTATAAAAGTGGGACCAATAATATCATTACAATAATCCCATATTATTTAATTCCTATTTTTGTGTCATTTTTTAATTAGTCTAGTATTGTATTCTTAAATTATAGTGCTATGATGACTTATTTACCCATGCCCAAATTTGTTCATACTATTCACAGAATGTGAGCTTTTAAAACAGCATATTTTGTTTTAACATTTTCTAATGAGTAATGTCACATTTGAAAAAAATGTAGAAGGAAAATGCATATAAATTAAATATATAAGGGCATTTATGGCAAATTTTAGTGTGAGAGTATAATAGATGATTAATGTTTTATGTGTTTTACTAAACAATAAAAAGTTAGTCTCTGTAATTTTTCACCCTTCATACTATAAAAAAAAAGGGAATATTTTCAAGATGAAAAAATTATTTACTATTATAACTATTAATTTGAATTACATATTTACAAAAATAAAACAACAATAGAGATTAATTTTACTTTTATTCAATTTTATTTAATATTATAAAATTCACTCCAAAAGAGATTTTCTCGTTTAAAAGAACATTATTTTCTTTATATGGTTTTCAATGCTGCACGACTTAATCAACACACTCTCCGATATTAGATAACTCCAGTAACATACACCTTCATCTCCATTTTCTCTCCCACCTCTCCTTTTTTTTTTTACTCTAATTTTAAATTACATAATAAAAAAATAAATTGTTATTTAAAATATAAATATCATAAGATCAATACTTGATTTTTAATATTACAAAATATTTTCAATCACAAGTTATTACTAATTTATTTCAATTCCTTTTCCATCTCTCTTACTAAACGAACTTTGGGCCGATAATCGAGACGAGTTACTCGGGGTCGGCTCGAATTTGACTCATATAGAACTTGACTCGTGTTTTAAACGAGTCAAACTTGAAAAATTATTTAAATTTATTTAAAAAAATAAACCTAAAAAATTTAATTTGAACACACAAAACTCGGATTGTTTATATGTAAAATTAAAGTTAATTTCAATGTCGAGAACTGCAAGGTGGAGTTGGATCCTATAGAGGTGTCATTATTTGTGACATTCAGTGTGAGGCGAAATGGTTTCGAATTTTTAAGGTGTCTAGAGTCCGTCGGTCAGAGAATCAAGTAGCTCATGAATTGGTTCGTAATTTTATTTCTTTAGATAGCAGAATTGTTTGGTTGGAACAAATACCAAACTTTATTATGTCTGTGCTTATTTTGGATATTCTAATTAAGAAGAATTTCTATCGTTTCTTTTAAAAAAAAACAGTCGAGTTACTCATTATCAACTCATTTGCTAAAAAAAAAACTCATTTGCTAAATGAGCTAAATTTAAATAATTTTTACTTGCCTAAAAAAACAAACTTAACAAATTCAATTTAAACTCGCAAAATTCGACTTTATTATCCACCCTAAACGTACCATTAAAATTATTCTCAAGTTGATTTGTTCACATGTACTCAGAATGCTTGAGGACTTGTTTGGATGAATTTTGAGGAGGAGTTTGAATTAGCTTCTCCAAACCTTTTTAAACCCAAACACTTCTTTGCAAAGATGATATTCAACATTCAATTCGATTCATACCCATGTTTAGTATGCAACACATACACACGTAGGACTCACGGATATATCATAATTATTAACAATTATTTGTTCTATAAATGACTATTTTATCCTTGATCAATCCAATTCATACTCATATTAAAGAGTACAATTATCTTTTAGATCCTTAACCCTTTACCCCTCTTTCCAAACCTACCATCTCCCTTGATTTGACGAAAGCTATGATCATATGTTTAATCTTCGGGTCAATTAGGGACTGTGTTTGAAAAATTCAGTTCAAACAAACATAAAATTTAAAAAAATATTAAATTATTTTTTCAAAACTCATCTTCCCAACCTCCGTACCCTCCGTACCTTTCTTTTTGATACAGCTTTTCTTAAATTTGGCCATTGAGGGAGACACGATGAGAGAGAAAGACACCGTAAACTTCGATTATTATAGTCAAAAAGTCTTCTAGTTTCCAAGTCAGTGGGCGCCGTCTCTCTCTATCTCTTTCCATCAATCAATCTCTCTATCTATATATATCTGCAGGACGCGCAGTATTGGCCATTCGAATCCATGGCATCGCATGTTGCTCTCACTCTTTATATATTCCCACTACTCCTCCCGAACTTTTTCTAATTATAGTACATCATAGATAGAACCTCCATTTGTCTTGCACTTCTCTTTCTCTTTCGTTCTCTGAGGAGACGCGAGAGATCTGGGGTTTGATTCGCCATCAAGGTCAGTTTCTTGATCTGCGTTTTGCTTAAATTCCCTTCCTGTAAATTGACTTCATGTATTTGCTTCGAATACTCGTTCTTGATGTGAATTTTGATCTGGATTTTTGTTTTTTTCAACTTTATGTGTGAGGAATCTTTATAGATGCATGAATAATTCTTTTCTTGATGCGAATATTGATCTGGGCCGGAGTGTTTACCCTACCTTACGGCTAAAAAATATGGTCTTTCGGCTTCTTATTCGATATTTTGTGGAAGAATTTTTTTTGGCTTACCCGATCAAGTGTGATATTCCTACCCAAATTAATCGGAAATCGGGTGAACACTTTTGTAGTTATTAATTTTTGAATTATTTTAACAATTCAATTAAATAACATGCACCAAAATAACAACATAATAAACCAATAACACTAAAATCTAAAACAATTACAATAAAACACAAAAAAACATAAACATCAATCTATCATAATTGTTGCACAATAACAATTATTTTAAGTTTAATCTATATGCTAAGGAAATTAGAGTTTTTAGGTTTATATATATATGCGCGTAGGGTAGAGTAGGAATATGAAAATTAATGACTATTTTGCATTCTTACCCGATTTAATCAAAAGACTAAAAACTCTTTCGCATTCCTACCCGATTTTTTCAATTAGACAATAGGGTCGAGAAGGGTAAGAAATTGTGACTAATCGAAAATTTGAACACCCTTATTCTGGGCTTTGATTGGTCTCCATTTTTTTCAGCAATGCATCGCCTTATATTATGCATGAACTTTGAAAGGTTTGTTTTGATGTGAACTTTGATTTGGGTATTGTGAGTTTTAGGTGAATTTGATCTATAAAGGATCAAGAAAGGACCTTTTGAGTGATAATACCTTCAAAAAAGTACAAACTCCAGTTTTCTGTCTTTGTGGGATGTGTTCGATTTATATGGATTTCTGGTTTTTAGTGAACTACATTATAGCTGTTCTACAAGAATATTAGACCTAGATTGGGTTAACCAATTGAGATTGCCATGGGATCTTATCCTTTCCCTTTTACCCCTCCTGGGGTTGGAGTTTTTTCTCTCAAAAGTTTCGTTTAATGTGGTTCACAAAAAAGGATCTCTTTGAGCATTTCTAATCATGAATCAAATTTAGACTTAAATTTGAATAAAAAGCTTGATTTGATATAAAATACTTCAATGTGTAAACTCAAATATTTTAAAAAATTTCCTTAGTCCCATAGCTCATTTTTTTTTTTTTTCCAACCAAAACATTTTATCCAATATTAAAACTTGTTTCTTACGAACTTCACTAATATTAACCGAAAGAAACAACAAAAATATCAACCTCTTTGAGTGGTAGATTCATGAACTTTTTACCGAGTATGAGAAATGAGAGAGAATGAGAGACAAAAAAGGTAAAAAGGGAGAGTAAAAAGTTATTGTTGAATAATAGAGGCAGGGATAGGCGGTGTGGTCGGTGGCAATGGTAGTAGTGTGGTCGGTGACAATGGCATCAGTGTGGTTGGTTGCAATGGCAGTAGTGTGGTCAGCAACGATGGCAGTGACTTTGAAGATAGAGGCTGGAGAGGCTAGAACTTGTCGATCAAAGGAGTCTCTTTGGGTTTGAACAACATAAAAAGTTACTTTTAAAAATTTGATATAAGATTTGAGTCTCCCTCAATTTGGATCTAGAATAAGTGTCTAAGGTTTGAGAAGTGTTTTAAGTCATTTTGACTCAAATTTAAATTTGAGTTTAAATTTGAGTCAGAGTTGGAGATACTCTAATAGTATGTTTGAGAAACTCTTATTAATAGCATGTTTTGCTTTTGTTTTACAGTTATTAATTTCATGGTATGCCCAACTGCTAGCTCTTCTTTCTCTCCCCCCCCTTTTTCTTTTTATATGATCTTAATCATTTGGTGACTAGATTTTCAGTGTAGTCTTTCATTGCATTAGGTTTCCACCATTCCTTTGATTTTCTAACGGAGAAAAATGATGGAACCAAAAGTGAACACTCCATTGATGCCGCCATCATCACAGAAGCTCCCAGATTTTCAGAAATCAGTCAAGCTGAAATATGTTAAACTTGGCTATCATTACCTTATAACTCATGGAATGTTCCTCTTCCTTTCCCCTCCTGTGGTCATAATTGCTGCTCAAATCTCAACATTTTCTATCCAAGATCTATATGATCTTTGGGATAACCTCCAGTATAACCTTATCTCTGTTATCCTCTGCTCTTCTCTTCTAGTTTTTATATCCACCATCTACTTCCTCACTCGTCCCCGCCCTGTTTACCTGGTGGACTTCTCATGCTACAAGCCCGATGAAGCTCGAAGGTGCATGATGAAGCTATTTGTGAATCAGTCTCAGTTAACTGGTGCATTTACAGAGGAGAATCTTGCATTTCAAAGGAAGATACTTGAAAGATCTGGCCTTGGGGATCACACTTACCTTCCTGAGGCTGTCATGAATATGCCTCCAAATCCATCGATGAAAGAAGCTAGAAAGGAAGCTGAGGCAGTGATGTTCGGGGCCATTGATGAACTTCTAGCTAAGACCTCTGTAAGACCCAAAGACATTGGAATCTTAGTTGTGAATTGTAGCTTGTTCAATCCAACCCCATCTTTATCTGCCATGGTTATCAACCATTACAAGCTTCGAGGAAATATCGTTAGCTACAATTTAGGTGGCATGGGCTGCAGTGCAGGTCTAATATCAATTGATCTTGCTAAAAAACTTCTTCAGGTCCATCCTAACTCATATGCCTTAGTTGTCAGCATGGAAAATATCACTTTGAACTGGTACTTTGGGAATGATCGGTCAAAACTTGTTTCAAATTGCTTATTTCGAATGGGTGGGGCTGCAGTGCTGCTTTCTAACAAATTTTCTGAGAGAAGAAGATCCAAATATCGATTGGTGCACACTGTCCGCACGCACAAGGGTGCTGATGATAAGTGCTTTGCCTGTGTGACCCAAGAAGAGGATTCCAATGGAAAGGTTGGTGTTTCTTTGTCAAAGGAGCTTATGGCTGTTGCTGGTGATGCTTTGAAAACCAACATCACTACATTGGGTCCTCTTGTTCTGCCCATGTCTGAACAATTACTCTTCTTTGCCACATTAGTTGGGAGAAAGCTTCTCAAGATGAAAATCAAGCCTTACATTCCAGATTTTAAGCTTGCTTTCGAGCATTTCTGCATCCATGCGGGAGGAAGAGGTGTTTTGGATGAAATAGAGAAGAACATGCACCTTTCTGACTGGCATATGGAGCCTTCGAGGATGACACTCTATCGATTTGGCAATACCTCTAGCAGCTCACTGTGGTATGAATTGGCTTATACAGAAGCCAAGGGTAGAATGAAAAGGGGAGACAGAGTATGGCAGATAGCATTTGGGTCAGGGTTCAAATGTAACAGTGCAGTGTGGAAAGCTTTGAGGACCATAAAGCCAGCAAAGGAGAATAACCCATGGATGGCTGAGATCGACATGTTTCCAGTGGACGTTCCAAAGGTGGCGACCATCTGAAATGGTTATTTCACATTCTTGGTAGTTTCAGCAATCGTTGTTCATGATTCTGGAGTAGGGTGGGGCTTTCTTGTTTCGGTTGTAATGGTGTTTGAAGTTGCTCTACTTTTGCCTTTTCGAGGATTGCCATGAGGCCAGCTTCTTGATAATATAATTTGGTCTCTTCAGCTAGGAACATGGAGATTTTTGACACTACGAGTTCACGGATTACACATGTCAATCCAAACACAACATGAACATGATGTAACCCAAAATGACACAAATACATGTCTAGCACAACTACATCAGAACCTAGATTGGATATGGCCAACCATTTAGAAACATAAATGCATGTCAATGCTACTAATTCTAGTAGAAAAGGAAAATTTATCCACAAGCAAGCAAGCGGAAGAAACCACTGCCCTGTGCAAGCTAGTCTTTGGATGACTTGTTGATGAGCGACTTGTGGATGTGCGGAATCACACCACCACCAGCAATGGTTCCTTTGATCAGGGTGTCAAGTTCTTCATCACCTCGAATTGCAAGCTGCAAATGTCTTGGAGTGATACGTTTCACCTTGAGATCCTTGCTCGCATTCCCAGCTAGCTCCAACACCTCTGCTGTCAAATACTCCAAGATAGCTGCAGAATAGACAGCCGCGGTGGCTCCCACTCTCCCATTTGCCATGGTTCTTTCTTTCAGTAGACGATGGATCCGACCAACAGGAAACTGCAGGGTATAAACATTAATGTCATTAAAGATTACTGCATGGAATTCCCTGGTCATGCATGTAACAATTGTTTAAATTAGAATCTACGAGGATTGCTTTCATACAAGAACCAAAATGATGACTAACAATAAAAGGGAGCTCGAGGCAGCAACATTAAAGAAACAACGGACCAGCTTTAGATAGAATACGTGGCTAGGATAGAGTTATTTGCCACCCCCATAAATAAAAAATAAAAAATGATATAGAAAAAATATAATTGAGACTACAAGATGGCAGTAGCTAACAGCCTCTATGAGATGTCCAGGAACAGAATCGCCACATGACCACACCCTCTCACTCACAAATGCTTTCTTGCTCATAGAATGCCGCTTTCTAACCAGCCTTCAGTCACAATATCCTTGTTTCAATATTGCTTATATGTAAAAAGAGGAATTATTTAATACCCATAGTTCAGATCCCTACCACATATGATGTTTATATTATGCTTAATAACCACCCAATTAGGATTGTACCGAACATATCTTTATGTTCAATGCATCAAAACTAGAAACCATTAGACAAGTACACTAAATGCCCAAATCACCAATGCGCAATAGTAATGAAATCACACAAACATTGAAAAAAAAATCAACAGTGTTTACTCTATGTTGTAAACCTAATTAAAGCCTAATGAATTAACAACCCACTCATCATTCATACAATCAAAAAAGAAAAAAAGAAAAAAAAATTCCTTATTATTCTTTTTTATTTCATTGGCCCCTTAATACACATTCACCTCTCTATGCATGTTATATTGCATGCAAACTTTTCTGACACTACCACACAACATCAATCTAATCCCAATCCAATGACAAGATGGCCAGCAGTCTACTTCAGAAGAGGAGACGTCCTTAGATTTTTCCAGTATTCCCTATGGAGCTACAGTGTACGGCTCTTGTGGTGTGGGTCATGTGGGTACTAGTCAAATCATCAAAGATGTCCAGACACCCTTGTCATAAAAACAATAGAAAAATCTAATCGATTAATCCTAACTACAGAGAAATAAAACAAGAAGTACTCCAATATTAAAAGATGTGTAAAGAAAAAATAAAAGACTACATAATAATAGGTTTATGGAGGGTGTCTACCTCTCTCAAAATCACAAAAAATCCCAACCTTCCACTTTAGGGTTAGAACATAACACTGAAACGTTACGTTTCGGTAACATAACATTTTTTGGTCCAATCAATACGACACGCAACAAATTTTATTATTTTATCTTATTTTTTCATTTTCATAATCAATATTATAAAAAACTAAAACTAAGATGTATGATTTAAATTATTTTGTGTATAGTACCTAAAAGTAAACTTTGGTTACAATATTATTATCCCACACTTTATCGCTTTCATCTCAATAGTCTTAGTTTTCTTCTCTTTTTTTTTTTTTTAAATTATAAATTAATTTATACGCATTTCAACTAGTTCTTTCAATAATCTAGTAAAAAACAAAATTAAAAAATTTACTTGGGTCATAGTCTAGCCAAACCAAGTTGTCAAATTTTAAACTCAGACAATCTTAGTTGAGTTTATAACTTAACCGTGGGGTGAATAGTTTTTATCTTCCTCTTCCTTTCTCTTTCACATCTAAAATAAAATAAAAAAAAATTTATAAACTTAAAAAATTGGAAACAATCTAAACATTATTTATGGTAATGATTATATTTTGCATAAGCACTTCGCGCAATTTATATGAAGTCCAACCTCCACAGGCAAAGTCATAGAAAAAAGAGGTGATTGCACATAAAGAGAGTGAGAAAGAGGACGGGACCTGGAGACCAGCACGAGAGGAGCGAGAAGTGGGTTTCTTCTTGTCTTTGTCTTTGTTGTTGTTGGCAGCTGCTGTGGTTTTGCCCGTAATTAAACCCTTTGCGCCCTTCCCCGACATCTTCTCCACCCAAAATTTGGTTCTACCAAGTAGGAATTTGATCCAGAAGGGCTTCAATTGACGGGGACAACGCAGCTGGAGAGAGAGAGAGAGAGAGAGTCTCGAGGGGCTGGCAGAGGAAAGTAGTTGGGGTTTAGCCGCAAGAAGTAACTATGCATAAAAGTCAATGACAGAAGTAACCTCTCCGATTCTCTAAATTGCTGAGCATTTTCTGTACCTTTGTGAGGAAGTCTCCATCATGTAAGGGGTACATGCGTAATTTCAAAAGGTATAAACTCCATTGAAGAAAGGAAGATTACACTTAGACCCCTGAACTATGCCCCGCCTCTGTCCACGTTATCCTCTAAATTATTCACTTTATCAAATTATAGCTTAGACTATTAATTTGAATTTTACATTGCCCCAATCATGAACTTTTATTCTATTTTTTATGGAAAATCGGGACAAAATTTAAATTCTGTAATGTTAGGAGATTTGATTTTTCCCTGATTAAGAGGAAAAAAAAACTATTTTTGTCCTGATTTATTATAAAAATTAGATTAAAGTTAACGATTGGAATCATGTGAAACTAAGATTAATAACTTCAGGTGCAAGTATAAAAAAAACAGATAGATTAGGTGATAATGTAAAAAAAGGACATAATATAAGGGTTACAAATATAATTTGCTCTCGTGGCAGCATAAAAGTGGAAAACTTGCGTTTTAGTCTTTCGACCTTTTGAACCCGTGGGTTCACCGTTCATCTACTGGGATCTTGTTGCCTCGTAGGAGTCGGTAACGGGTTGGGCTCAACAGCCCACCAGTAAACGCACCGAATACTTGGGCTGTGCTGTTGACTGGTCAACTGGATAGGCCCGGTGCAAAAACAAGCCTATGATCTATATATTGGGCCAATTAAAAAGCAATCTTTGGTGGATTATCCATCGAATCAATCCCAATGTGTATAATTTCTCTCTTCTTCGATTGTTTTTCTAATTTGACTACAATTGACGTTTTTTTTAAAGTTTGTCTGACCATTGGATCAGGTCATTTGTTAATCGAATGGGCCATTTTCGTGGGCGTTAATTTGGGTCAATCCATCAAGGCATAGTAAGCTAAAATCCACCCATCATGACCCTACCTTCAGACTAATCACGAGCTGCCACGTGACAGACCAGGCTAACCTAATATGTAGTGGGCCAGCCTCATGGACTACCGGACATCCCACCCAAAATGAATTCTGGTAGTTGGAAAAGTAATTGGCTAGTAGTTTTCGATTACAAATCAAAGTGTTCCTTCCTTCCAATTGAGACCACTTCTTCTCAAATTGGGTATTTATTGGGTACATTAAAAAAAATCAAAAAGTCAATATGATTGATACTGCAAACAACCATCTGATTCATTGAATTCCGACGTGATTTTGTTCCAAAGTATATGATGATGCACAAAATAGTCTTATGTAAGATTAACAGTCAAGTGAATGATGTAGGGAATTAATGAGACAATTAATAAAACAATCAATGGCAAAAAGGTAAATATCGAGTCAACACACAGATATATAGTGGTTCGGTTCGGGTGACCTATTTCACTCCAGGAAACTGCAACGATGGCCGAAGAACTTTTATTAATGAGGTAAGGTGAACGGGAGAGAGAGAGAGAGAGTAATGGTTTGTTTCGGGAGAAGTACAATAGATAGGAGAGAGAAAAGCTATGTGAGGGGTATGTAGAGATATGCCCTCTCACGTAGAGAGAACTTACAATTTATAGGCACATAGCCTTAGTTGAGGCAGTGACATGAGGGTAAAGACACTAGTCCTTCAGGGAGGATATCTACAAAAGGTAAGTACAATTAAAGAATATCTTGATCTTCGAGAGTGGGTATCCCCAATGATTGCTCTCCCACATGCTCTAATCTTCTTGAACTCCTCGGACCTTGGGCTGGGTCAAATTCACGAACTAGACTTGATCTGTCTTGTAGTTGATTTGAGTTTACTTGATTTATTGGCCTGATCCAATTAAATTTGGACTCGTCAGAATACAAACAAAAAGTCAACTTCTTGGTGGGAGTTGTGAAGGTGTAAAGAATACTTGTTACAATTAAGAATAAAAAATATTATAGTTTCAAATAATACATTTATAGCATAGGACAAAATACACCAAAGGATAAAACATCCACATAGGTGATGAGAAAAAAAAAACCCCGAAAAAGAAAAAATGGCTCGCAGAGAAAAGAATATTCAATATAACGGTAATACTATGTCAGTATTGATGACATAATATCATCAATCAATAATAAAAACTCTAACTGAATAAAGTCAACCAACCTTAGATAGTTATTGACTTACATGAAAGATGAGTTGAAAGTTATCTATTTACATGAACAGATATTTATTAGGTTGTATAGGGTCTACTTTTTTATTTGTCTATATATTATTAATTGATAATATCGCGTGAAAATACTGATATGATATCACCGTTACAATAATTTGAATAGAATAGTAAAAAGAATAGAAAGAAGATAGTCGTGGATAGAAAATCATGAGTAAGAGAGATTGATAACCAAATTGTAGGAGAGAGAAGTGTAACATATGTTTATTTTACAAGACAAAAAATTCACATGGTGACCAAAAATTCACCTAACCCTCATGCGGTCCAAACCAATTCAGATGACTTTAGGTGAAAAATTTCCCAAGCAGCCAATCGGAGACAACAAAGGATAAAAGCCTTGAGTTAGATAAGACACGAGAGTGTCAATCATGACTGAATCCGCGTTATGAGTTGGTATTTGACCCAAATAAATTTCAATCCTCTAGCCCCTACTGGGGACCTGGACCCATCGCCGTCTCTTTTTGGTGAGCCAAACTTTTCATAATTTAATATGTCTTAGCTCCAAAGTATAAACTTCACGTTGACTTAGAACATTTTTGCACATGTTCTTCTTCCACAAATAAAAAAAAAACTCTTTTTCCTCAAAACTCCCTCTCATATTTTCTTCCAAAATGTCTACAAATGATCATCATCAACCACTGTCACCCCTTGACCGGCTATCCCTCCTCCTGTTTCTCCTCGCCGGCCTCCCTCTTACCACCCGTGCCGATCTCGGCACCGCCGCCCGGTATCCCCCTCCCTATTTACGTAAGTATATATACATTCTACCAACGCAATTGCCACCACCACACTGGTATTTAGTGCCCTGTCAAAGGTTTTTTTTTTGAATTTGTAAAGATATATACCAAATTTTATTCATAGGGACTCCTAATGCTCTCGCGCTGGCTCGAATTTCACATCTAGTCACCCGCCTTTACCCCTTTTCAAATAGCCAAAAAAGATTGTAATTAGGCTCATTAGCTTCAAACAAGCATGATCTTAATAATGTTTTTAATGCAGCGACGGCCTGTTATGGGAACGATCCGACGCCGTTCCCTACGAGCAACTTGTTTGCGGCGGCAGGTGACGGAATATGGGACAATGGGGCGGCGTGTGGGCGGCAATATTTGGTGAGGTGTATCAGCGCTGCCACGCCCGGTACATGTAAGCCTGACCAGACTATTCAGATTAGGATTCTTGATTACGGCCCTGTCACGACTTCTCCGCCTTCAGCCAAAGGCACCACCATTGTTTTGTCGGAGACAGCTTTTGGGACCATTGCTAATTCTACTGCTAGCTCCATCAACATAGAGTTTCAACAGTAATTTCTCTCTCTCTCTTCTTTCTGGTTTGCCTGTGTTAATACAATATGGCCATTCTTATTTGTTGGAAGTTGTGCAAATTAACTGCAAATACAATGTTTTTTTTTGTTGTTAATCATGTGTTGACCTGTTTTATATTATAGATATTTAAAATAAGTTTCAAAACTCGTTCTTTCTTTCATACACACTTCATCAAACGATGTTAGATGAAAAGTTTCATGAACCCAATACACTCTTTAGTTGACGTGTTCATCGAGCAACCTTGGATTCTATTACATTGGTTGCCACTTGTAAACTTCAACCATTGCAATCCTTAAACAACGTGAGCTGGGTCCAGTGCATTATTAGAGTTTTGACTTCTCCTGATCAATAAATTTAATAATGTGTATCTTAAAGTTTATTTTAAATTTTGCATCCCCAATCATTATAGATGGTTAGATCAGTGACCCTTTCTACCATTCATATTTATTTGCAATGTAAAATTAGAATAGGTTTTGAAAAACATTGCAATGTTGGTTCAACAATCTCTAACAACCCTTCTCTTGGTAGCAGTTCATTTGGGTCCCTTCATCTCCACCCTTCCCCCTCCCCCCCCCAAAAAAAAAAAAAAAAAAAAAACGCCACACAAAGTCCTTGGTCTAAGTCATTTTTTTCCCTTCTGATTCTATAATAAATTTGAATATCTTTTATGTCTGTGCAGGGTATGAATTTGGACAGAAGAGAAAGTTTGACTGGTCATGGCGTAATCAAATTGCATGCTTCTCATCGATTGCAGACAAAGAATGGAACAGAAGCTTTGATATTATATTGTCCTTTCCCTCTGGAAGTTTTAAGAGAGAAAATTCCATGCAAGTGTGCTTGATAGCCAATTGTTTGTTTGTAGTTGAAAACTCTTCTCTCATTGATGCCCTGTTTATATGTCATTTTCCTCCCTATTTTTACGTCTGTGTAAATATCAAAGGAGACTTCTTTGGTCCTTGGGGAATTTTCTTTCCTCATTCTTGGCAATAATCAATTGGAATCTTATCAATTCCAAACTCCCAATTGGAATGTGAACGACTCTAAGTCTTTCATCACACTTCTCTCTCTGTCTTGGAAGCAAACACTCTATGTGCCTTTCTATTTCGGAACCAGAGGTGTAGTCTTGGTATAATATTGCTCTTCCATTGATTTTCTTGTAAGTATTTTGTGCAAAATATGTCTCAGATTTTTATTTTAATATCCTTACCGACAACAACAGAAGTGATATTTGACGAAAAATCGCGGGCGCAAACACACCGTGTTTATTCATATTACAAAGTCAAAAGTGTGCTACACCAGTAGGTATTAAGTTTTGTTTAGTAACAAGTTCAAATTTGACCGTAAGTAATATTTTCAATATGGTTTCTCCTTATCAAAAACCGATCAAATCTTCGGCACCGAGTTTTGATCT
Source organism: Ilex aquifolium (assembly GCA_951799425.1). Classification (NCBI taxonomy): domain Eukaryota; kingdom Viridiplantae; phylum Streptophyta; class Magnoliopsida; order Aquifoliales; family Aquifoliaceae; genus Ilex; species Ilex aquifolium. The sequence continues at coordinate 48,137,107 of OX637393.1, forward strand.
AATATCTTTTGATACAATACTCCTCACAAGATTGTAGTCCAGTGATATGTTTAATAAATTCTTTACATATATATACCCAAGAAGTTTTGGATGGTTGGGATATTAGCACAAAGGAGTATGGACAGAAGCCTTACATGTTAAAAATTTGCCAAAGCAATATTATTAAGTAATCATAAAGCTAAGGTTGTTCAATTCCATGATGTTTATACGACTTCTATAAATAAAGTTGATAGAGCGGTATGTCGGTGTTGGACTTGATCTGTTAGAATTATAAAGAAGTTTTTAAAACTTTAAATTAAAGTTTTCGGTTACAAGGCTAAAGATTTATTTGGCTATTGATTTCATGTATTAAAGATTTATTTGGCTATTGATTTCATATGTTAAAAATATGCTTTTAATGGGTTGGTTGTTACAAATCACAATGGTTATATAAGCATGATATTGGAGGCCACTCTCTTTAGTTATTGCATTCAACTTGTAGTCCATTTATTGTTAACATACAATTCGAGTCAGGTTCACCATTTCCTTCTAGTGGGCGTGACCATTGAGGAGGTGCTGCTACGAGCATTTGAGTTTGATTTTGGAGTCGCTGGTGTCCGTTAGTACCCCCACGCGGGGAGGCTCAGCTACTTTAGGACAATGTTCACACGACTCTCGAACTCGCAGGCCAGCTCTTTCTAATTTTAGTATCTATTTTATTCTATTCAAAATTGATTGTTATTTTATATTTATTTGCATATTCTTGTTAGTTTGTGATCTGAATATTATTTTGTTAAGTAAAATTACGTATAATTATGCTAATTTCCCCGGCAATCTAAAGCAGTTGAAGGGTTCTGGTTAAAAAAAATAAAATAAAATTTATATGAGGTCTTCATGATTATCAATTAAAAAAAAAAAAACAGAAGACATTCATTCTTCACAGCCATGAAGATGACATACATCAATACACACACACAGAGTAGTCTCCTATACGGATATACATATGAGGAGTTCCCTAATCTCCGATCTGTTCTACAGATGTAATACAAGCAACTGATAGGTCCAACTTGACAAGCCTAAAATGGGATCAGAAGCTTCTCAACAAAATCTTAGTCTTAAAAATTAAAAGAACCCATTAGGATCAATCCCAAGCTAAAACAGGCAACCCAGTTGTAGGCAGGGATGGAGATTCGTTTAAATCATCTAATTAGCCACTGACGTAATCAGTTATGAGTAATTGGTTATATGACAATATTGTAGACTGTTACGAATTTATGAAATTATTATAGAAGGTTACATAATAAATTAATTGCTGAAATATAATTGATGTATGTAGCCTTCATGGTACATACCTGTAATTTCATCCTTTATTCAATTATTACATAGTGGTACTATTAATTGTGTCATGTTTGAAATTATAATTCTTTGGTAATATATTTTAAAATAATTCCGAGAATATCGTCATGATCTTAATTGACCTTTTAAAGTTCCATAATCCACATCTCATTGTTTGTATATACTACAAAACTGGAAAACCAAAATCGTTTATCACATAATGATTTGTGTTTGCCAATTAAACCTTTATAATAATTGATATGTTATTGCTCTTGAAAGTGTTCCTATCCACAATGAAGAGGAAAAGGAAGGAGGGAAGAAAAGGAGCAAGAGAGCATTAAGGAAGAAATTATGGTACATTAAAATTCACATTTTCAGATTTATAATCCAACAATGATGACAATCATTTTCATATGGTATCAATAGCACAATTCTATATGGCATGGCTCTTATTTATCATTAAAGAAATTTATGGGGGACATGGAATTGTTCACTTACAAAGTGATGAAAAGTAGGGCATGTTTTTGTGACTTTACTTTGACAATAGCCTATGAATGGGTAACAATACTAGTTTGAGTAAGAGGTTGAATATTAAGAAATTAATAAGAAAATTAGCATATGTTATAGTGTACAATTCGAGATAAATGTTTTAAAATGTAATTCTACTGATCTTCTATAAAATGTAGTCCGATGAGTAGAACCCAAGCTCTTGTCACTGTTACAGTGAGTAGTTTGATTAATCTTCCGATTCATTACTATAGACCATATGATATAACCAATTAAGTTCGTTTCATAGTGACCAAATAGTTCGATCACGAGCAAAATTCATTAGTGTTAGGCATGATTCTGAACATCTAATTCATGATAAATAACAAAACATATTCTATCTCTGTTATAGCTTGAAGCATCCTGATCTCAGTCAATATTTTAATAATATACCAATTCTATCTTATGTAGGCATTACTATAGTCGTTAGGCTAGATAATTGACTCATTTTGCTAATCCTTGAAAATTATTCTTTTCCTTCTGGGAGGGGAAGATGGTTTAGATGCTTTCATTGTATAATCTATTTCTTTGGTCAATAATAATAATGTGGAAAATCATAAATATTTAGTACATAAATTTAGTAGTGAATAAGGTTTTACCCATAGTGTTTATTATTGCTCATGCATCAATCTTCCATGCTATATATGTTAGCTTTCTTTATTTTTTTTGTTATGTGGAGTATAACAAATTATTGTTATACCAGACAATTAGAATTTTCTATATACATGTTGTTTTCATGTTGATTGGTGGTGAATATTTGAAAGAAGAGTTGTGAGTAGTGATAGGTTTCATTAAATGTGCCTCACATTGCCTTGGCTTGTAACATCCATAATATATGTTTATGTTAATATTGAAATTTGAAATCCAAAATAACAGATAATGAAAATAGGTTTTCTATTATTCAAACCATTCGACCCTGTAGGAGTTCTTGGCGATAAAATCTTTTGAAACCATGCATAGGGTCAAGTTGCTATATATCATCATGGATTTGATGATTAAAATTTTGGTATGGTCAAGATAGCATTGAGTAAACCAATAATCCAACAAATGAGCAAGAGGCGACCTTTAACAAGATTAAGCATGAGTTCTATATTTACCAAATTGAGATATATTTGTGTTATGTGTATATGCAAGCCTCGAGTTTACTTTTTCCCTTGAATTCAATTTATTCAATATGTTGGGTAAGAAATTCTTGCAATGTGGAGGTTGATGCAAATGCTACTTTTATGAAGCATGGGTCAATTTGTCATGAGAATTTTTGGAAATGTGGGGGTAAAATTTAAGATAATAAAATATATATGAAGGACCTACTGAACTTTCTTAATGTTGTTGTAATATTTCATTTGGAGAGATGTTTATATAAATTGTTTCATACTTAAGGGTTTTTCAAATAAATGCACTTTAATGTGTTTTTGTAAGTGTTATTTGAAAGACAGGTTCAAATCAAAGAGAAGATATGACGGTGTGCACAACCAGTGAGACACAAACCTGTGAAGAGCAACCATTCTGATATTTATAAAATCTTAGCTAATCAGAGCAGACAAATGAATTAAAAAGCTTTCGAGGAAAGCTATAAGACACAAATATATAAAGGCTGATTAATTTGATCAGTGAGCTTTCGAGGAAAGCCTTGCTTTTGAGAAAAGCTGTCTCAAGAACTGTCGAGGGGGATGTGCTTAAGCCTGCAAGGGAGTCACCTAGGGAGGTAACTCAACTTCTGTGATTGGGGACCCCATGAAGGTGGGTAGAAACAATCCATATTGTGTGACTCATTAGCACCGTTGTTGAGAAAATATCTTAAGAGGAGATATTTTCATGCTCATCCCTATGACAGAGGTGCATATGTAGTGTGACGGTAAGAAAGGGTTTTACCCTGAATGAGACCGAGGCAGGAACACTCCTGCAGGGTATTGTGCACATGTACCCTTGGAGGGCTCACCTAAGTGAGAGTAGTCGTCAGGCCGCGATAATGAGAATTGGGCTATTCTCTAGAAACTCTCATGAGAATCAAGATCAAGTGCATGACCATTAAACGCACTGACCTGCGAATCCTTACCAATATCGGTACTATGTGTGTGATAGTTGAACTCTGGCTCAAAGAGTCTAGTTCAAGTCTTTGGTCACTGTGATCCTTCAGGAGGAGATTGTTAACACTAAGTGAGGTTCAAGTCCGGAAGACACCTATACCCATTGCATAGTGTATATATATATATATAAAATAAAAAATAAATAAAAATTCAAGTTTTAAAAACTTGTGGGGGATTGTTAGAATTATAAAGAAGTTTTTAAAACTTTAAATTAAAGTTTTCGGTTACAAGGCTGAAGATTTATTTGGCTATTGATTTCATGTATTAAAGATTTATTTGGCTATTGATTTCAAATATTAAAAATATGTTTTTAATGGGTTGGCGGTTACAAATCACAATGGTTATATAAGCATGATATCGAAGGCCACTCTCTTTGGTTCTTGCATTCAACTTGTAGTCCATTTCTTGTTAAACTTTGCCGACAATTATATTACTACAAGTATTTTTGTGTTTTGGACAACATACAATTCGAGTCAGGTTCACCCTTTCTTTCCAGTGGGCGTGGCCATTGAGGAGGTACTGCTGCGAGCGTCTGGGTTTGATCTTGGAGTCGCTGGTGTCCGTCAGTACCCTCACGCGGGGAGGCTCAGCTGTTTTAGAACAGTGTTCACACGACTCTCGGACTCGTATGCTAGCTCTTTCTAATTTATAGTTTCTATTTTATTCTATTCTAAATTGATTATTATTTTATATTTATTTGCATATTCTTGTTAGTTTGTGATCTGAATATTATTTTGTTAAGTAAAATTATGTATAATTATGCTAATTTCCCCAACATGATCTTCATTGGATGGTTAGATATCCATCTGAAGTTTTCCTTAGAGGAGAAAGAAAGAACGAAAACTTTAGTAAACTATTTATTAGGATATTTGAAATTTGATATGATATAGAAGAATACCCTGACTGGAAAAAAAAAAGATACTTTTGGAGGATGATATGCATCTAAAAGGTGTAATGCAGTCATAATGCCCCTCGGTTAGATCATTAGCATCACCATTAATTGATCTCCATATTGATTCACCTATGTCCTCACCATATTGTAACTTACATTTTTTGATCCATTTACTTTTAGAGACATTGTTCATTGCCTTACTTGAGCATTTTTTTCCCTTCCAACATCGTGCAAAGTATCACCATTGCCAAATTAATTAGATTGATATGACTAGTTGTGTTATTTTGCTTTCTTAGATATGCAACAGTTTTTATTTCCTCATCATTGGTGGTGGAGAACCTTTGTTGAAAAAAAAAAAATAAATAAATAAATAAAAGGGAACCTTTGTTAAAGGAATCAAGTTTCAAGTCTATTATCTCCAACTCATGTCAATTTTCACATTTCAACTGTAGAAAGTAATATCTACTATGTGCTAAGTTTTCTTGTACATGACAATGTGGACATATCAGTCTAAAGAGAAATTTGTTATAATACGACAATGTCATGCTACGGTTTTGGAGCCCGTGGGTTACCCATTGATTGTTGTAAACATGCTTAAATAGATTAGGCAGCACGAGCTCATTAATTGAATATAATTTATCAGAATTGTTGGCTTATTGCCTTAAATGTAGTTCTGTTTGAATTTTTTTGATATGTCACTTAATCAACAATTGCATTGTGTAGTGTCTTACTTTTCTATCAGTTTTCGAAGCATCTTATTTATCTTTCTTTTTAGTTTTGTTATAGTTTATGGGTAATCATGTTCCATTCAGGCTTTTTTTATATAATCATAAATTTAAAAGGTGTGCAGTTAGGAAAATTTGTGTTATTAAAAATTCCATGTCTATGCTCTAATTATAAGTCATTTTTTCTCATTCACTTAAAGTTTATTTTAATGACTGATATTCTTCAGCCTGCAGTACTTTAGCAGCACTCTCTTGAAATACATTACATAATCAACTCTAATTTTACTGAAGTTTACATCTACTTGGGGAAAAAAGTGATGTGTTTTGAGCTTTTGAGACTATATCTGAAAATATCATGAGCTCTTGACAGTAAAAAAAATGATTATAAGGCTTTCCTTTTTTGAATTTTGCATCAATTTTCATTTACAGTCCCTATACTTTTCAAATTTTGTCATTTTCCATTCAACACCATTTTAATCAGTCCAATTAATGCAGCCAATTAATGATTTATTGCAAGAACTTGACAAAAAATGTTTGACATAACAAAAATAACACAAAAATTAACAAAAACCTTTGGTCTTATTCTTTTACAATTTGATCAAGTTTTAATCTTTTGTGAGTTATTGTGTAATGTAATTGGGAAAGAAACCAAAAAAAAAGTAGATTTGATTGTGGTTACTGGAAATTCTTTTGTTTGGAGTGACTTGAAGTATAAAAGTTAAGGTTTGATCTTGTAAGATTATAAATGTCAAAACATTGAACAAACTTGAATCAAATAAGATTATAAATGTCAAAACACTTTCATGTAGTTACTTAGTGAAACGAATCTTGTAATATTTCGAATACATGGAAACAACACTACTTCAACACAATATAAGTTTTAATAATGTTATCTTCTACTACATATGTTAATATATCTTACATCATGTTAAAAATGGACTAATATAACAATAGTGATACATTAGTCTAGTAAAACATTTAAGCTTTTCATCATAGGCAAAATATATTGATAGTCCCTCAAGTATGCTCTTTATGTTAGTATGGTCCCCCAATCTTTGAATTGTGGGTCCGTCAATTTCTCAATTTGTGTCACATTAGTCTAGTTGAAAATGGCAATTTGTAACTTGTATCATTATTGATGATGCACAAAATCGTCTTCGGCAAGATCAACAGTCAAGAATATATAAGAGTATAATTAATGAGCAATTAACAAGCAACCAATGGCAATCAACGAATCAAAACAGTAAACAGAGAATCAACACAAAGATTTATAGTGGTTCGGTCCGAGTGACCTACTCCACTCTTGTGAACGGCAGCGGTGGCCTAATTACCTTTATGCCCTCCGTATTGTTTTACTGCCCAGCTCCGAATAGTATCTCCTTTGGGCTTTCTCGGTCCGTTCAAGTTGGGCTCAGCCCAGTCAAATTTGGACTCGTCATTTGCCTCCCATGCTCCAAGCTTCTGACTTCTGTGGGAGGAAAAGGTTGTGGGCATGTATTTCGTCTTCGCTTGAATAGGCGTTTCCTTGCTCCGCATTGTAGTTGTTTTTCCTTCTTCGGCAAGATCAACAGTCAAGAATATATAAGGGTGTAATTAATGAGCAATTAACAAGCAATTAACAAATCAAAACAGTAAACAGAGAATCAACACAGGGATTTATAGTGGTTCGGTCTCGGATGACCTACGTCCACTTTCAGGAACGGCAGCGGTGGCCTGGTGTTCTTTATTGATGAATAATGGTACTCCGGAGAGTTACAGTGTATTGAGGGAGAGAGACTTGGTGTAGAGAGGCAAAGCTCTCGGTGGAGAGAGGGAGAGAGACTTGGTGTAGAGGTCTCAAGGAGGTGATGAACATGTGTGTAGATCTCCAGATGCCTCTCCAAGTGGAGAGAGCTTACATTATATAGGTTCACTAAGGCGGTGAGACGGTCACTACAATTTAGTAAGTATAGTTATGGTAGGATTCTACCACTTTGGTAGGTACAGTTATGGTAGGATTAGATCTCCGGTGCGTATCCCGATATTTTCTCCCTCGTGTCTCTATTCCGTCGGAGGAGGTCCTGAGCTGGACTAGGCTTGAGTCGGAGGAGGTCCTGAGCTGGACTAGGCTTGAATCGGAGGAGGTCCTGAGATGGACTAGGCTTGAGTCGGAGGAGGCCTTCATGGAGTCAGGAGGCAAGGGAGGAGGAGACCCAGGCAGGCGAAGGAGGAGGAGGCCAAGGGCAGGCGCCCACTTGGGCGTGGCCATGGTTCCAGGCGCCCCCTTGGGCGTGGCCAAGGTTCCAGGCGGCGCCCCCTTAGGCGTGGCCAAGGTGCCTCCCATGGGCGGCGCCCCTTGGTCCATGGGCTTGGGTTCTTTGGACTCCGTATTGATTTGCGGCCGCCTAATTACCTTTATGCCCTCCGTATTGTTTTACGGCCCAGCTCCGAATAGTATCCCCTTTGGGCTTTCTCGGTCCGTTCAAGTTGGGCTCAGCCCAGTCAAATTTGGACTCATCATTTGGCCCCCATGCTCCAAGCTTCTAACTTCTGTGGGAGGAAAATGTTGTGGGCATGTATTTCGTCTTCGCTTGAATAGGTGTTTCCTTGCTCCGCATTGTAGTTGTTTTTCCTTCTTTGGAGACTGACTGAATTTATTGGTATCGGATTTTTTTTTTTTTAAAAAAAAAAAATTCTAGCCCACCATCTTTGACTTTTTTTTTTTTTGCTTTGTGTTGGCTTGGGCGTTGCCTCCCTTCTCTCTTTTTTTTTTTTTGTCTTTTCCTTTCTTTGCTTTGTGCTGGGCGCTGGCTCCATTATTTTTTTTTTCTTTCCCTTCTTGGGCGTGGACACTGACCCTTCTTGCTCCCTTCTCTCTTTCTTTTTTCTTTTGTTTTTTATTTGGCTTCCTGCCTTTGGCGTCACCCTCTTGGGCGTGGACTCCCTTTTTTTTTTTTTGCAAAGTGAGGAGGGACTTTGGCGAGGAGTCACTGGGCGAAATGGGAGGACCCATCCCCATGGGCGACGTCAGCGCCTTGTTGGGCGACGCCTTCTTTGCTATGGACCCCTGTATGGCATAAAATGTAAGGGGAGACTTGGTGGGTGGCGCCAGCTTGACAGGCGAGGCAGGAGCATTGCATGCGGTTTTGGGCGACACCAAGAGGTTGGCAGGGCGTCTTGGGCGACACCTTGAGTCTTACTATGGGCGGCGCCTCTCTGGTGCTTGGCCATTAGCTGACCTTGTCTCTGATTACAGGTGTCCTGTTGATAAGGCGATGATGGAGACTCTTGTGCTTTTAGGGTGGTGTCTTCTCCTCCTCCCAAGAGGGCGAGGTTTGATGCCTCCAGTGCTTCTCAGTTAAGGTCCGATGACTAGATTGTTTCCTGGGAGAAGGGACCAGGTGGTGCCCCCACCCTTTCCCAGACTGTGGCTCATGTGTGTACCAGAGCTAACTGTTGTACTACTGTAAGAGTTGAGACTCCAATGCGGTCTTGCTACGGGGACTTCAGCCTGAGCTTCAAAAGTATGCCTGGCAAAAACAATGTTATCCCAATATTAAAATATTTAACATGATTACCTGGAGAGAGAGACAGACTGTTTGCATGAGAGCAAAGTCATTGTAAACGTCCCGTAGGAGGGTCGTATGAGCTGAGGCCGAGCTTCTTTTAGTCTCGGAGGATGGTTGTCGTGGCAGACTACATAGGCCGAGCTACGTATAGTCTCGGGAGATGACTGCCGTAGCAGAGGTGACTACTTGCGCGAGAGCAGAGTCATAAGCCGAGCTACGTATAGTCTCGGGTGATGACTGCCGTAGCAGAGGCTTATTAGGTGACTACTTGCGCGAGAACAGAGTCATAGGCCGAGCTACGTATAGTCTCGGGTGATCGCTGCCGTAGCAGAGGCTTACTAAGTGTGTCTCGCACTCCTCTTTGGTTTTGTACTTGGCTTTCTTTCTTTATACTTTTGGTTTTGAATGCCTATAGGTGGCTGCTGCTTTGCCCTGCTTGTTTACAAATACGCTGAAGATCAAGAAGGCAATCGATGTCCAGGCAGCGGAGAGACGGGCACATGAGGCTGCTGAAGAGCAGTTAAGGTTTGAGCGACAGGCACGAGAGGATGCCGTGAAACTGTTAAGGCTCGAGCGGCAGACACGAGAGGATGCCGCTGAAGTTGAGGCTAGCGCATGAGAGGGCTGCTCAACTTGAGGCTGACCTTCGAATAGCACTTGAGAGAGCTACTAGGCCAGAGGCTCACTCCATAGAGATGGAGGAGATGAGAGATGATGCTGAGGAGCTGGGCGCCTGTTGGGCCCCTACTGCTGGGCGCCTTGTGTTGGGCATCAGCTGCTAGGCACATGAGGCTAGACGCCTGAGACTGGGCACCTGGTGCTGGGCACCTGTTTCTGGGCGCCTGAGATTGGGCGTCTGAGGCTAGGTGCCTGAGATTGGGCGCCTGGTGTTAGGCGCCTAAGGCTGGGTGCCTGGTGAGAGGGGGCGAGACCCCTCGTCTAGGCGACACCATGGGAGTGCTCAAGGTGGAGAAGACGAGACCCTTCGTCGGCATCATGGGGGTGCCCAAGGTGGAGAGGGCGAGACCCCTTGTCTAGGCACCATGGGGGCGCCCAAGGTAGAGAGGGCGAGACCCCTCGTCGGCATCATGGGGGGCGCCCAAGGTGGAGAGGGCGAGACCCCTCGTCTAGGCACCATGGGGGCGCCTCTGAGACCCCTCATCGGCATCTACTGTTGAGGGCGCCTGCTGCTGGGCGCCTGACGATGGTCGCCTTTTGTCTACCTTGTTGCTAGATCATGTTCAGACTTTTGTAAGCTGTCTGTAAATTTTAGGAAAACACAACAATTCAGGACACAATAATCTTCGCAGAAAGTAATTTCATAAAATAATAAATAACAGAATAGATAATCTAAAACAATAAAGGAGAGATGAGAGTCACTAGCATTCTCTCTCGTCCTCCTGCGCAGGTACATGAGGAGAGGGAACATGTGAGTTCCCTGCGCGCTGAGGTGGGACTACTGGGCGAGGGACGCCTTGGCGTGGTCCTGGGGCACTCTGGCGAGGGCCCCATGGCGAGGTGCTGCTTGGCTCCCTGAGTGATTAGGCTGTTGGTCCTCTCCTGTTGGAGGGAGTGGGGCTCTTCCCACAGGGTGAGGGGTGACGCCTCCTTAGAGCAGTTGCATGATCTGTAAGAGCTGTTGTTGCCCGACGACAGGGGTCGCCGTAGCAGACGGTTCCGAGGGTGCGAGGGGAGGAGGAGCCTCCTCCCGGTGGGCCGGGTTGTTGTCTCCGGGCTGTTGACTCATTGATCTGGTAGTGATTGTCATGGATTGAAAGAGAATAGGAAACTAGTCGTTCTCACAGACGGCGCCAAACTGATGATACACAAAATCATCTTCGGCAAGATCAACAGTCAAGAATATATAAGGGTGTAATTAATGAGCAGTAAGTAGGCAATCAATGACAGATCAATGACAAAACAGTAAATATAGAGTAAACACAAAGATTTATAGTGGTTCGGTCCGGGTAACCTACTCCACTCTCGTGAACGGCAGCGGTGGCCTAATTACCTTTATGCTCTCCGTATTGTTTTACGGCCCAGCTCCGAATAGTATCTCCTTTGGGCTTTCTTGGTCCGTTCAAGTTGGGCTCAGCCCAGTCAAATTTGGACTCGTCAATTATGGTCCCTTAGGTCTATAATTTGTGTCACTTTAGTCCCTAAAGTTTCCAAATACTGCACCTCAAATGCGATTACGTGAGATGCATGTGACGATCTCTGTTAGTAAATTTCAACTGTTTTGATTGGATCAAAGTGACACAAATTGAAAAATTGAAGGACCAAATTGACACAATTAAAAGAGTGAGAATCAAATTGCTTTGGGTGTTACATATGGCCGGAAAACATAGAGGTAAATATTACTTTGGGTGTTACGATCCTTTATAATATCTTGTATTATTTCCTAAAGAGAGGTCAGATAGATGGCATCAAAATATAAAAAAAAAAATGGTGTGGACAACAATAATGGTTATAGAGAACCAAAAATATCTTGATATTGATTTGCTTTGAATAATGTAGTTACTTCCGTCAATCAATTTTGAGATATTATTATAGAATACAAATTTTGATTGATCAAATATCATAGTTTATTGAGGACATGAATTTTGGAAAAAAAAATGATCCATAACTTTAATAGAAATATTCCACTCTTCACATGATCAAGTATGTTGGTCTACGTGTAACAAACATGTGCACCAATTAATTACATTAAAGCATAACTTAATTTGATCAGTATCATATTGAGCAAAAAAAGTGTTTCGATAGCATAGTCTTCCCTAATACTAGATGTCCTTGCATTGACTTGCAGGTCAATCATTTAGTGAAATGTGCGAATCAGCGGCCCATGTATGCGCGTGTGTGTGTGTGAAAGCTTGAACTTTGTGGCTTTTGGGCCTTTTGTGGAATTTTCTTTTTGACCAAATTGCTGGACATCTTGAAATTTCAAAGTGATTATGTTTGTTGGTACGAGAATGGTCAAGCTCGTCACACTGGTCTATTAACTGATATCATACGGAATAAATTCAAAGACGTAGGTAAAGTGGTAATAAGAATTAATCGTAAATTAAAATATTTTTAATGGGAATTTTGATAATTTTTTGAGGTTAGATTATGAAGAATTTATCCCTCATAAATATCCTTATTTTGAAGTAAATAACTTGTCTTTGACATAATTGAAGAGGAGATTAGTTGAGGTGAGCGTAAGCTGTCTCAGACACTCCTAATCGTTAAACCAAAAAAATATATGATATAGATTAGGTCAGTCAATGGATCAGGTTTAGGTTGAATTATAGTCAATTCGAATCTGATTAAAAAAGTTTTAACCGAATTTTGATCCGATACTTCGACAATTTTTTCATATAATTTATATTTGAATTCGATAAGAATCGACTATTGGGTCCAATAATCTAATCCGAATAATTAAATTAAGTTATAGTTTAACAAATTATGTATAATATTCAAAAATAGTTTTATTAGATAATTACTTAATTTTATCGTAGATTTATATGCATAAATGTGCAATTCGAATAGAATTAATAGTCGAATAAGATATTAGTATTTCTAAATCTAAATCCATTAATATGATATAACTATTTTAGATTCGAATTTGAATTGTTGATAAAAAAAAATAATCCATATCCATTTAATCATATTCAAATTTGAACCAGATTTAAATAAAAATACAATTCATTAACATTAGCATGATTTAAATTAAACCAAGTGTTCTATATATTGAAATGTTTGAACCCGAGTTGAAATTGAGCGGTTCGGATAGAAACAAAACTTGATTCTTGAATTATAATTCCGAGTTAGAATTCAGTTCAATTCTAGGTTGTAGTTAACAGGGTGCGCCATACACACCCCAGTTCCATTTAGATAATGGTTCATTGTTGAGGCGACGTCACGGTGATGATGACAGTGACGGTGACGTCGACACCTATCCATTCAGCAAAGGATTAAATTACACTTCCCTCACTCAACTCTAACCCCTGTTCTTATTATCCCTTCAATTATCATATTTTTAATATTATACCTTTAACTATGTGATTAGCTTTACATCACTTCAACTGTTAACATCTAATTTCGAAAAAAAAAACACTATTAACATATGTTATAAATTTAGTAGAAATTTGTTTTCATTTTATTCGTAAATTATATAATTTTTTTTTACTTTTCTCTGACATGTTGACAATTTCTGTCCAAAAAAAATGGTCGGTGCATCAAGGGATAGTGTAAATAGTTCAAGTAGTGGTGGGGCAAGTGAAAAAATCAATAGTGTAAGGAATAAAATGAAATTTGGATATAGTTTCAGGGTCAAAGTATAATTTTCCTTTCAGGAAAAACACTTCTCCCGCATTGAACGTTTCCTTCGCTCGTTCTATCTGCAAGTTTTAGGTATCAAAACTACACACTGCAATTACATATGACGAATCTTTGATAATTTGAGTTCAATTTGATTCGATCATTTGATTGATCTAGGGTTTTGGACGTTGCTACACGTATAATTTATGCTCCGAAATACGTTTCAATGACCGGTGAATTACAGCTGGAGCCGTCGTCTGATCGAAACCCTACCGATTCCGATCCTCTGTTAGACAACCACCATGTTGTCACATCATCTTCCTCGGCTAGTTCGAGTGAGATAAAGAATGATGATGATGATATTGAAGCTAATTCCGTCGCTTGCTGCAGAATTTGCCTCGAATGCGATGGTGAAGATGGTAATAATTTTGGACAAATAAATTAATTTAATTGTATAAATTCATTGGTCGATATGAAGTATGGATTAACTTATTAATTTTAGGGTTTTACTGTATCATCATTTGTGATCATATCCGATTCCCATGGCCTAAAGAAGTTTTTTGCCGTAGATGATGAATTGATATCTCCATGCATGTGCAAAGGCACTCAGCAATTTGTGCATCGCTCGTGTCTTGATCACTGGCGGTCTGTTAAGGTGAGCATTACTACTGCTTTGGCTCTGAATGATGAATAGCGATACTTTGATTTTGATAAAAGTTCTGGTTTATTTGCTTCCTATATTTTTATAGGAAGGATTTGCTTTTTCGCACTGCACAACTTGCAAAGCTCAATTTCATCTTCGGATAGCAGAGTTTGAGGACAATTCTTGGCGCAAAATAAAATTCAGAATCTTTGTGGCTAGGGATGTGTTTCTTGTATTTTTGGCTGTACAAACTGTAAGTACTAAGTACAATCTCTTGGATGAAAGTACATATAGCCCAATTCATATTGAAATGAAATGTTTGAGGGTAGAAGATAACGATTGAAGTAGGTTTTAAATAGTTGTTGCAGCCTCCATTAAGGTCTATGTGATACAGGCTGTGTATTTAATGGATGTTAAGTGCCTGGTTAGATATCTAAGCAGTTCATCATTTGTTTTGGTTACACATAATCAAGACTCACCTGATTTAATTCAATGTTGTATGAATCTGCATTGGTCATTATTTAGTGGATGTTGTTGAGTATATAATGCTTATTTCAGATGATTAATAACTTTTAGGTCAAACCTCAACTTTACCCTCTCAATTTTCATATGTTGTTGTTTGCCCTTTACGTTCCAAAATTCCTCAGTAATACCTTCTTTATCTATACATCATTTTGTTTTTTAGTGACCTATTGCAAAACTAACTAAATCATAGAGATAACAACTAAACACCTTTACAATGCAGCTTAAGAACTTCTAACATCCTGACTAAATATGAATTTGATGTTCAGATAGATGGGCTTCTGAAATCGGAATTTTACATTTGACATTATGGTTGAATCCTCCCTTTCTGTCTCTCCTCTCTTTCTTTTGTTTTTTCCGTTTTCTAACATGAAGCCGAGAACCTTATGTGCTTTTAAATCTAGGCTGTGAGCTTCATTTCTCCATAATTCAACATCCATCCCGCCATCCCTTTTATATGAAAGCAGTTTTATTATTGCAGGTAATTGCTGTGATGGGTGGAATTGCATACGTCATGGACAAGGATGGAACTTTCAGGAATTCATTTAATGACAGTTGGGATCGTATACTATCGAAGCATCCCATACCATTCTACTATTGTATAGGTAAAGTTTCAGCTTACTACTTTGAAACCAGAAGACTAAAATTACATGAGAGACGTTATCATGGTTTTTGGAGTTTATCAGTTTCAAAATTTGACCTTTGAGAGAATTTTGTTTGGAAATTTTGACAACCGCTTACTAATCATGAGAATGTAGTCATGGAATTACTGGAATTTCTACACTCAATAACAAATGCATTTACCCAAACCATTATTGAAGGACAAATGTGGAGGAACTTCTGGGTAGAGGAAACCCAGAAATTTGACCTTCAAAGGAATTTGTTTGGAAATATTGACAATGGCTTACCAATGAGAATGTTGTCATGGTATTATTGGCAGTTCCACGCTCAATAATAAATTCATTCACCCAAACCATTTATGTCGAGAATTTTCTGGGTAGAGAAACCCTTGTAGTACGTTGTCTTTCTAGTTATTGTCTTTTCTATCTGAGGACCAGTCACTCTGTTCTTTGTTTCACTACTAATCTTTGAATATTGCTGCAAGAGCTTTCATCATCTGCTTTTGAGAAATGGGATCAATAATCTACATTTTTCTTATATTTTTCCCTCAGCTTCAACATAGAGGCAATAGAAATTGTATTGCGTGGTCGATGCACTTGGTTTTGGGAATTTTTTAAATCTAAACTTGTATCCCAAATCTCCAATCGAACATCTTTTAATTAGAGGCCAATAGTCTTTCTTTCCTTGAAAGCTATGGTTGAATTTGAGTTGCTATATACTCTTCAGAATGTGTGGGTGGGGGTTCCTGATATATGTAAGATAGGGTAATCATTTTAGTGGAATACATATCATTTATTTTCTTGAAATCACTAGTTTCATTTCCAGCTGAAGAAAATTAGAAAAAGTGTACAATGCATTTATGGAAGAAAAAATATCAAAGTGCGGTCAAAATTTGTGGCATGATGTCACCACCAAGGATTAAAATTTCGTTTCGGTGTGTTGTTTCGGTCACCTAGGAAATGGAAACGTTTAGATGTGTTTCAGAAACGTTTCGACCCGTTTCGGAAACATAATGAAAAAATAAAAAATTTAAGAATTATTTTTTTAAAACATTGATGGAAATATATCAAAGTATCTTGAAATACCTTGAAACATTCCGAAATAATTGCGCAAATGCATTGAAAAATTATAAAACATCTCGAAATATTAGAATTTCGATTCCATCACTGTTTCGTTTCGGTCTCCTTGGAAACGGAAACGTTTCGACCGTTTCGAAACGATATTTTGATCCTTGGTCACCACTCACTAGAATGTTTGAAGCTCGAACTTCCAACTTTGAAGTGAGCTCCTAACATGTATGAACAGTAGAAATATTGAATATAGTTTTAACTTTTAATGTGGACAATTGGGCTAGGAGGTAATGTACAATCAAATTTCATTCTTGTACAAGTTATTGTGTGTGCCCTTCTGTTTTACCTTTATTCTTTGACAGTGTTCAACCAAGCAGTTGATAATACCCCTGAATTCCTTGGGAGTTATCACTTCTCTTCCCAGATGCTATTTAAAGTTCTGCATGGTGTTTATGTTGGCCTTTTTTTTCCAAAAAATAAAAAATAAAACAATTGCTACGTGTTACCATAGCAATTAGCAATTTTGCTGCTGGGCTGTGTTCGTTAGTGGGCTTTAAAATTTTCCACATTGTCAATAATAAATCCAGTAGGATCTAGTTCTAATGTTTGCCGGGTGCAATAGTTGTAGTCTCTTCATTATGTGTTTTAGTATGTTCTTGATGATGCTATTTTCATCATTTATTCTATGCTCTGACCCTCTAAATAAATATTAATAGGAGCTCTTGCCTTCTTTGTGCTGCTTGGCTTTTTTGGGCTCATACTACATTGCTCCTCCCTTAATACGAGTGACCCACGCATGGCTGGGTGTCAGAACTGCTGTTATGGGTGGGGCATATTGGATTGCTTTCCTGCATCAATGGAAGCGTGCTTTGCCCTGGTCCTTGTTTTTATTGTTATCTTTGCCATCCTAGGCATTGCCTATGGTTTCCTTGCTACCACCATGGCCATCCAAAGGATCTGGCAAAGACACTACCATATTCTTACCAAGAGGGAACTCACACAGGTATATGTCTTTGACAAAATTTGTCATAAAGAGTACTCTCGCATTGACATTTTTCCGGAACAAGTCAACTAGTAGAGTTACTATTTATATGTTATCTAATCCTTTTTTGATGATTATGAACGAGACTCACTATTCTTGTTTCTTGAGAAAATAATAACTAAAAGATCAGACTGTGCCCCTGTTATAATAGGCTAAACCTGTTGCAATAAGCTAAATGGTAGAATCAAATTGAATGTCTGATACACTGTTATAATACTCATTATGTGGCGAGCTATGAAGCACGGATACGGGATACGGATACGGGAAGAACTGGATACGGCGATACGGCAAAACTTAAAAAAACAGGATACGGGTACGACTATGATACGTCCATAAAATATATATTTTTTTAAAATTTTATTATTATATTTAATGTAATAATTATGATTTATAAAGTGAATCACACATCTACCAACGATATATAATAATAACTAACCATTCTATCATTTATAAATCATACATTCTATATCGCATACATATTGCATAATATCAAGTCCATACTTAAACAAAAGAAACCATCCGATTACAAGTCAAGCAACAAAAAACTTGCAATTTGGAATATTATCCTATTACAAGTCAAGCAACAAACCGAATTCAAGGCCCCCATACTCATTCCCCTATAATTATTAATTTAATAAACCGAATCAGCAATGCAGTAAAATTTAGTAGCAGACTAGCAGTAAAATTCAATTTGGCCAGGGCAGGCAGTAACCACGGAATCACAGAACCAGGCAATGGCCAGGGCATCTAGAATTGCAGTGCAAAAAAACCAAATTCAAGGCCCCCCAAAAAAAACCTAGTTCAACAGTAATATATCTGTATATGTATAGCTTGTTCTCCAAATTGCTCCAAAAAAAAACGCCTTAAATACAAAGTGTAAACCCAAATTCAAGGATCAAAAGGAGTCCTAATCATTGGTAAAAGGCAAAAGAGACGACAGAGAGACAGAAAAATAGAGAGAGAGGAGAGAGCTTACCCGATATACTTGGACACAGAGAGATAGGATGTTATCGGGGTCAGTCGTCGTCGAGAGATGCTATCGGGGTCAGTCGTCGTCGGCGATTGGCGTCAAATACAGGCAGACAGGTAGTCGTCGATCGATCGATCGTGAGAGAGAGACAGAGAGAGAGAGACAGTCGATCGTCGACTGATGGGGGGGGGCTGTTGAATAAAGAAATTAGGGTTTATAATATATATATATTTTTTAAAAGGGCCCAAACATATTTGCTCTTGTGCCCTTATACTTTTTAAAAAATTCAAGTAATACCCAGACGTATCCTATGCGTATCCTAAGCGTATCCAATCCGTATCCAATGAGTATCCGGCCGTATCTGAAAATCAAATTTATTTTTTAAATTTAGGATACGTCTCAGCCGTATCGGATACGTATCCGGCCGTATCGGAGGCGTATCCGTATCCAAAAAGTATCCGATACCGATACTTTGACCCTTTCGAAGTATCCGTGCTTCATCGGTGGCGAGTATATGTCAATGATAGACTGACAGTGTTGTGATGGTAACCACAGATGATGAAAATGGACCAAACAACCAGCCATGCATGCAGCAGGATTATAGTTTTTACTCTTTTGATCGCAAAATCTTTGGTTGTGTTTGGTAACCCATTGTTTTTGTTTTTTTCGATTTTTGTTTTCAATTTTTTCCAAAAAAATAAAATAAAAATGTGTTTGTGATATGTTTTTGTTTTTTTTTAGGAACTCTGTTTTAAAAATAAGGCCAAAAAATAAAAACACAAAAAATGTGTTTTCATAAACACCAAAAAACCAAAACACACACGAGGGCTTCAATGAGATTTAATGAGATCTTGGCTTCGATCCTCCGATCCTCCCTAGAAACAAAAAAATGAATTTTTTTGCTTGAGTATAAAACCCTCCCTTCCCTCTTTCACTTTCTTTTTTTTTCAGCTCCCTCTCTGCACCTCTCTCTCTCCCTCTCTCGCCTTTCTCTGATTTTTTTTGTGGTTGGTTGGTGGGTTTTCAGTGGTGGGTTTCGGGGGTTGGTGGTGGTGAGTTTTGGTGGGGTTGGGTGGTTGGTGGTTGTGGGTTTTGGTAGTGTTGGGTGGTGGAGGGTTTTGGTAGTGTTGGGTGGTGGATTTTCGGTATAATAACAAACATGTTTTTTATTTTTGTTTTTTATAATTTTTTAAATATAAATGACTACCAAACATGTTTTATATTTTCAATTTTATCATAGAAAAAACAAAAATTTGTTTTGTTTTTTTTATAAAAAACGAAACGTTATCAAACGCACTCATAATGTGTACATTCGCTTTTAATCTTTTGGGTTTGTTTGGTTTTTGGACATTCCTTGGTCAAGTGCTTTTTCTAATTTTCGTTACTGTGGTTGATCATGTTAACCGAGGGTGTAGGGAAGGGTATTACTGAGCATAGACCTAATAATTTGATATTATTAGTGTGAAATGGTTGTCTCTTGATTCAAACCAATATTATCACTGCACTAGGCAATACTCTGTAGCTTGATTTATTGCCAGCACATTTTTACCTAAGCTTTGCCCTGGCCATGGTTTGACCTGGCATCACCACATAAATCATTTTTTTTCTGCTTTTTGTTTCTTTTCTTAAGACTGAAAGTATATTATTCTTGAAAATTTTGCAGGAGTACATAGTGGAGGATCTTCATGGATGTTACGCACCTCCAAAACTGATACCAGAACATGAAGCGCGTCTGAAAATGCTTAATCTTCTGTAGGGAGGACTGAAATGTTGGGTTCGAAAGATGTCTTCCCATTGTTTTGAATTTTTGGTCAAGATTAAAGAATCTAGAAAGTATATATATGTTACTAAGCGAGTTTCTTCCTATTGAATTAGAAAGGTAGCCTGGAGTATATGTTTTCACGTGTTCTGGTGTTTAGTGTAGGGTCTACCTTGCCTATGCTAAAACTTTGCAGAATTTCGAAAACAGGCCTAAATACCTATGTGGCTTTATGTGTGTTTCTGTGTGCTCTTTCAAGCGGGAGGACAGGCTTGAAACTTACTGACTGCTTACTTTGCTCTGGTGGGGGAGCTTCCTGATTTAGAGACCAAGTCGGCCACCGTATCGTGCAAATGTATTGTATCTATTAGCCAAGCGACTGTATTGGTTTTCTTTAATTTTCTATTTGCTTGGCTACCATTGACCTTCTGGGTGGTGCCATGCTGTTTGATTTCACCATGCATGATAGTCTGTCTGTTGTATGTTTCCGGATCAACTAAAGTAGGAATGCTCTTCTGTTTTGGACCATCCATGAATATTGAACTGTTCTTTAGTGTATATCTATTCTCCTTGCAGTGATACTATAATATACCTGCGTGTGTTTGTGCGTAAGTGTGATGTCCGGCAATCTTTGTGATGGAATTACTTCTGATATCCTTGATTTGTTCTTCTATTCTTAATTTGTCTGAAAAGTACCGTTTGCTAGAGCATGGCATGAACAAGCTGACCTGGCAAGGGCTTACTTTGACAAAGCACCAAAAAAGATGAAGAAATGGGCTGGTAAGAAGAGGAGGTTGATGGAGTTCGAGAAAGGAGACTTAGTCCTTGTGAAGTTCTTATGCCAACAGTTCAAGATCCTAATAAGGGGTGCAAATGTGTTGATAAGGCACACATGCCCTAAAACCATCCAAACATGCCCTAAGAGGTGCAAATGTGTTGATAAGGCGCTATGAAGGGCCATTTCCTATCATTCATGATGTAGGAAAGGTTCCGTACTAAGTTCAACTTTCGCCCAAACTCGAGATACATCCAGTCTTTCATGTTAGTCTCTCATTTGATAAGGCACTATGAAGGACTGTTTTCTATCATTCGTCATGTAGGAAAGGTTCCCTACTAAGTTCAACTTCCGCCCAATCATTCGTCATGTAGGAAAGGTTTCCTACCAAGTTCAACTTCTGCCCAAACTCAAGATACATCAGTCTTTTATGTTAGTCTCTTCCAGTTTTATCATGAAGACACGGAAAATCCTAGTAGCAGAAAATCAAAGAGGGTACCAACTGTCGTCGTCACTTCATTTGACATAAATTGTATCCTTGCCAATCGAGTGATCCGGAAAAGACATTTGACAAGGACATAGATTGTGTCCTTGCCAATTGAGTGATCCGGAGAAGAGTCATCCCCAACTACAAAGAATACTTAGTGATTTTTTATTTTTTTTTAATGTTATGATTTAATACGATAAAATTATGACTCAAGTAGATAAGATTCACAATTCGTTGAGATTCCAAAATATTGTCATCGGTCCCAACATCTATCTAATAAGATAGTTAGCACTTTGAATTTTATCCTCACATTTTTTTGCCTATTTCTATCACAAGTTAATCATTTAATTTTTGATTAATTTGTAGTTCAGTACAATTTTTATTTCAGACGTTGTTCATAAATGATAGTATACAACTATTGATTTTTATTTTTTTTAGATCATGTATTTTGGAAAAAAATTGATGATTTTTTTTTAAAATAATTATTATTTGATATAGTGGGATGATTTTTTAAAATTAGTTCAACTCATGAAAAACCAGCCCAAGGCTTGGGATTGCAATTCAAGTAGGTTGAATAGTTTGAAAGGTGAATTCGAGTACACAATCCAATTCATAAATCCTTAAACCAAGTGCTCTATATCTTCAAATGTTGGAATACCAGTTGAAATAGGTTTCAATTTCAATTTGATTTTAATTTACACAATTTGACTACAGTTCCGATTAAATCGAAGCTTGATTCTAGAATTACAAAACATGAGTTATAATTTAGTTAAATTCTAGGTTGAATTTGAATTCAATAATTGGTATCAAGTTACCACCAAGTGGGGTGGTCCAGTAGGGTACTTCCCGAACTTTTCACTCTGAAGTTGAAGGTTCGAGTTTTAAAGTTCACATTAAGGTTCAGTAGTTGACCGTTATACTAACCTAACTAAGTTCGTTCTCGAGAGGAGTAACGGACATGGTTAGAAACCTCTTGATTCCACCAACGAGAGTCTATACTTATTTAGGTGGTCTCTAAACGCTCTCATTTGCCTCCACCCTTTTTTCAAACCATTAAAAAAAAAAATTGGTATCAAGTTTTGGTTAGATGCCAAGAGTATATACTAACCTAACTAAGTTCATTCTCGAGATGAGTAACGGGAGAAAGAAAGTCTAAATGACTGAATTAGCAAGGATAACTATCCTACCTGGTATGCTTAGTATTTATAAACATAGTAGGTACAATGTGATAAGTATTGATTGTTACAACAGAAAGATAAGATAAGATATGAATGCAAATATTCAAATATAATTGAAACTAGAACTGGACTCTATCGACAGCTGCCACCATCTGTTGAGATATTGTTGAGAGTTAGAACTGATCTGATATTCTTAACATCCCCTTTCAAACTGATGGGAGATTCAGTGACCATTAGTTTGTCTTTGAGCAACAAGAATCTTGAAGAAGTGAGTCCCTTTGTAAAGACATCTGCTATCTGATCAGCAATGGCTATGTATCGAGGAATGATGTCTTTGTTAATCACTTTTTCTCTAATGAAATGATAATCAACCTCCACATGTTTAGTTCTAGCATGAAAAATAGGATTGGAGGCTAATGCTAATGCTCCCATATTATCACACCACAGCTGTGGAGTAGACTCAATTGAGCACTGCAAGTCTTTGAAAAGCATTCTTAACCAATATAACTCAGCTGTAGCAAAGGCCATAGCTTTATACTCTACTTCTGTGCTGGATCTAGATACAACCGGATGTTTCTTTGCTTGCCATGAGATCAAACAATTCCCTAGGAACACCCCATAGCCACTGGTTGATCTTCTGTCTAGAGGATCTCCAGCCCAATCACTATCACAATATGCTGCCAATTGCAGTGGTCCTGGTTTGAAAAATAAGCCATGATCAATGGTGCCCTTTAGATACCTTAGTACCCTCTTTGCTGCAGTAAAATGGACAATTGTAGGACAATGTAAAAACTGACATAGTTGATTTACTGAATAAGAGATATCAGGCCTTGTAAGAGTGCAATATTGTAGAGCACCAACAATATGTCTGTAAATGGTGGGATCAGGTAAAGGATCACCCTCAAGTTTGCTTAGCTTTTGTCCAGAAACAAAAGGAGTTGAATAAGGCTTGGCTCCAAGCATATTGGTACGATCTAGCAGACTATACATGTATTTAGCTTGATTGAGATGCATCCCTGTAGAGGTTCTATGTACATGAATGCCCAGAAAATAACTCAAGTCACCCAAGTCCTTCATCTTGAATTCTTTTTGCAAACTTTGAATTAGCCCCATAATACTAGAGTTGTGAGAACCAGTCACTAGTATATCATCAACATAGATGAGCACATAAATATGTACAGGACCATTGTGATACATAAATAGAGAAGTATCCAATAGAGAACCTGTAAAGCCAAGACCTTGTAGGGCTTGAGTAAGTCAAGTATACCATGCCCTTGGGCCTTGCTTAAGGCTATAGAGAGTCTTATGCAACCTGCATACATGATTAGGAAATGCTCTATTCACAAAACCTTGAGGTTGTTCCATAAAAACTTCCTCATTGAGAAAACCATGAAGGAAAGCATTGGATACATCAAATTGTTTGATAGGCCAGTCAAAGTGTAGTGCAATAGCCAAAAGTAATCGAATGGTGGCTGGTTTTATTACTGGACTAAATGTTTATGTATAGTCAATGCCATCTCTTTGTTCAAATCCTTTCGCAACTAATCTGGTCTTATATCTATCAATGGTACCATATGGTTTTTGCTTTAACTTGTACACCCATTTATTATGGATAACATTTATGTCTTTGGGTATCGGGCAAAGGCTCCATGTCTGATTATCCAGCAAAGCCTGGTATTCACTTTGCATTGCAGAGAACCAATCAGGATTAGACATAGCTTTAGAAAATGATGTGGGTTCACATGGTAGAAAACTGGTGTGGAAGGCTTTAACAGGATGATTGGTGGACTTGTGGGAGAGATACAAATGATAGTCAGGGAATTGTTTGGGTTTGGAAGTTCTTGTCATGGATCTAGTGATGATATGTGCAGGAGGTAATTCAGGTAAAGAAGCAGAGGTTGGAGTGGGAGGGGATCCGATTTCTGAGGCATGAGTAAGGAGCTGTGAAGGAGAGGATGAAGTTAAAGGATTTGAGGTTTGATTAGGAGTGGTGGCTGTTTCAAAGTCAACTGAATTGACTGTTGATGAGAGTTCAGTATTTGAGGTGGAGTTGGTGATAGGGTTAGGCTCAACTCTGAGTTGATTGGAGGGAATGTAACTTCTTGTGAGCATATTCTGAGATGAATGCATAGGAATAGTGGGAGAATTCAATGAATAAAAATGAGAAGGTAAAAGGACAGTACCTGATGGAGAGGATTGTCCTCGAGCAGGGTAGAAGGTGCAACTTTTCTCCTGTGCAGGGAATAAGTTCTCATCAAAGACTACATGTCTTGACATGTAAATTTTATTAGTTTGCAAATCTAGACATTTATAGCCTTTCTGATTGTAACCATAGCCTAAGAAGTCACATTTTTTGCTTCTGAATTCCAGCTTGTGTTTGGTGT
This sequence comes from Ilex aquifolium, assembly GCA_951799425.1. Lineage (NCBI taxonomy): Eukaryota > Viridiplantae > Streptophyta > Magnoliopsida > Aquifoliales > Aquifoliaceae > Ilex > Ilex aquifolium. The sequence continues at coordinate 48,161,969 of OX637393.1, forward strand.
ATGGTCGAAGAAGAGGATAGCATGCACAACCAAAAGTTTTTAGAAAGGAGAAGTCTGGTTCTTTATTAAATAACTTGGTAAGAGGTATCTCAAATTGCAGCACAGAGGAAGGAAGTCTATTGATTGAGTGAACTGCTGTATGAAACGCTTCTACCCAATCTGTGGATGGAAGATGAGATTGGGCTAAAAGAGTTAGACCAGTTTCACACACATGCCTATGTTTCCTCTCAGCAACCCCATTTTGTTGGGATGTACGAGGACAAGTAAGTCGATGATAGATTCCACTATCAGTCAGAAATTTGGTGAATAAATTTTTTGTATATTCACCTCCACCATCTGTTTGGAATTGCTTAATTTTGCAAGAGAGTTGGTTCTCAATGATGCATTTAAACTTGACAAAACAATCAAACATATCAGAATTGAACTTTAGAGGAAATAACCAAGAATATCTTGAAAAATCATCAATAAAGAGAACATAATACTTGAATCCATTTATTGATAAAACTGGTGAGGTCCATACATCACTGTGAATCAACTCTAGAGGCCTAGAAGACACACGGTCAGACTTATTAAAAGGTAAATGTTTGCTCTTTCCTAATTGACAGGGCATACATAGCTCTGAGTGGAATTTATTGGATGACACAGGTAGCTGGTAGTTTTTAAGGACTCGATGTAGAGTTTGAGGATTAGGATGACCTAATCTTTTGTGCCAGATATCTGTTGATGCTTTGATCCCAATCAGTGCTACAGATGCTCTTTTATTGGTGACAAACTTATTGAGATGCACAGGATATAAGCTGCCTTCACTGGGTCCCTGTAGGAGGATTGCCCCTGTCAAGTTGTCCTTCACGAAGAAATAAGAATCATTCAGTTTGAAATAGCAATTGTTGTCTTGACAGAATTTTTGGATAGACAACAGATTATTGGAAACATTGGGACAATGCAAAATATCATTTAGATGTAAATTAGAAGTGGGAAGATGATAGGTAGTGGAACCAGTGTGTGCAATATGTAAGCCATTACCATTTCCTACAGCTACAGTCTCAGTACCCTGATATGGTTGCTGCAATGCAAGGTTTCCCAAGTCTGCTGTGATATGATTTGTAGCTCCACTGTCTGCCAGCCATGTTTCATCATCATGAAAAAGGTTGGATTGAGCCACCATTGCTGCAAGTTCTTTAGGTGGGTGTCTGCCTTGGTATGCATAGTCCATCCGATGAAAACAGTCCAAGGCTTGATGGTTGGTCCTGCCACAGATCTGACAAGGAGGCTTATTAATGGCAAACTAATTTGAGGATTGTTTACCTTGATGGGTATTACTGGGTGAAGAAAATGGTTTCTTTTGTGCAAGGTTTTTGCCAAAGTTGGGTTTCTGAGATGACCCATACTTGGGTTTCCTGTTCTGTCCAGGTCCTTTATTGGAGTATAGAGCAAAGGAACTGGACTCAATAGTTTGTGTTTGTGCTCCCAGTAGTTGTTCAAAACTGAGTAGCTCAGATTGAAACTCCTCAAATGTCATAGCAGTATCCTTTGTAGCAAATGAATAAAAGGTAACAAAAGAATTATATTGAGAGTTGAGACCACCCACAATATAAGAGATTAGCTCTTCATCACTTACTGGTTTGCCTACAAGGGCAAGTTGATCAGCTATACTCTTAGAGTAGTGAATGAAATCACTGCAGGTACGTGATTCCTGTCTGGTGGTTTGTAGTTCTCTCCTTAAATGATTGACTCTGGATCTTGAAGGTGAAGCATACCTAGTAGATAATGCTGTCCACACCTGCCTAGAGGTGTTTAAGCCATGCACTGTTGGGACAATTTTATCAGACAGTGCAGCTATAAACCAACTTAAAATAAATTGGTCTTTCTTCTCCCAAGTCTCATAAGCAGGATTGGAATTCATTTTGTCTGGTTGACTAGGATCAGCAATGAGTTTAGGAGGAGCAGGTTCTGTGTGAAACCCGGGTAAATTTGAATTTTTGTGAATAAGGGCAAAATGGTCATTTGTCATCCTAATGCTTATTTGAAATACTCATACTCTAGACGTTGGATGAGGAAACGGAGTTCGCCGTTGGATTCGTATCGCAGAATCTAGTCACCCTGTCAAATTTCGTCGAATTCCGAGATAGTCAGATTTTTGCACGTCGTTCGAGGCGACTGCGTGGCGAATGACATTTTAAAGGTCCCCAATAATGGATTTTATAACATTTCCTTAAAATTAAGTTAAATTTCAAATAAAATTAATTTGAACTTAATCTGAGGTATAATGAATCGTTTCGGGACGAAAAACGGACCCGGAAGTCAAAAATATGCGGTGCGATGTGGACCGCACATTTTTGCCTATATATACCCTCTTAAATCAGCTTTTTGGACAAAATATTTCTGCAAATCAGTGCTGAACCGTGTGAGGAGAGAAAGAGAGAGAAAAGTGAGATTTCAAGATTTCTTTCGCCGATTCCGGAAGTTCCGTCGGTCGGAATTCGTCGGACCAAGACTTATAGTTCTTCTACTCGTCAAGGGCTACGCGTACGTACCAAGAACGAGGGATTTCACCGAAAATTCAAGTGGAGTCTTTGGAGAAATCAATGATTTTGTGGTCTTTGTTGGTGTTCTTGAGGTGTTCTTGAAGCTTTGAAGCTCTAGTCTTCATCTCACGCTTCAAAAGGTAGGGGTTTCCTACTTGGATTGATTCCTAGTCTAGAATGCTTCTAGGAAATGCTTGGATTATGTATGCATATATATATGATCTATACATATGTCTATGGTTATGGAAGTGGAAGAGTGAGCATAGAAATGGCTTAGGCTAGCTTCTAGCTTGATTTCGATATATTGAAGTTACATGTGATTGTTCTTGTAACTTAGGGAAATTTGAGGCATGCTATGTGATTTATAAGTTGTGTCTTGAAGGTGTTTGATAAAATGTCTTGCTTGATTTAAATGGTTGTTTGATGTCATTAGAATAACATGTTTGAATATGTTGTTGATATGTTGAGCATGATGAATTATGAAATTTATATGCATGTGATATAAAGTTTCATGGAATATGATGATATATGGTTTGTATTGCTCATATGGCATCAATTGCATATTGGGCATGGTCATGACATCACATTCATGGGTGTAAGTCATGGGTGTGGGTGTGGGTGTGTGTGTGTGTGTGTGTGTGCATGGTTAACCAAATGCCACTCTTGGTATTTGACAAGGGACTCGGAAGGAAGGGATCGAAGATCCCGTTGAGTCGCATAATTGCATGAGAGATAAATTGGGTCGGGGTTAGCAAGAAGGGCTAGAATATCCCTCGGGTGAAAGACTCGTTGATAGGATTCGCACTCCGTTGGTGTAAAAGGCCATAAAGTGTGTCGGTATACGCGGAACCGTGGGTTGAAGTCCTGAAATTCCGTGTCGGTTGGGTGCCGTTGGTGTAAGTCCATGAATGTCCACCCCAAGAAAGACCCTAGTTTTGTAAAATGTCATTGATGTGTAACATAAATGACGGATTCACACATTGGCACTTGCGTGTGTTGGGGAGCCGGGAAGGGCTCGGATTGAGTGCATGAATGAGTCTCACCTCGTTGCATGACATGTCATAAGAAATCCCATATCTGAGTTGCATAAACATGATTAGAATTGTTGTGGATCATTGAGTATTGCATATGAGCATTACATGTGCATCTAGGTGGGGAGTAGCCTCTGTAGGGAATTTTCTACTGAGCGAGGCTCACCCTATACGGGAAACAATTTCAAGTGTGGGGTTTGCACCGGCGGATGGCTCCCATGTAGAGCATCAAGGGTGAAGGAGGCCGACCTGTGGTCTTAGTGCATGATTTTGTAAACCTTTTGATTAACATGGTTTTGACTTGTAAAGTTTTCATGAATAAATGTAATAGAACTTATATGGGCTATTGTTAAACTAATCTTGCATGTTTTGATATAAGTATTGATAAATGGACCCGGTGCGGTCAAGTTTTACTTATAAATGGACCATGTGTGGTTATTGTGTTATATTGGGCCTCGGATGGGTCATGTTAATGTATACTGCACATGTTGTGTTTTGGGTAGAGCTCCCCGTACAAAGGAGACTCTGCCCGAATTTCGTTAAAATTAAGGACCCCGGTAAATGGGGCATGACGGTGTGATATCGAGTTATTCGATATCGACGAGTATTCCGCGGGTTGATGGGTAATCAATGGACCCCCGGATTTTGGGGCGTCACAGTTTGGTATCAGAGCCAGGTTATACGATTTACCTAAGGCTTGAGGGGCATGGGTCTAGACCATTGCATTCCATACGCATTTCATGTTGTGTGCTCTACTTGCTACATGTTATGTGTTACTTGTTGTGTGAATTATATACATGGTAGAATGTATATGGAAAGGAGGAACACTAGGGTTAGAAAACATAACCTTGGGTTCGAAAAAGGAATGAACGGGATAGTTCAAGGGTTAAACGTCTACTAGTATGTGACATATGTTCTACTAGGGGGGACAATGAGAGAATTCTCAACGTTTGTGTTTGATCCCTAACTTTGGGGGTACTAAATTGTTTGTCTATTGCTATCTGATGTGTGTGTAGATGGAAAATAGAGGAAGAGGACGCGGCCGAGGCCGAGGCCGAGGCCGAGGCGGTGGGCGGAACAACCCACCACCACCTACTACTAACCAACAAGCCTTCATAGAGGCTCTTGGTACAGTGGTTGCCACACTCACACAGACGGGTGCAGGTGGGGGCCAAGGAGGCTCCAGTTATCTCCAGAAGTTCAAGGCACATCAGCCTCCGATCTTCATGGGAGGAGCGGACCCTATGGTAGCTGACCATTGGTTGGGGGCAAGTGGATAGGGTTTTGAGGGCTATGGAGATCACCTCCGACGCCATCAAGATAACTCTAGCTACATTTCAGCTGGAGGGGGAATCCCTGGTGTGGTGGGATTGGGTGAACAACTTCAAGGACTTGGAGGCTATGACTTGGATTGAGTTCAAGGAACTCTTTATGGGAAAGTATTTCCCAGCCGCAGAAAAACATGCAAAGGCCCGGGAATTCCTGGATTTGAGGTAAGGCACCATGACGGTGATGGAGTACGTTGCTAAATTCACCGAATTAGCACGTTTCGCTGATGACTACGTGGCCACAGATACGACCAAAGTCAGAAAGTTTGAGGATGGGCTGAAGTTATCCATCCGGGGTAAGATTGTGGGTCTTCTCCTACAAGACTTTGACTTGATGGTCCAGACAGCCATGACCATTGAGAGAGAAGTGGATGATGCAAGAAACATCCGGGAGGCGGGTGTGAAGGACAAGAAGAAGGAGGGCCAATCCTCTTCTTCTAGTTCTGGAAAGAGGCAGAGGACTTTTCTTCCGCAAGGGCAACAAGGACAAGGCCGTAGCCATCAAGGCCAAGGCCACGGTCGATCCTCCCAAGGCAGGGAAAACCCGGGGACTACATATCAGGCGGGACAGAAAACATGTTTCCATTGCCGCCAGCCGGGTCACATGAAACGGGATTGTCCTCAGCGGCAAGGATCCCAAAGCTACGGATCGTCACAGTCCCTGACTTCGGTGGGGCAACCACAGACCCAGTATACTCCTCACTACCCTACCACGGGTCGGGGGAGTTAGTATCAGTACCAGGGTGCTGCACAAGGCCCTATCACTTCACGTGCGGGGACACCGCAAGCTGGCCAGATGGGCCAAGGCATGGGTCGGGGACGAGGCCAGGGCTCACAAGCCGGGACTTCAGGGACTCAAGGGCGTGTCTACGCCATGATACCACAGACTGAGCCTGCAGATCCGTCGGTGATACAGGGTACATTTCTACTTTCCCGCTTATAGGCTAGAGTATTGTTTGATCTGGTGCATCACATTCATTTATTGCGGCATCTTGTGTGAAAGACTTGGGTTTAGAGGTTGAGACCTTAGAAGAGCCATTGCACGTGAGTTCTCCCCTAGGTGCTAGGGTGAGGGTTGATCAGATATGTCGGGGGTGTGAGTTAGAGATTTCAGGGATTCTACTCACCGTGGACCTTCGAGTCATGGACATGTCGGAGTTCGATGTAATCCTTGGGATGGATTGGTTGGTGGCACACCGAGTCGTCATTGATTGTGATCGGAAGCGGGTCACTGCTTACACACCGGATGGGGTTTGTTTCATGTTTCAGGGGGATAAGCACGATGCTTTACCCCAAGCCGTGTACGACTCTAGATGGCACGGGCAGTTGATGGGTTGGCTAGCAAGCCTTACCCTAGAGGACGAGGCGAGACAGGAGTTTGGTCTACCTCGGGTTGTGTGTGATTATGAGGATATTTTTACGGATGAACTACCGGGATTACCTCCACATAGGGATGTGGATTTCACTATAGAGTTACATCTCGGTACATCGCCCATTTCTATGACTCCACATAGGATGACGTCTGCTGAGTTGCAAGAACTCAAGGTCCAATTGGAGGAATTGTTGGACAGGGGGTTCATTAGACCGAGTACCTCACCTTGGGGCGCTCCGGTGTTATTTGCAAAGAAGAAGGACAAAACCCTTCGACTATGCATAGATTACCGGCAGTTGAATAGGGTTACTATCAAGAATAGGTACCATTTGCCGATGATTGATGACTTGTTTGATCAGCTGAGAGGGGCGCGGGTCTACTCCAAGATAGATCTCCACACCGGTTATCATCAGTTGAGGGTTAGGGAAGCAGATATCCCTAAGACGGCGTTTCGGACGCGGTATAGGCATTTCGAGTTCACAGTGATGCCATTTGGGTTGACGAACGCCCCGGCGGCATTCATGGATCTCATGCATAGGGTGTTCCAACCCTACCTTGATCACTTCGTCGTGGTTTTTGTTGACGACATTTTGATCTACTCCAAGTCTGAGGAGGAGCATGAGGGTCACTTGAGGATTGTTCTCCAGGCCTTGAGAGACCATCAGTTGTATGCCAAATTTAGTAAGTGTGAATTTTGGTTTACTGAGGTGAAATTCTTGGGGCATGTAGTGTCGGCTTCGGGTGTATCCGTGGACCCAGAAAAGGTCGAGGCAGTTATGAATTGGGAGAGGCCGAAGTCAGTCTTCGAGATACGCAGTTTCTTGGGATTGGCAGGGTACTACAGGAGGTTCATTGAGGACTTCTCTCGATTGGCTACACCTATGACTAGGTTGACTCGGAAAGAGGTCAAGTTCGAGTGGAATGATTCTTGCGAGAAGGCATTCCAGGAGTTAAAGAGAAGGCTTACTTCAACTCCTATCTTGATAGTCCCGGAAAGGGGACAAAGGTACACAGTTTATTGTGATGCCTCGAAGGACGGACTGGGATGTGTCTTGATGCAGTCCGGGAGGGTGGTGGCTTATGGTTCTCGGCAGTTAAAGAACCACGAGCAGAATTACCCCACACATGATATGGAATTGACGGCCATTGTCTTTGCCTTGAAGGCTTGGCGTCACTACCTGTATGGCGAGCAGTTTGAAGTTTTTTCGGACCACAAGAGTCTGAAGTACATTTTCACACAGCGGGACCTCAACATGAGGCAACGCAGGTGGATGGAGTACCTTGAGGACTACGATTTCACGTTGCATTACCATCCTGGTAAGGCAAATGTGGTGGCTGATGCACTCAGCCGAAAGTCACGGGGAGTTGTGGCTAGTGTGGCTTCCCGAGAGTGGCAGATGCTCGAGACTGTGGGACAGTTCGGGCAACATTACGCTGATTATATTCAGGGTACTTTGGGGAGCTTGGTGGCTACACCTTCCCTACTGAGCAGGGTTATTGAGTCCCAGGGACAGGATACTGAGTTAGTGTCCATCAGGGACCGAGTACGATTGGGTACGGGTGATGAAGGTTGGGCCATTCATACAGATGGTAGTCTTCGGTTCAGGGGACGGATTGTGGTTCCCCAGTCTGCGGATCTGAGAGATGAGATCCTTAGGGAGTTTCATTGCTCCCGTTTTGCAGTTCATCCAGGGAGCACGAAGATGTATCATGATCTTTGTCGCCAGTATCATTGGAATGGGATGAAGAGGCAAGTTGACGACTTTGTCAGTCGATGTCTCACGTGTCAGCAGGTTAAGGCTGAACACCAGAGACCAGCAGGTTTGCTCCAGCCCTTGGAGGTAGCTGAGTGGAAGTGGGAGCATGTCACGATGGATTTTGTGACCCACTTGCCACGGACATCGCGGGGACATGACGCGGTATGGGTGGTAGTGGACCGGCTTATTAAGTCGGCACACTTTTTGGCGGTGCGGATGACCTTCACACTGGAGGAATTCTGCAAGTTATATATACGGGAGATTGTCCGGTTGCATGGGGTACCCGTATCTATAGTATCGGATCGGGATCCCAGGTTTACGGCTCATTTTTGGGAGAGTTTCCAACGAGCCATGGGGACACAGCTGATGATGAGCACTGCTTTTCATCCCCAGACGGACGGCCAGTCTGAGAGGACTATCCAGACCTTAGAGGACATGCTGCGGGCATGCGTCCTAGATCTCAAGGGTAGCTGGGAAGATCATTTTCCCTTGGTGGAGTTCGCCTATAACAATAGTTATCAGGCGAGTATACAGATGGCACCCTATGAGGCATTGTACGGGAGGCCATGTCGTTCTCCTGTCTGTTGGACGGAGGTAGGAGATAGGTCTTCTACGGGTCCGGAATTGGTAAAAGACACCTCGGAGAAGATGAGCTTGATAAGGAAGCGTCTTCTCACGGCTCAGAGCCGGCAGAAGAGCTACGCCGATAGACGGCGGCGACCTCTAGAGTTTGAGGTGGGAGATCATGTCTTATTGAAGGTGATGCCTACGAGAGAAGTAGTCAGATTCGGCAAGCGAGGAAAGTTGTCACCGAGGTATATCGGGCCCTTTGAGATACTTGAGAGGGTTGGTACAATCGCTTACCGGTTGGCGTTACCGCCAAACCTATCAGGTGTTCATGCGGTATTCCATGTCTCTATGCTCCGGAAATACACTCCAGATCCGACACATGTGGTGGATTGGGGTGAGTTGACTATTGATGCGGATGGGACCTTCGAGGAGGGACCGGTGCGCATCATGGATAGCCGGGAACAGGTTTTGCGAGACAAGACCGTGCGGCTAGTGAAGGTATTGTGGCAGCACCGAGGAATGGAAGAGGCGACATGGGAGCGCGAGGACACCGTACGTGTCAATTATCATTTCTTGTTTGAGGATAGAGGTACATTTTTATAGTCATTTACTATTACATGACTGTAGCATATGCATGGGCTTGCATGTATGTGTGTGTGTGTGAATTTCGGGGACGAAATTCTTTTAAGGGGGGAAGAATATGAAACCCGGGTAAATTTGAATTTTTGTGAATAAGGGCAAAATGGTCATTTGCCATCCTAATGCTTATTTGAAATACTCATACTCTAGACCTTGGATGAGGAAACGGAGTTCGCCGTTGGATTCGTATCGCAGAATCTAGTCACCCTGTCAAATTTCGTCGAATTCCGAGATAGTCGGATTTTTACACGTCGTTCGAGGCGACTGCGTGGCGAATGACATTTTAAAGGTCCCCAATAATGGATTTTATAACATTTCCTTAAAATTAAGTTAAAGTTCAAATAAAATTAATTTGAACTTAATCCGAGGTATAATGAATCGTTTCGGGACGAAAAACGGACCCGGAAGTCAAAAATATGCGGTGCGATGTGGACCGCACATTTTTGCCTATATATACCCTCTTAAATCAGATTTTTGGACAAAATATCTCTGCAAATCAGTGCTGAACCGTGTGAGGAGAGAAAGAGAGAGAAAAGTGAGATTTCAAGATTTCTTTCGCCGATTCCGGAAGTTCCGTCGGTCGGAATTCGTCGGACCAAGACTTAAATTTCTTCTACTCGTCAAGGGCTACGCGTACGTACCAAGAACGAGGAATTTCACCGAAGATTCAAGTGGAGTCTTTGGAGAAATCAAGGATTTTGTGGTCTTTGTTGGTGTTCTTGAGGTGTTCTTGAAGCTTTGAAGCTCTAGTCTTCATCTCACGCTTCAAAAGGTAGGAGTTTCCTACTTGGGTTGATTCCTAGTCTAGAATGCTTCTAGGAAATGCTTGGGTTATGTATGCATATATATATGATCTATACATATGTCTATGGTTATGGAAGTGGAAGAGTGAGCATAGAAATGGCTTAGGCTAGCTTCTAGCTTGATTTCGATATATTGAAGTTACATGTGATTGTTCTTGTAACTTAGGGAAATTTGAGGCATGCTATGTGATTTATAAGTTGTGCCTTGAAGGTGTTTGATAAAATGCCTTGCTTGATTTAAATGGTTGTTTGATGCCATTGGAATAACATGTTTGAATATGTTGTTGATATGTTGAGCATGATGAATTATGAAATTTATATGCATGTGATATAAAGTTTCATGGAATATGATGATATATGGTTTGTATTGCTCATATGGCATCAATTGCATATTGGGCATGGTCATGACATCACATTCATGGGTGTAAGTCATGGGTGTGGGTGTGTGTGTGTGTGCATGGTTAATCAAATGCCACTCTTGGTATTTGACAAGGGACTCGGAAGGAAGGGATCGAAGATCCCGTTGAGTCGCATAATTGCATGAGAGATAAATTGGGTCGGGATTAGCAAGAAGGGCTAGAATATCCCTCGGGTGAAAGACTCGTTGATAGGATTCGCACTCCGTTGGTGTAAAAGGCCATAAAGTGTGTCGGTATACGCGGAACCGTGGGTTGAAGTCCTGAAATTCCGTGTCGATTGGGTGCCGTTGGTGTAAGTCCATGAATGCCCACCCCAAGAAAGACCCTAGTTTTGTAAAATGTCATTGATGTGTAACATAAATGACGGATTCACACATTGGCACTTACGTGTGTTGGGGAGCCGGGAATGGCTCGGATTGAGTGCATGAATGAGTCTCACCTCGTTGCATGACATGTCATAAGAAATCTCATATCTGAGTTGCATAAACATGATTAGAATTGTTGTGGATCATTGAGTATTGCATATGAGCATTACATGTGCATCTAGGTGGGGAGTAGCCTCTGTAGGGAATTTTCTACTGAGCGAGGCTCACCCTATACGGGAAACAATTTCAGGTGTGGGGTTTGCACCGGCGGATGGCTCCCATGTAGAGCATCAAGGGTGAAGGAGGTCGACCTGTGGTCTTAGTGCATGATTTTGTAAACCTTTTGATTAACATGGTTTTGACTTGTAAAGTTTTCATGAATAAATGTAATAGAACTTATATGGGCTATTGTTAAACTAATCTTGCATGTTTTGATATAAGTATTGATAAATGGACCCGGTGCGGTCAAGTTTTACTTATAAATGGACCATGTGTGGTCATTGTGTTATATTGGGCCTCGGATGGGTCATGTTAATGTATACTGCACAGGTTGTGTTTTGGGTAGAGCTCCCCGTACAAAGGAGACTCTGCCCGAATTTCGTTAAAATTAAGGACCCCGATAAATGGGGCATGACGGTGTGATATCGAGTTACTCGGTATCCACGAGTATTCCGCGGGTTGATGGGTAATCAATGGACCCCCGGATTTTAGGGCGTCACATTCTGAGCCATCAACAATGCCCAGAAGCCCATTTGTCCTCAAGATGGGGGTAAATTGACACACCCATGCAAGGTAATTTGTGTCATCAAGTCTGGTATAAACAGGATGAGACATACTGGGAATGGAGAATGGTGCGGAAGTGAGGTTGGATGCAGCCATGAAAAAAGGTGTAAACTGATTCAGCTCTGATACCAAGAAAGAAAGTCTAAATGACTGAATTAGCCAGGATAACTATCCTGCCTGGTATGCTTAGTATTTATAAACAGAGTAGGTACAATGTGATAAGTATTGATTGTTACAACAGAAAGATAAGATAAGATATGAATGCAAATATTCAAATATAATTGAAACTAGAACTGGACTCTATCGACAGCTGCCACCATCTGTTGAGATATTGTTGAGAGTTAGAACTGATCTGATATTCTTAACAACGGGCACGATCAAGAACCTCATGATCCCACCAATGAGAGTTTATACCTATTTGGGTGGTCTCTGAACACTCTCATTTGCCTCCATCCTTTTTTCGAACCATAAAAAAAAATTGGTGTCAAGTTTGGGTTAGAGCAACTTACCATTTTGGGGTGCCAAATCACACATTTGCAACATTGAACAGTGTTTTAGCATCTCTGAATTATAAATCTACTCCAATGGCAGGTGGCAAAATGGGGTGCCATTTTATATTTTCATTCATCAATCTATATGAATCGTTAGATCTATATTCATCATTGAATCATTCAGCAATTTAACGGATCTATATTCATTAACCCATTTGCAATCTCTCTCTTTCTCTCTCCAGAGTTGCCAAAATTGTCATCCCAAGAGCATTATTGCCATTTTCCAACCCTTGATGCCACCCCCCTTGGAGTGATAAATTTTGAATTTGGGGTGACATTTTGACAGTTATGGGGTTGTCACCCCTGATGCCATTCCTCATATGCCACCCCAAATTCAAAAAATTTCACTCTAAAGGGGGTGGCATATGGGATTGGAAAATGGCATCAAAGCTCTTGGAGTGACATTTTTGACAACTCTGGAGAGAGAAAAAGAGAGGTTGTAAATGAGTTGATGAATATAGATCTGTTAGATGAATATAGATCCAACGATTCATATAGATTGATGAGTAAAAATATAAAAATGGCACCCCATTTTAGCACCTACCATTGGAACAGATTTATAATTTATGGGTGACAAAACACTATTCAATGTTGCAAATGAGTGATTTGCCACCCCAAAATAGCAACTCTCTTTGGAGTTCCTCTTAGATGCCAAGAGCCCAAGATATCAACCCAAACAATTGATTTCTAGTCATCCGTCACCACCAACCACCATATCGACCAGTAAGGCCCGTTCAATAGTAGAGCCAAAAAAACATGGGCTCTAGGCCTCACATATAAAAAAAGGCCCAAAAATTTTAGAGTTCAATAATAAAATATATATCAAATATTAATAATTTAGCTTAATAAAAAAACTCTTGAAAGATTACGTCAAAAAAAATAAAATTTAAAATTTACGTCCAAAAGTGCAGTTCATCTCACTCATACACAATTATTAAAGGACAAAAAAAGGTTAACACTTCGATAAAAAAGTATAATAAGTATCTCTCTTCCAAAAAACACAATTTATTAAACTCAATTTTGTTTTCATTTAAAAACAAAAATACCAACTAATTAAATTGTTCATTCTCATAAATGATCCACAATAAAAACTAGTTAATATAAAAAAAAATCAATAATATTTAATATATATTAGATGCCCAAAATTACTAAAAAATAAAAATTATGTGACACCACATTGTAATATTGAACATCTTTATTATAATAGTACCTTATAACGGTCAATGAAAAAATGCATAAAATATAAAATAATACATATATTACTTTTAATCATTGCGCATCATCCAGTAATCAATTTATCTCACTTAATCAGTTTCATGGACAAAGACTTGACAGTGAGAGACGAGTAAAGACTACAATTATTGCGAGATGAACAGATACTTCAATCTTTTAAATAAGAGGAGGCACAGCAGGGCCGACCCTAGGGCCCGACCATTAAAATAGTCGTCTAGAGCCTAAAAAATTTAGAGATCCAATTTAATTTTCAGCCATTTGTTTAGCTTCAAGTTCAGAGGCCCTTTTAAAAGGACTAAGTTAAATGACAAATATATTTCACAAATCTATTTAAAAAGTTATAAAAAACTCTAAAATGTAACAATATTTTCACAAGTCTATGTAAATCTTTATAGAAAGTCCTAAAATATAACAAAATCTTCTAAAAAAATCTTAAATTAATGACTTCTAGCTTTAAAAGTAACAATCTCTCTCAAATTATTTTCATTAATTTTTCCTCCACTCTCACCGCTTCTCTCCAACTCTTTCTCTCCCTTTCAGTCTCATTATCTTGCTCTGGTTTTTTGTCCGTATTTTTAGTTTATATTGTTATATTGTTATTTCTTTAATACTTTATTCAATTTGTTCATCTATAAGATCTTGACTTCACAATTACACATAATTTATTGTTTGATCCTGCTCGATCCTAAAACCACTAAAACTTTGAAAATAAATCATACCGTAAATTTTTGTAAAATATTTTCTCGCTTTAGACCCCAATTTGTGTTGGGTCGTCCTTGCCGACCAACAAGCAACTCAAAATCCCGATAGACCACCGTCACCATCTTCCAGTGATGGTTGAACCTTCGCATCAGCTCATGTGACAATTGACATAGAAAAATGTTTCCATGAACCAACAATGAATTGATTTTGAGAAATTAAGAAGGGGATAAACCAACCAATTGGTGCACAATTTCTACAAACTTTGAACGGTTAAATTTTATTCAATTCCATCATTTCTGACAAAAATTAGAAAATCCCCATCTCTTATCAACTCAATTTCATCAATTTCAGCTCCATCTTTATTTAAAATTTTATCTGCCAAGAACCCGTATTTTTTAGCACCAATCTCCAGTAGCTCTCTAAAGCTTTGTGGTAGTAACACTAGCTTTCCAGCAGCATCTCCTTTCTCAGGGCAACTTATTACCACCCTAGCAGAATAATCTGTAGTAGGCATAGCACTTTTAGCCTGGTCTACAGGTAGTAACAAGTCACTATCTGCGCCTTGTACGGCTGACATGATCCCAAATAGTGAGTTATGGAAGTTGCTAGTCCTACGCCTTGGACGTGATTGAATCCATAATTCCTCTGGCGTCGGGGATGTGCCGCCTTGGGAAACCGGTACAATTGTTGGCTCGCTTTTAAATCTCCCGAGAAAGCGAACTCCACGCTGCTCCTCTGGGACGGTTTTAATAGGTTGAGTTTTGGTCGTTTTAGACTGGAAGAGAATTTTTATGTCTTCATGTCCTTGCTGCTCTGCTAGGTCCACCGGGGTCCAACCATGGTCGTCTGGTTTGTTGATATCGGCTCCTAGGTCCAAAAGAAAATTGACTATCTCTGAGTTGCCTTCACAAACAGCAACATGGAGGGCAGTAGATCCAGTGTTCTTGGGGCGCGTGACATCCCCTCCATGATGAACAATTTCCTTGAGCAATCCCAAGCTGTTTTGCTCGGCAGCAGTGCATGCAAATTGACCAACATCACCAAATGATATTTTAGCTCCATTGTCTGCGAGTAGTTTGATCACAGGTTCATGATTATTCAAAATGGCCTCCCATAGTGGCACATTCCCATCTGCATCTGTTTTAGTCAAAATTGATTAGGAAAATTATAACAGACCCCTTACCGTTCATATCTCAACCCAAAAAAAATACTCTAGAATAATAAATTTAAATGTTCCCAAATAAATAAAAGGGTCATGCACAGTACAATTCGGAAACACTGGTTTTAGAATTGTTTATATAGAACCAAGTGGAGGAAGAGGATAAAAATACACAACGAGTTTAAATGAGAGTTCATGACCACAAAATCGAGGCATATGCCTTGGTTGACGAGAGAGACAGACACTGCAAACTACACAGCTGCAGATCATTAAGAACTTCAGTTATCTGTCTCTATAAGATAAGGTAAGCTAACAATATCTTAGTCTATAACGTAATAGTATGGGGATATACATTGTGATGAGATAGGTAGATACATTGGATTGTGATTGTAGATATGCTTAAATATGAATACATGAGAGATTTTAATTCAGGAAAGTCAACGGACATGAAGTAATATTAATCTGTCCTCAAAGGGCAAATTATATTGTGTTGACTTGTCAAGGCTGTGTACAAAAGCTACCTGGATCCAACTACCATATTTGAAGAATCAAAAACAACACCTAAGCAATAATGATCTCATTATATTACAGAGCTGAGATTTTTTTTCTTTTGTTGTGCATAGTGTTTTTTTTTTTTTTTTTTGGGGGGGGGGGGGGCTAACATAAATTGCACATACAAGCTTTCAGTTATCATGTATAGAAATGGAAAATCAGCTTTCATGGGGTCAGCAGAAACTTCCGAGATAGATTTCATCACTTCTGTTAGAAAAATAAATCTACAATAACTACCTGAAGTACTAAAGTGTCACTTACATGCTAAATTTGGAAACTAAAGCTTACACAAAGAATAGGGTGAGTGAAACAAACTGTGTGGTAAACATCGGTACAAGGAAAACAATATAGGCGCTATGTCATTAACAGAAACGACAAGAGAGATGTAGCAGGGTGTTGAGTAGATGATTGGATACAGCAATTATGACACGATCAGAAATGCAGGCGCCATGAACACATTGAATGTGGATTTGGACATATACAAATGTAACAAGAACTTTAAACAGACAGAAATGAAATAAGGCTACATGTTCAGCAGAGTCTTTTTATTCTTCTTTTTTGTGTCTTACTCTTAGAGTGACTGCATATCAGGAATTTCTTATTTAGGATGACAAATAATAGTTCTGTTTAATAAATAATAAATCAAAGAAGCCTGGTGTAGTTTAGAGCATGATTACAGAAACCAAAAATCAAATATGCAATTTTAGGATATGTGGTAGACTTGCAATAATTGAGGAGTGATAAGATGTTTACAAAAAAAAATTAACAAAATAATAGAGTGCTTGTTAATTGCTAAAAAAGAAGACTGTAAACCCACGAAGGTGAAATGTACTCATTTAAACTGCCAACAAATCAACTTTGGTTATTGATTCAGTAATAGACAAGAAGTTACCTCTACTATTAGGATCCGCTCCATAGTCCAGTAGAAGAAGTACACAGTTCTCGTTTCCTTTTGATGCAGCAATATGCTGAATTTGCATAACAGAGAAATTAAGGAATATGAATTTCTGAAATTGTCATAGTAACATAAAGTAAAATATGTAATAAAAGAATTTCACAAACCAAGGCTGTCCTCCCATTGTTGTCAGATTCATTTGGATCAAGACCGCGTCTCAACAGTTGTTTCAACAACAAGTCATCTCCTCTAAGTGTTGCAAAGCAAAGGCTGAGAGGTAGGTCCATTCTACCACGAGCTAGCATGTTTTCCGTCTCCAATAATACTCCCTCCATAACAGGGTCTTTCAACTCCTTCAAATGCTGCCCAATTAAACAAGGAAAACAAGTTTAATACATTTATATCACAATTCATTGACAAAATAAAGAATACCTAACATATATATGTGCATAGAATTACTATGATTTGAGAAACCTTGAAAAAACTATTGAGTGAGTATAGAATTTGTCGAGAAAAAGGTGGCAGCAGTATAAAGAAGAAAATGTACTCTAACTAAATAATAATCCTCCCTTCAAGTAGGTCCTATTTTTTTTTTCTTACTTCCTTCAAGTAGGTCCTAAGTTTACCAATTTGAAGAAGTTATGTTTGTGCATACTGAATAGCTTCCAAAGTCTTTTGGATGATACAACTATACTGACCTGAAGGAGATTGTTCATGATGATGGTCCCATCTCCAACATTTGCCTGAACAATATTCAAGAATGTTGTGCGGTTCAGTCGAAGTAGTTGGCTCAATCGTTTGGTCCGCACTGTAAAGAGCTGGGGCCTGTAGCAAAGAACCCCAATCTCACCACAGAGATCACCAGTTTTAGCCTCTCCAACAACCTGAATGATTTATAGTAAAATTCAAGTCTATGCTTGATGTCTTAACAAACTAGGAGCAACATACCAAACAAAGCATTTAATGAAGCAATCATATGTACAAACAATCATGCTAACTTACCTGTTCAACGCCATTTTTGAGAACCAGCAGATCCTGCAAAGCAATTTAAATCAGTGGGAGAAGAGACCAAAATAAAGAAATTCCAGCTTTTCAATTGAAATAAGTCTACAAATATCCTATTCATCTAGTTCATAAGCCATTAAGCACAAAAACTAAAAAATTAGGGAAAGAAGAGTGGCCATTACCACAGCTCCTGTAACAAGTATGTAGAAATCTGTGGGTGCTTCATTCTGCAAAATGACATCTTCCTTGGGAGGAAAGTACTCAGCTTTCATCTCAGAAACCTTCAAGAATTACAGAATTAATGATCTACTATAAGGGAACAGATAAGTATATAGTTCAAATTTTGACAGATTCTTGGAAAATTACCAGTTGGAAAAGCAAGTCATTGGAGACCCCACGAAACAAGTACACCTTATCCACAAGAGAGTAGAAAAGAAAATGTGAGATGCTCGACCGGATTGCTTTAGGAAGTGAATCAAGAGTCTCTTGCTGCTGCAGCCCCTCTGAATCTGTTCTGAACTTCAGACACAAGTGTGCAAGCATCTGATCTTGCAAGCGAACAGGCAATTGATTTCTTTGTCCAAAACTTGAGGCTGCTTGAATAGTATCCCTCTGGTGTGGAATGCAACATCTATCAGAATTTTCATCTATTTCAACTGCTGCATGTAGGGTGCTAGATTAGAATGGTAAGTAAGAAGCCACTTACAAATTGTCTTGTTCTACTGGTACCATGGACAACCAAATTTGTCATGTTTCCTATTAGATAAGCTGTCAATCCAAGGTTGAAGAGCATGTAGAATATGTCAAAGATCATTTCCCTTGTATTCTGAGCATGCAAATCTCCATATCCAACAGTTGTAAGGGTGGTGATGGACCAGTATATGGAAGTGGCATATCGAGTCCACAGGCTCTGGTGAAGGAAATCACTCATAGATGCCCCAATCCATGTCCTGCTTGGATCAGGGTAGTGAGCCGCGAGAAGATAATAAAAGCACCCGGCACAGTGCACTGCAAATAGTGTGACCTATACAAAGAATCCAAAGCCAAATAAGACAGAGAAAGACAGAATATCATTGCTTTCATTTTTAATATACCTAGAAGTGTCAAATATATACTTACACAAATGAGCTTAGCGCATCGAACCCAAAAATAGTTGAAGTTTCTATCTTTTTCCAATCTGTTTGATGAAGAGCAAATAAGGGGGTTATGCATAAGAAGTAAAAATGAGCTGTAGGCTAGACCAAAAGGCCTTTAACATTCTTCATAACTACAAAAAAACACACTACCTGGCAAATAAGGCACTAACTCTGCGGAGACGCCAAAGTCTAAGCATGTTGAATAAGCCATAAGTCCGGAGAGGTTTTGGAGAAATCTTCCTAGCAAGTTCAGAAGGGATTGTGGATACGACATCAAATGCCAACCAAGTACTTGCGTACTTCCAAGCAATCTGCTTTGGCTCATCGACAAGAAGGTAGGTAGCTCTATCGAGGTAAGCTACAAAGAAGGTGAGAACAATGTCAATGGCAAAGAATCCATTGACAACATTATCAGTGATGGAGAGTGGGCCTGCTGGGTCTTCGAGAAACCCGAATTCGAATGGAGACACCCAAGCAGTATAGAGAACCAGAACAACAAGGAAAGTCTCCCATGCCCTGCAAGAATTAGTCCTTTTGAGCCAATTTCAAGGAAAAAAAACCATGTCCATCTAATTAGAAAGTTCGAAAACTATGACAACCTCTAGAGCCACAACATACACAATTTTCAATCTTCAAAATCCATGAATAGAAGTAGACGCCAAAATACACATAAAAAGTTCCAGTTTTTTCCGTATTGAAGCAATCTTAATAAGATTCAAGCAATATTTATTACATACCTAGAAATTCTAAAAGAGCAATGCTACATGTACTTAAAAATTAGATTTAAAAATTAGAATTGATAATTACAACCATTGATTTCACTGTGGGTCCCAGTATTTATTAGGACCCACTACCTATTCAATAGTTGGGATTATCAAATCTAGTTTTTAAGTCCATCTAACATTACTCATTCTTAAAAATATAGTGTCATGCAGATAGATTAAGACCTACCAGTCCCGGGAGAAGAGGACTTCCAGAAAGTAGAATCCATTATAGCAATAATAATTAGAAAAACTAATATCACTAGAAAAAGGGATATTTTTTTGTTAATAACAAAACATAACAGTATTCAGCCATTAACGTCCTTGTGTAAGACAGATTTCTAGACATGGGTGCTCTGGAATGGTATTCAAATTATTCTTTTCCATCAGAAAAATATAAAAGTCAAAATAATACCAAATTGGCTGAAATATCTGAATCAGATACTGCATAACCAACACAAGGATTTTCAATAAAAGTCAACAAGAATATACATAGACATCCAGTCCAGGCTCCAATCAGAAGAGTTTTTGGGACATTGATTCTCTCTCTTATACTATGCAAATCTGGAATTTTAAAACAATGTGCAGAATAAAAAACTTGTAAAATTGCACTTTTGAAAAAAAAAAAAGACAAAAAGCAAAAAGATATTGTGTCGTGTAAAACGTTGAAGTTTCATATTTTTTACATCAAATCAAGACCAATACAAAAAGCCAACACTTCAATCCCAAGAATATACCAGAAAAGTGTTTGATATAAGTAATAAACTATTCCAACAACCGAGGTATGAGAAAGTGCATAAGAAAATTAACTAAATTATTACAGAAAGAAAACAACCAAACAATTACTTCTTATGATACTTTCAAGGCATCACAAGATTCAATGACACTATTTTTCACATTACTTGAACATAATTTATTTACTTAATTTGTGGACAGTGGACTCCTGTCCTTACTAAGATCCACAATCAATCCAATGATTGTGATATGTTAAGTTAGCAAATTAGATGTAAATAGCATTGAAAAAAAATAATACAAAATTAACAATTAAAAAAAAAAAAAAAGAGAGTAAGTATACATAAATATAAAACTATAGTTCAACGGTGTAACTGTGTAAGCACAGGTGTGGTGAGAGAGAGAGAGAGAGAGGGAGGGAGGGAGAGAGGGAGAGAGAGATTTTCAGCAAAAGCTATTGTACAATACAACATTTCTCCATTGAATCAACCACATAAAATTATACAAATTAATTCATGTAATCCAATAACTTTCGATTAAGACTCAAATAAAAAAGAAAAAAGAAAAATCTACAACCCAAAATCAAAATAAATAATAGAAAGAAAACAAAGGTTGGCACTAGACGTTACTATCAATCAGCACAAGATTCAATACCATATACACGCAAAACAAAAAGGCAGTGCAATAATTGACCGTAACCAGATGTACAGATACAGAAAGAGGGAGAGAGAGAGAGATGTATAGATACAGAAAAGAAAAATAAGATTGAAAAACCTGTAACGGCGATCATAGGGCGATACAATGAATCGGCGGAGCTTGACTCTACGGTTGCTTCTTGCACCGAGAGAAGGAAGAATCCCAGTAGAGAGACTGTAATGGCTACCTTCTCTGGACAATTGTTCAATCTCTTCTGCACCACCACACATTGAAACCCTAAACAGCCCTATGCCATTACGCGTTTCCACCATTGCTTTTCAAAACTTCCCTTGTTCGTTGTGTTCGTTTTCTCTATGTGCCTTCTCTCTCTTTATATACCGGTCGCGGTTCGCCTTTATATATATCACAAGACTCCCTCCCTCTCTCTCTCTCTCTCTCTCTCTCTCTCTCTCTCTCTCTCATGGATTTTGTAGTTAATTTCGGTCCTGTCCCACTTTCTACATTGCTTTTTTTTTATTGACATATTTACCCTCATAATTATATCATTTATGTAACTGTCAGGCTAATAATACAGCACCTGCCTTGTTATTATTTTTTTCCTTCTATTTACAACCTTTGATTTTTGTTAAAAAAACACTAGGTTTTCATTTTTTTTTTAAAAATATATTATACTCAATTTAAAAATCTAATCAATTATATCTGTAATTTAAATTAAACTTTATCTAAAATACTCAAGAAATAGTGACAATAGTTGGATTTGACAAAAAAAAATATCTAATGTCGCATTTTTCAGCACTATATTGATTCAATATAGATGATGCGTTAATGTTATCTAATTCTCGATACAAATAAAAAAAATTAACATGTTTCTCTAAAATAAATAATAAATGAGTAGATTAATAATAGATATGAATAACTTGTTTTGGCAATATACCCATTTAATAGATGTAATATGAAGGTAATATCTTTATAATTTTGGATTAGTATTATAAGAATCGTTGCACAATTAGAGAATCCTTGTTTGGTTTTGCTAATATATGATGATTTTGGTTAAGCCAAAAAAATAGACGTAATTTTAAGTTTCTAATTCACGGTTTATGTATGTCGATTTAACCACGAAATGAATAATAAAAAAGTCTAATTAGTATTAAAACATCTATCATGATTAATTAAACAAACCTGATTTATGTTTTAGTAAATACTCAATACAAATCTAAAATGAAATACGAATATGTTTTCAAGTTTCAACAAACTATAATTTGTTTTTAGTGCTACTTTCTTTGAAGGGTCAAATTATTATTCTACAAATACATATACAAAAAAAAAAAAAAACATATTCACAAAATTATCATACTTTTTTTTTTTTTCAATTGTTATGAAATAAGATTGATATAATGATGTGTGCTTCATTTGGAAAACCAAGTTGCCTCTGAGATAAGATTGGATTTCATCTTCAAGATCTTTATAATTCCTTTTTTTGGGGGGGGTAAATAAATCTAAGATTTCAATAATTGAGGCAATTACTAAATATTATCTTCAAAATCACTTTTTTCCTTTTCATTAAAATTTACAAAATTTGTCATTCTTAGAATCACTATTGTATCTGCTTAAAGTTGTTATTGCTCTGTGAACATTGGTTTTGGAAAAATTCAAATTGATGGTTGTTGATCTCCTAGCTCATTGCATTTAATGTGTTTCCACTCAAATTTATTATTTATTACGTCACGTATTGATGGATTTTTTTGCAGTATCAACTATCAACCACCAAACTTAACCTATATCACATGGGGAGTACCTTTTTTTTTTCCTTTAATATTTAAGAGAAGTATCACTATCAATTAGGCATGTCAATCGATCGAGTTTGGATCAGAATTCGATTAGTTGGATATGAGTTTTTTATTTTTTATAGATAATCCGAACATGAATTCAAATTCATTATCTTATATTTTCATGGATTCGATTTGGATATATATATATATTTGATTCGATCCCAATTATTTATATAAATATTAAAGAAATTAAGTAATTATTTAAAGAAATTTAGTTAAAATTTAAGTATAATTTTTAAAATTTAATTGATTAAGCTATTCAGATCAGATCAAACCGAATTTTGGATTATTAACAAATTAAAATATGAATAACGAAAATAAAATTGAACGAATTATCGGATTGAATTTAGATCAGACTTTTGAAATCGAAGGGAATGGACACCCTTGGGGGCTGCACATCATAGTTCTATGAATCCAACATAATTTTAGCACCCGACAAGGAGTCATTTTGTCAATCGGAAAACGGTTTGATTTTCGATATTTATATTTAGATATTATTTTTCTTCTATTTGAAAAACTAAAAATACAATTTGAATTTCGTGTGAGGCCTTTGCTTCTTTGTCGGTTATTAAAGACATCAATGCTATCTCTTAAGATCATATTTCTGTAATAGCTGGTTTTTGTTACATTCATATTATATAAGTAAGTTATTTGGGAATATTTTGGAGATCATCGAAAACACCCGGATTGACTCCGGGTGATAAATAAACATTTTATTAAAATAGGTGTTTTAGGCAAAAAAAAAAAAAAAGATTACACCTTGAGTGTAAAGTTGATAAACGAATCTAACAGGTTCAATTCAAACTTGATATGCTCAATTCATTTATGTACAAATATTCGGACTCGCCTTGAGTTCGATTCGTTCATGTTCGATTCAATTTTTAAACGAGTCGAACTTGAACAATTTTGTGGGTTTGGTTAAAAAAACAAGTTTTTTAGGTTTGGGTTGAACTCGTTCGACTATTCAACCCTATTGATGGGACTAAAATCCGAGGGCATTCGCATCAATCCAAGGTGTTTGGTAAAAACTTACTTAAAAGGGTAATTTTTGTATTAAAAAAAATGATTACATGTTTAATACAAAGTTGACTAAAATAAGTAAACATTAATTCAGGTTGACACAATCTAATCTTATTATATAAATGTAACGCACGGGAGCTTTATGATCTTTACAAGAAATGTCTCCTTGGCATATCATTAAGATAGATTATATTGAAAGCAATACCCCTTATGGCATGGATATTTCTTTAATTGGAAACAAAATCTCTAATTGCCCCGAAAAGGATAAAAACAGAGTATGATCAGTTGGTATACTGTCACAATACTCATACTCATAACTCCACCGCCATTCCCACAATTCAAAGATGCCGATAAGACTGAGTAGATGTTTATTCGAATTCAAAAGTAACACGATTTAAATTATAGGCAATTTTTATGGCATTGTCGGCAGTATTTTAAGGTTAAGTCAAACTTTTTAAAAAATGTAAGTTACAATCATAACTTCCCTTAAGCAGTTGTAACTTCTCATTTCAAAGTTGTAATTTTATCATATAAAGTAATAAATGGCGGTATTGGTACTAAAAAAAATTTTTGGGGTACCGTAAAGTTTCCCTAAATTATATGGGTTGTTCAACCAGCATGATGTGTCTCTATTTTGACGAGGGTCTAACCGATCCACCCAGCTCAGTTGATTTGAACAAATTTTCCTAATGTACCACTTGACATCATCTATACTACTCTAAAAAGCCACTATAGTTGAAAAACTTTTAATTTCCCTTTTTATCCTTGAATAATGTAATTAATCCATTTTAATCCCCAAATGTGAATGAATAAAGATAAACCACCTACACCTGAAGTGTCATTGATTACATGTAAGCTCAAGACTTTGTTATTAATCACTTTCTTACCACTTTCTCTACTATGTCAAGTACAAAAGTTAGAGAGGCAAAGGAGCATAATTCCTAATTAACTCAATAGTTATTGTAAATAATTCTGATTTTAGTGTGCCTCTATAATAATTAATGTAACTTATTTTTTTTTAACTTATTAATGTAGTGTGTCTCTACCACAGATTGTGAAAAAAAAAAATTTGAAAAAACTGTGAAAGGAAATGTGACATTACTAATACTGGAAGTTGAATCACTATGACTATCAAGTTTAGTGGTTGATCCATACTGATCAACCTCTTTATTGACTCTACTGTCAAAAACCTCAATTCTCTCTTTTAAACTCTCACCAACATCCTCACTTACGGGCAAACACTCATCTTCAAAGGTGTTCTATGACTCACACCTGAGAGTGTCATTGATTACATGTAAGGTCAAGATTTTGTTATTAATCACATTCTACCACTTAGTCCACTACGCCAAGTACAAAAGTTAGAGAGGCAAAGGAGTATAACTCCAAATTAACCCAGTAGTTATTGTAAATAATTCTGATTTTAGTGTGTCTATATAATAATTAATGTAACTTATTTTCCCTTAACTTATGTAGTGTGTCTCTTCCACAGATTGTGAAAAAATAAACTGAAAAAATGGTGAAAGGGAAATGTGACTTTACCAATACTGGGAGTTGAATCACCGTGACTATCAAGTTTAGTGGATGATCCATACTAATCAACCTCTTTCTTGACTCCACTGTCAAAGACCTCAATTCTCTCTTTTAACCCTTCACCAACATCCTCACTTACAAGCAAACACTTATTTTCAAAGGTGTTATGTAACTCATTTTGTATGAATGTATATGGATACGATATCTAATATGAAATTGTTAATTTTTGATGTTTTTGTTGTTTTAAGGGTTATTTTTGGTTGATTACATGAGAGAGAGATCATCAAGACTCAAATGTCACAATGGGTCCGAGATCATGTTGATGGCTTCTTAGGGATTTACGCATGGGTATTCTTTATGGAAGGGTGATTCTAAATTCAACTTTCTTTGTAGTACTTGTATCAATATTGGTATGATGTAAGACTTGAAATCTAAAGTTTTTGATCATAACATAGTGTCAATTTGGGAAAAAATGAAAATTTCTAACTATATCTAACAAAGATTAAGTTCAAAATAAGTTTGCAAAATTTGAAGTAGTCTTGGTTAAATACAACAAAGTTTTGTGATGATGGTAGTTTTTGAAAGGAAAGTGTAGTTTTACCCTTTTAAGTCTTGAATGGTTTTGGAAGTATAAGATTGGAAAATGATGGAATAACGTTTGTCATTCGGTTTTGAATTCTAATGAGTTGAAAAATTGTTTTGAAGCAATTTGTATCCTTTGTTATTTGCTTAGTCAAAAGATTGAAGGTGATTGAAGTTATGAATGTCTACCTATGATTGAAGTTGTTGTCATTAGATTGATAGTAGATTTTATTCATTGTGCTGAGACTCATTATCAATCTAATGAGCACAATAAATTAGATAATTAAATTAGATCCCAATAGTATTGTCTATTAAGCAACGTTATATAACAAATTTCTTAGTGATTAATGATTTTTTGATAGAGTGCATTGACATTGGGAACATTGGCGAGTGTATATGATTTGACACTTAAAATAGTCCACGGACAATGCACGTGTACACTAACTAATTTACATTAAAACCTACCGATTAAAGTTTCAACCCTTTGGGCCCTCGTAATCGAATAAGTCGTCCAACCTAGTTGAAGATGTCATATAAGAGGAATTAAGTGTTAACATGATAAATTTTTATTACAATAGCGATACCAAGTCACCAACGTCTAGTGATTATTATCAATTAATTTTGATAATGATTGATTTAAGTCTGGATCTCAGAGCCTAAGACTTTCTGAGCTTATAGAAAACGGCCCAAGTAGCTCATATAGACAATATTTCTTGGGCTTGAATTTGGTTGTAGCTCAATTGCAGAGAAGCTCGATGCTAGCGGGTTCGGTACAAGTACTAGCTCAGGAGATGGGAGTACGACATAGGGCCAGTCTGCAAAAGTTACAGCATGACACGTAGACAAGGGACAAGGGAACATTACCTGATGATTCTGATGATTAAAAACCCACAGGTAATGGAGACGAATCAAGTACTACAGTCAGTGAGTAATGGGTGTAAAAAAACTTTGGGGACTACAACTCTAGGACAAAAAGGCGAACATAGAAAGGACCACAAAATCAATTAAAAAGGACACATACGAAACCCAAACTACCAATTTTATAAATTGCCAACATGGCTATAGTGGACGAGGGAGCCATTCGACAAACCATCAAGATAAAACCTAGACAATATCTTGGAAAGACTTTAAGCCAAACACCCTATAATAATAGTTTTTTTCCCCAAGCAATACAATCTCTAAGGAGCAAGAGTCTCTCTTACAGTGTACATAACCCTTAGTCTTTCGACTAAGACGAACCACTCATATCATTGTCTTCTTCTAACATCATACATACAACATACACACTTACGTTCTTCCATACACACACTCGTTAGACTTCACCCAAGTTTATTCTGTAACCTAGTCCAATCGATTTCGAGCACCATCAAATTTTAGCTCATTTAAGACCGATGAAGCTCATATATTCACATATAAATATTTTTGAGTTAATTGCACTAGAGATCCCCAAAGTATATAGTTTGTCTTATTTTGGTTCATAATATTTTAATTGTATCATTTTGGTCCCTGAAGTATTGAATATGTTTCTATATGGTCCCTCAAGCAGACCATATTCAAATTGTTAATGTTTTTTTTTATTATAAACTTGTCATGTAATACCTAAATATATGCAAACAATAACTTGGGTAGCTCTCGACCAAAATTTGGATAACTCTTGACCCAAAATGTGTAATATGAGTAGTTCTTGATCAAAATTTGGATAGGTCATAATCAAAGCTGTATAATTTGGATAACTCTTTAACCAAAATTTGGATAGAAATTTAGTCAAGAGTTATCTAAATTAATTTTTTACACATACTTAGGTAATACGTGACAAATTTATAATTAAAAATCGCTAATAATCTGGACGTTGTCTGTTTGAGGGACCACATAGAAACATATTCAATACTTTAAAAACTAAAATGATACAATTGAAATATTATAGATTTAAATAAGACTAATCTTATATTTTGAGGACCTCTATTACAATTAACCCAATATTTTTTATACATTATGTTTCATGTAGTAAACGTTGAATAATGTGATTTATTTCTATCACAATTATCACAAATATTTTTCTTATTTCAACCAATAGGGGTTGGCAACACATGTCAACCATTTTATGAATATAAATTTCCATTAATAGGCATTTTTCATATTTTTAAAGCACCGCCCATGAATCAAATCATAGGATAGCTAGGAACAAGGGGGCAGACCTCTTTCCAGCAGGGGTGGCCCAAAAATTTAACTCAATCTTCATTGCATAGTGGTTGACTTTGTGTGTCCCTATTTATTTCGAAATTATTATCTTATTGTTTAGTTTACTGATAATGATAAATATAAAAAACATCCACTTTATACTAGGGTGTCAGTGACAGTCAGTCAAATAATAAAAAAATAAAATATTTTATACTTTTATGTCGGGTTGCCTACTTGTGTCACCTGAGCATATTATAAGGCGTTCAATTTTATTTAAGTGATCTCAAATCGCATATTTTTAAGGTGATAGAAAGACTATAATATCTATATAATAAAGTAGCTTACAATTCAAATTTTAAAAGATAAACAAAATAATTTTTATTTTTCGCGATTCAGATCGCTTTAAATTTCATTTTAAAGTTAATCTAACGGCTAATATTAACACCCTAAATTTAATAGGAAAAATAGGCCCCTAAGGGTGTGTTTAGAATGACTTTTTAAAAGTACTTCTAGAAATTATTTCTCATAAATACTTTAAAAAAAAAAATAGTGTTTGAAACCGCCTCACCACCACCACCACCACCGTCGCCGCCGCCGCTGCTGTCGTCGCCGCAGCCACCACCACCAGCACTGCCGCCGTCGTCGCCACCACCACCACCACCACCACCGTCGTTGTCGTCGTCGCCGTCACCACCACCACCACCACTGCCGCAACCACGATCATTGCCACCCGTCACAACCATCACCGTCTTCTACCACCACCACCTCTCATCCCCACTACAACCGATACTTAAATTCATTTATCTTTCATTTATGTTTGTGATTTGATTTTGGATATGAATACAAATATATTTATTGTTTACCGATACAAATATGTTTATTGATTCATAACTAGTCTTTTATATGGTTAACCTCATTTGTTGTAAATGGTTGTAATTAGTCTTTTTTTTATGTTATATTTATTGAGGTTTGACATTTTTTTGTATTTTATGAATCTTTAAGTATTAAATACAATGCAGTAAATTTACATATATTATTTTATTTTTATTGATTAGGAAAAAAAATTAAAATTTCTACATAAAGTGCTCACTCTTGACAAAATTTTTGACTCTGCCCCTTTTGGACTATGCTCTCTTGGTGTACTATCGTTATTTCAGATTAAATTTATTTCCTATTGTTTCTTTAGATAACAACTTAATTAAAATTCTAAAAAGTAAATAAACTATATCAAATGAAAGGCTATGTTAGTCATTAAAGTAACTTTATCATCACGTATATAAAACTCTGAGTATGAATGAAAAAGTTATATTAAATTTATGATATATTTCCTTAGAAAAAGTTTAGAGATTGAATTTTACTCGAAGTGAACCAGGGGGTTCCTATCTTCTTAAAGTGGATTTACTTTATCCCCAACTCTATTTTGCTTTTGTTTTCTAAATCCCTTAAAAAATGCATGCAACATAATGTAAAATTAATCACTAAAATATAGCAATTTTTAAACAAAATTATTAAAATACGGCACTTTTAAACTTATTTACCAAAATACGGCACTTTTTGAAACCGGATTCAATAACTCCGTTTTTACCCCCCCTTTTTTATAAAAAAAAATTTTGAGCACTGATGAAAACGTGTTTAATTAACACGCTTTCTAT
The DNA here is from genome assembly GCA_951799425.1 of Ilex aquifolium. NCBI lineage: Eukaryota > Viridiplantae > Streptophyta > Magnoliopsida > Aquifoliales > Aquifoliaceae > Ilex > Ilex aquifolium. Next base: position 48,191,735 of record OX637393.1, read on the forward strand.
GCAGACAATCTTCCCATTCATTGCAGCCAACATCAATGGGGTCTAATCCAATCACAAAACAAATGTGGCGGTTCAAGATATCTAGATTGATAGACCGATCCAAAAGCATTGAAAGAACCTACCCATCATCGAAATCAAGAACAAAATGCAAAACTCAGAAAAACCCTTTACCTCTCGATCATCTCTCTTTTCTCTCAATCATCTCTGGATTGCTTGCTTGAATCGAAGTGGGTAAGGCTTTTACTTTTGCTACAATACCCATTTGTTGTGAGATTGTTTTACGAGGAGGTGATTTGTGTCGAAGTGAGGTAAAGGATTTTGCCTCTGAGTTTTGCAAAACTCAGAAAAATCAAGAATCAAATGTTTAATAGAAAACACGCTTTCATCAGTGTCTAATTTTTTTAAAAAAAAAAATGGGGTCAAATGCGGAGTTATTGAATCCGCTTTCTAATAAAAGCAGAATTATTGAATTTGCTTTCAAAAAGTGTTGTAATTTAATAAATAAGTTTAAAAGTGTCGTATTTTAATAATTTTGTTTAAAAATTACTTTATTTTGGTAAGTAATTCACATAATGCATGGAGAAAAAAAATGATGTGCTAGTAGTGTGTATCATATTCTTTCTTTAGCTTATTTGCAGCAAACCCCACTTTGAGATACTGCGGGACAAGGGCAGAGTGGAGTGCACTTGATGTTCGTGTTGCACTAACTCACTCCATAATAGCAATAATGCCAGGGGCGGTTCTAGACATTATCATTATATCAAATTTGGTGTACGTAATTAGAATAATCATATCGTAACAGTAAATGGTACAACTCTTTTGTTTATGTAAACAACTGAAAGACAAATTGAGTTGATGTCATAATTTTGTATAACTGTTTGGTTTATGTAATTGTTTGGTGTATTATAGAGCAATTGTAATTGATTGGTGTAACTAACTAGTGTAATTGTGTTGTTGTAACGTTAATATAAAGAGAGAGAGTAACGGTGAGAGAAAATAGAAGGGAGAGAGTGAGAGAGAGAGAAAATAGATGAAAAAATCAAATTAAATTTTTATGCATTTAAAAAGAAAATAAGTTATCAATGGGAGATAGAGAGAGAAAATAGGGGAGAGATAGGGAGAGTAACGGAGAGAGAGATGGAGAGAAAATAGAGGAGAGAAAGAGATGGAGAGAATAAAAATTATACATAACTTAAGGAAATGGTAAGTAAGTAAAAAAATTTAAATGTCATTTTAATTTTGTACATAATCACAAGATGTTTTATTAAAATTGAACTTAGTAGAGTAAAATACTTATCCATACACTTCTTCTCTAAGCATAAAAAAATGTATCCACACCCAAAAAACCCTTGAAATATTTTGTTTAGACTTTAATTTAAGATTTTTGTAGGGCCTATTTTTTTATGGATTTAGATTTTTTATTTGGGTTATTACTATACACTTAAAAATTATGGGGTCTTCTTTAAAGTGGGATCTAAAGTTCGGGCTTTAATAGCATAATGATTGGGTCGATCCTGAATAATGCAGTCTTCGTGGGCATATCATAGTAACACATAAGACCTTAGTACAATAGTACAGTTATTTTAATGTAAGCGGGACATCATGAATAACACTACATATATTTCATCCTCTGCAATCACTAACTGACTGAGTTTTCGTGCAATGCGATGCCTTATGCTCCTAGAATTTGATATAGCCTTTGAATTTCTTTTGGGCTAAGGGCTTAAAGGATAGCCCTTTGCCAATTTAAAATTTGATTGGCATTTCCAAGTCAAACTCGCTAGGGATTGAAGCTATTGAAATCGGATACAGCTCGGAATATATTTTAGGGGAAAAGTTTACGGTATCATCAGCGGTATGAAGATTATAATTTTTTAAGATTAACTAACAACTTTAAAGAGCATCATCGATCATGGAAGGTTGTGATCGATACCGAGAATTCATGATCGTGCATGGGTGTCTATTATTGATCATGACACTCCCTTGAGCAATTGTAATTTTTTTTTTCAAAATTATAATTTTATCATAAAAAATAGTAAACGACAGTACTGTTAATGTTTATATGTTTATATGTTTATCTCGCATCGTTTAGACTAGCAAACCACACTATTCTCTTCTACTATAAATTAACATACTCATATATATGATAAATTACACTAAAGTAATATACAATCGATATTCACTTTCTATTCTCTTCTTTCATATGGTATTGGAGCTTAGGCTCGTAAATTCTTCTAATCAAGGATAGTATGTTCTGTGGTTGTACTACGAGAGATCCTCCACATCAAAACTCTTGAGACTCTTTCTCTTTCGGCCATCCTCCGGCAACTGTCCTCGGTCATCCCCTGGCAACCTTCCGACCGTCCTTCGGCGCCTTTTTTGCCATCTTTCGACCACGTTCCGGTTGTCCTTCGACGATGTTCTAATCGCCTCTCAGTCATCCTCTATCGACCTCTAGTTGTCCTTTGACAGGATGATGTTCTGACATGCCCCTGTTGTCCTCCGATGACCTTTCTAGCAATGTTCTGACCTTCCACCACCATCCTCCAATGACTTTTCGGTTGCCCTCCGGCGACGTTTTGACCTGTCCTGGCTATCCTCCGGCTGTCTTCCAACGACATTCTAGTCATCCTTTGGCGATGTTCCGATCGCCTCTCAGCCATCCTCTAACATTCTCCAGCTGTCCTTTAACAACGTTTCGATTGTCTTCCGACAACGTTCCTGATAGAATTATATACTAAAAACTTATTTTTTTGCAATGGAACTCGTTTCATTAATTAATAAGAGTTTTTGATTTCCATTTTATTGAAAATCTATGTTGACAAAATGTTTGCATTATGGTATACATGTGTATCTTATATTTTACATTATAGATAATCTGGTGTGTAGAGTTTAGATTAGACACAGAATGTCAGATTATCGAATCTTTATATAATATGAATATAGGTTCACAATCCTAGATGAATTTGGACACACCATCAGTATGGTTGTAGTATAATATTTTGACATAGTCTGTCTTGACTGTTTGATGTCTCGAATTATTTCACCAGTACACTTTGTGTATTGAACATACTCATGTTGAAGTTATTATCTTTTACTGATTCAATATAATAATATATATCTCATGATTATTATGATTACTTATACTCTTAATCCCGAGATATTTAATTGTCACGTGCATATAATGATTGTCATTTTAATTCATCAAAGAGTGAGATTCATATTGAGTCAATAAGCTCGGTGAATTGGGAAACAATATTATTTGTATTGTGGAAATTAATTATTAAAGAAAACTACGTCCTGGTATTAAAATGGGTTGATGATGTCCTCTTGATGAAGCTCAGAAGTTTTGTTCATGTCAAACCCTGCAGGTAGATTTAATTATCTGATATGACAAATAAGTTAAGTGATAAGGTCTTAAAGAATAAAAGAAGTCAATTAAATATAATTATCAGTAATTTATTTAATTGATGGATATCTGTAATCTTAAATGTGAGGAGATTATTAAGCATATAATAATAAGGAGCTTGAAACATAATTTTGAGATAAGGCTCAGGAGATCAATAATAATTTTTAATGGATTAACTTATTATTAATGGACTGTAGGATGTTTGTTATGGGTTGAACATAGGAATCCTAGGCCCATTGGAAACTCGACCCTTATTTCTCCTTAGGGTTTCTATCGTAGCCTATATATAGATGTCTAAGTTCTCTAAATCAACATCAATTCATTACTCATGTTTTGAGAGAGGCCGAGAAAGAGAGAGAGCAGAAATTTGGAGATTCTTGTAGCCTGCACTGCACCCGAATTTTTGGCGTTGGGAGATATACGACAGAAGATCGTGAGGTTGCTATTTTTTGCGTTTGTCTTTAGTTTCTGCGTTTGTGGTAAGACGAGATCAATCCAGAGCAATCTCGAAGGTAAACCTTAATTCCGCCTTATAAGGTTTTAAAGACAAAAAAATTTGTATTCGATACATTCGCGCTATTAATGATTCTTGCGACTTCCGTTCCAACAGTTCCGACCTCTCTCAACTGTCCTTCGACGACCTTTCGATCACCCTTTGGTGAAGTACCGACCTACCCCATCATTAGAGATTGACTTTTTGGTTGTCATCTAGTGACGTTCTAACCTACCCCGACCATCCTCCAATTGTCCTCCAATGATGTTCTGACCTATCCTGGCCAATTTTTCGCACTCGTTCTAGACTCGCTAGGTCCTCTAATTTTTCGTGCTCATTTCGGTTTCTTCAGCTGATCAGTTGGCTAATATCTTCACAAAGGCTCATCCAACTAGTCGTCAGCGTATTTTAGTTTACAAACTTCAATTTGCATCTTTGATCTCACATTGAGTTCGACAGGGATGTTAATATTTATACGTTTATATTTTTGTCCCACGTTGATTAGACTAGGAAACCATACTATTCTCTTGTACTATAAATCAACCTCCTCATGTATATAATAAATTACACCAAAATAATATACAATTAATATTTACTTTCTATTCTCTTCTTTCACAAGTACGATACTTAAAAAAAAAAAAATTCACCGTTGAGTTTCCCTATTTCCTGAATCCAACAAAAGAAGAGACTTGATATCATCACAACCTAGTGGGCATGTCGGCTGAGTATAGAGTTCGTTGTATTAGCCTCTGTTTTAGTGGGGAGCACACACCATTGCCAACGTGAAATAGATCACCTCCCCCTAGTGGGCATGTCGACAAGCATTGAACTCAATGTTTTTACCTTTTGGTTTAGTGCGGGTAACATATTTCATTTGGCCGGGTTGGTACAATCCTTTCATCGAATAATGGGTGAGATGTAAACTTTTACGTCTTGATATTGTGTTTCTCTTAATTGTTCAGTATTATTTTTGGGTATTTGTATACTTTCAAAGTTTTAATTACAATCGTAAGTTCAAAGATGTGTGAGAGAGACAATACTTTATTACCAAAAAAGAAAAAGAGCATCTAAACAATTTCCAATATCGTGTCGGTTTTGTTAAGTTTTATTTGTTATAAATAGCTATTTCAGTCCTGTGTTTTTTAAACTCCTTACTACAAAGCAATCTCTAGATGAGCATTGCCTTAAGGAAACCATGTATATAGGTTAATCTGAAAATCTAGGACTTACTATACCCATGAAGCCTCTGCCTTGAAAACTTAATCAAAATTATATTTACAGCCACCATCATGTGCAAAAATTGTAATCACTTGCCTACCGACTATCGTGGTATTGCTTTTATCAGGAATAGATCCAGGATTTCAGACGGTTTTTTAAATTATTCGAAAAAATGTAAGAGAACAAGCTTATATCGATTTATATATGCGACCAGATCCATCATTAACTTCAATTTCATAGAATGCCGAAAGCAATTCCACTGTAAAGAAAGCATATACTTCAGAGTAATAGCTAGAAAGAATGATTACTCTAGTTGAATAGGTTGATAATTGGTGTGTCCACAATATATAATTAAACACAAATAAGTGGGGAAAAAGTTAATATTAAAACCTGGATGGACGATTGAGTTTCTCCTAACGAGTTCCCAAAAGCATTGTCAACCAACAATTTTAAAAGAAAGAAGATACAATGAGGTAAGATTTCATCTTTTTTCAAAAAGTGATCTCTTTTGCAAACCACTCTACCAAAGGAAAAAAAGAACTCTACCAAACTTTTGAAATGAAGTATCTGGTTTCAACTGGCGTAGGTAACTATAATCCTTTGACAAAATTACCAATGTACCCTCTCTAATTACCACATTAAAATAATTATATATAGACTTATAGTATGTGGAGTAATTTGAACTTTACCACATATATGTAATTGGATTTCACTACAAGAATTAATGTCTTTTGTAACAATTTTTTTATGACAACTGTGTTCACCGTCACAAAAAAAAATGTATTTTTGAAGAAAAAAATGTTTCTGTGGCAGTAGTGCTGTCACAAAAAGTTTATTTGTTGTCTCAAATATTATTTGAGACGGGTCATTGCCGCCATAAAATTTCTTTGAGACCCCACCTATTATGATGGCCATAAACCTTTTGTGACAACACTACCACAACAAATTTTTTTTCTTCTTTAAAACACAATTTTTTATGACGGTGAACACAACTGTCACAAAAAAATTGTCACAAAATGCCCTATAATGTTTATAATTACGCGTACAAGTCATTTATATGTAATTGGAATGGCTCTGCATTATTCGAACTCAGAGACGAGCTGTAAATTCAGACGTCCTGAGTTCGAATCTTGGTAACCCCTTGGGATCAGGCCATGAGGAATTACGCCTACAAGTGATTTATATATAATTGGAATGGTTCTGCATTATTCTAACTCAGGAACGAGCTGTAAATTCAAACGTCTTGAGTTTGAATTTTGTCAACTTCTTGAGGCCAAGTCATGAGAGATTTATTCCTCATAAATACTCTAATCCCAGCGTGGATGACTTGCCTTTAGTCGGACCGAAAATGGGGAGTAGTCGAGGTACACGTAAATTGACTCGAACATTCCTGACCATTAAACCAAAAATAAACTACCAACTAATCCAACTAGTTATAACTCGAAATCTCAAATTCAACTCTTGCAAGAGAAATATGATTTACCTAATATTTGTAATTTCCCGATAATTACTCATAGTTGGAGTTGTAAACATGAGTAAAAATGATGCGTGATTAGGAGAGTTCTCCATTATCCAAAACAAAGACTCCCAACATATTCAACGCTAGGTATGTCTTCAATCATGCATGCAACCAGATTTCAAAGAATAGTCATAGACAGTTATTTTCAATGGGTTCGTTCTGTTAGTAAAGTTTCCAAACTTAAACAATGCCTCATTCGAGACAACTAAAGAATATTCAAGCAGCTATGGCATTAGGCAGTGGCTGCTGGTAAAAATTCTTTTTATTACACTAATTCAAAAGATCAAGTAATGAAATTAACCTGGACGGGCTGGTTTAGTTATCAAATAAGGGATATAAACATACGCGTCAAGAGTTCAAATTTTTCCTAGCAATATAAAGCTCGGGTTTAACCAATGCGCGTGAATAGATATTCAAAGTTAGTCATGTGATTATGATAAATTCCCATTTATACAATTAATGAAATGAAAGGAAGAGAATAAATTAGGTTTTTCTGGGTCCAGATTGATATTGGCATGTGAGCTATGCCCATAAAGTCTCGTGTGGACCATTAGAACAAGGAAACAAAAGGTCATTTTGCAGTAGACCTGTAGGTTAGGGTTCACACTCAGAGTAAGACTGAGATTTTTTTTTTCCAATAATTATATGCGCAGTATCTTTGTGAATCATCTTGTTCATACCACTTAATGTAATATGCTCTCAATTTTTAAATATTTAAAGAATTTAACGGGACTTACTAATCAAATAATTTATATTGAAATGGTACACAATGGTGGTGTATGTAATATTTTTTATTTTATTTTTGGACTACTCTCACTTTGCACCTCGAAAGATACTTTAATTCTCAATTTACACTCTCAAATATTAAAAATCTCAATTCGCACACTTAATTTTATGAATTGATAACAATGTGTACCTCGTCCAGACTGTTGTTTAATTTTTAGTCATAAATTGAAGCAAGTAAGTTGTAAATGTTTCGGGTATGAGTTTATGTGAAAATTAACAGATTGTTGGTGTCTTATGTGAGCTGCACATGATAGAATTAACCTTTATCTGATTAATGAAACCTTATTTTCGAGACACAAAATAGTGTCAAATTGATCACATACAAAGATTTGCAGTAATGGACATATCTCTTCTTCATACCCAAAGCACATGCACCTCACGTGCTTCAATTTATGTTAGAAAATCGAACGGTAATCTGGGTTAGGTCCAAATTGCTATCAATTCATATCATTGAAGGTATAAATTAAATTTTTTAATGTTTGAGATTGCAAATTAAAATTTTTAATGTTTGAGATTGCAAATTAAAAATCGAGACATCTTTCGAGGGTGTAAGTGCATATATATTTGCTCTCTCTCTCTCTCACACAGACACACACAAGTAAAGCAGCTGAAAAATTTTGAGCTTGTATCTAGTCCACCAATTAGGCTGATGCAGGCCGCCAACAGGCCACATGCTGTGATGAAGGAAAGCCTACCAAAAGAGAAAAGCTATTACAAAGTTATCTAGTTTAGTGACAATCTATATGTCAATTATAACAGAGTCTAGGGACAATCTTGTTTAGGGTTCCACATGGGTTTGGCTCGAGACACATGATTTATAAATAATTATTACATATATCTTGAATTTATACTAATTACAATTGTATGTCTAATAAACAAATAATTGGGACTGGTGTTCATGACAAAGTAGCTGGACAATAATCAATCATAGTGGTCCAACTAATTGATAAAGATGCAGAAACTTGTCTTCTCAAGTCTCAATTCTCTACAGAAGTCTGACTCTTTGGGTTTGCATGGAAAATAATGAAAATATGAGCCCTAAGATTTTTAGCACCAAGGACAAATAAACCCACCGACACTGCATTTTTGGATATATATGGGTGGTTGTGACCTCCAATTTTAACTTAGGAGAGAGGGTTTCACTTGGTTTGCACTAATTATGTTCATTTAGACTTTATATTTCGATCGTGCAGTCAATAAGTTCATATAATAAACAATTTAGAGGTGAGTGAGTTTGAGAAGTTTTTCATCCTCATTTCTTAATTTTTTTAAAAATTTAAAATTTTTTAATTCAAAAAATAAGGTTCCCTCCAATCAGATACTAGCATGTGTCATTCGTAACTACCCGCATCACTATTTTTTTAAAAAAATTATTCAAAAAAATCACTTTTTTATCGCTCAAACATTTTATATCTTAAGTGATAAAAAAAATGGATGAATAAAAAAAAAGGTGAATTATAATCCCGTGTATGGTAGGAGGGGTGTATAGTAATAATTAAAGCAAACAAATCGTGGTTGGATCTGCAATGAATCTCAGAGGTCCAACAAATTGACAAAGGTGGAAGAAAATTGTCCTCTCTTTAGAAGTCACACTCTTTGCTTTTGCATGTGGGCTGTGGTCACCAATATTGACAGGGACCATCTTACTAATATCTATGTGGATGGCACCAATTGACCATAAGAATCAAAACGACGACCAATTTGTGTTCATATGTTCATTTTAAGCTGTCCTGTTTTGGAGGAACAGTTTTGACCGAAAATGACGTTAGAACATGATCAACAATCGTGTTTGGCCCGCTAGATTTTCACCTTCCAAACTTAATACCCATCCATGAATATTGTTTATTCTGACCATGGACAACATTTATTCACGTGTTTTTGAACTGATATCTATATAATTACTTATTAATTACGCGTATCGACTAATCCAAATTTTATGAGGTCAGAGGAGTCGAACGATATACACTAGTTTATGCACATATAATCCCTTGTTCGACTACTTATTAGCAAACCCGCATAGCTCATCCTAATGTCATGGATGTTACACCTAGATATAAAATATTTGATAACATTTATACTCATTGCATGTTTTATAGATCTTTATAGGGCAAGGCTTAGGCAACACCATCTAGACCATTGTGACTGTCCAACAAAGGTATGGGCTAGCCTACTTTCGCGGCAGCCCAAAAGCCTACGTTACACTCATAGTTCCATGATAGTCGGTCTTTAATTGCAAATCTTTTTGGAATTACTTTTCTTGTTTTTTTTTTTTTTTTTTTTGAGTCTGAATACTGGCATTACAAGTTCTCTTCGATGCCCTTTTGAATTAAAACCTTCAGATTGGTTCAAATAAATAAATAAAACCTTCAGAGGGATAAGTTCCTCAAGCGTTGTATATTCCAATTGGAGAGATACTTCCCTCAAGAATGCACACTCTAATGTAAGAGAATGATTGTGCTAGGGGTGCAATTGGGGTGGGTTGGACAAATTGATGGGTCAACCCCTAGTTCAACCCTAAATATATAATTTTCAACCTTAATTCTAATCATACCCCGATCTCAACACAAGGTATTCAACCCGAGTATTGCCCAAATTGAATTTGGGCGGGCTCGGTTTAAATTCAGATTATTTAGTTTGGGTTGATTTGAGTTAAAATCAAGTTGGGTTCGTTAAAGTAAATTGTGAAGTGTAAAACCTAGTTGTAAGTTATGCTATTGAATCTATTAATTTATATATTTATTTTTAAATATGTTTGGGTTGAGTCCGATTTAATATTTGGGTTGAACCCAATAACCAAATGTTTCAACCCAGTATTGTCCGAATTCAATTCAAGTTGGTGTTTTTCAGCCCAGGCCTAACTCAAATATTAAACACCTCAACCCATTTTTTTTGGGTTGGGTTTAAATTGAATTCGGGTTGACTTGCTCAAATTACAGAGTTTTTTTCATTTTAGATGGATCCTTCCTGCTGTAAGTAAATGTAGTAGGTAGTTTTATGTGTCTTAAGAGTGTTGCCTTGTATATTCTTGCTTCAGATTTAGGGGCGAGAAGTTCAGCTCCGAGCAAGGTTTTAATTCTGATGGTTCATTAAGGCCATTGTGATGACTGCCAGCAAACTACTGGAGAGGTCCAGGGAAAATAAAGGGCCCAATGGGCCATTCCATGCGGGTACCCAATGAGTCTTAATTGGTGTATGACATGCCCCGATCTGGACGATATGAACGGTCCTGATTGACTTTGACTGTGCAGCAACAAAGTAGAGAGGAACACAGATCAGCATAGCCGAGAGAGAGAGAGAGAGAAAGAGATCTGAGTTCTGTGTAGAGAAAAGGTCATTGCAATGGCGACATCGTCGTGGGTGCAAGCGCTGCTGAATCCATCGAAGAACTGGTTCGCAGCTCAGCACAAGAAGGCCCTCTCCAATCGCCTCCGTAGATATGGTTAGGGTTTCAGAATATCCATTTGTCCTTTCTCTCTCTGTTTCTCAAAGCTCAAACTGTTGTTTCATATTATCTATCTATATGTGTATTTGGATTTTTGAATTTTGCGGGTTGTTCTTAGGATTGAGACTCGATGATCTGTTCGATCCCATGGAAGATCTGGACATAAAGGAAGCACTGAATCGCCTTCCTCGTGAAATCGTCGACGCTCGAAACCAGCGCCTCAAGCGCGCCATGGATCTCTCCATGAAGCACGATTACCTCCCCGAAAACCTCCAGGTCCTCTCTTTCTCTCTCTCTCTCTCTCTCTCTCTCTCTCTCTCCCCCTAATTATACGAATATATAATTAGGATGAATCGAATTTTGATTGGATCATGGATGAAATTCGATGACCAGATATACAATGTGGAGAGACACTGTTGTAGGAATGAGCGATTCGTGGATTGGAAAAATGATTTAGCAATAAATATTTTGTATAAGAAATTTAAAATTACGTTTAAATAATTCAAGAAATTTGAGTTTAAGCTCACTATGCCACTCGCTTGGAGGCTTGCTAGCTGAAGATCAACTTGCTACAATAACGAGCCAAGTTTTAGGATAAAAAATCCTGATTTCTCGTGCTTGGTGCATGATCGTCTCCATTAGAAGCTCGTTTGGTATTGGCTTGTGAGAAAAAGGGGCCAAATTTGTGCTTACCTTAAATTGAATGCTGACTTGGCCCTCCATGCTGGCCTACAAACTTATATGTACAGATGTAACAGTAATCTTTATAAAGCTAAAGGTGCTTGTGTTATTTTTACAGGCAATGCAGACACCATTTAGGAGCTATCTTCAGGATATGCTGGCTCTGGTTAGTGTTTCTTGCGAATTACTTAGTTTGTTCATTGGTCATTTTCTGTGTACTGCTATTTGCATTTTCTGCCTTTATGCTATTATAGATACTCTATACTCTATAGTAATAATGCAATTTTTAAGTTGTTTACGAAAGTATTATGTGATGTGTATGCTAATGCTTTGTATGGTTGAAGAGACTATGAAACTTGACAACAATATTTTTGATTTGGAATGATGTTCTGCCAAAGCACCCAATGCAATATGTTGGACTGTCCCTTTTCTGCATGTTGTTTTTTATGTGTTTGCAATTATCGTTTGAGAACATAGTACAGCATGGCAATTTCTGGGTATTGTCACATTTGTTTTGGCTGTTACTATGCAAGTAAAGTGGTGTGAATACTTCAATTTTATATGCTTCTAGAGTCTTTGTTTGCAACTACAAGGGACTGGGTACAAATTCAGGACTTCCAGTTTGAGCCTTGAGTTCTGTAAGTGGCTACATGATTTGTTGATTTGATCATACATGAGCGTAGGTCTGGATTACAGGCCTGGAATTACCCAACCATTTTTGTAAATTTTAGATTTCATTCGGAATCCAGTTTTTTCCATCATTTTCTGATCATTTTGGCATGATATGTGGATTAAGGTTTTTAAAATCGGGATCCTACCTTTGATCGATGGGGGTTGTTGGAGGATCGGGATCGTAGGATCGGATCGAGAATCGTAAAATCCTACTTATTAAAGAAAATAGAACTAAAAATACAGTCATAAACAAAGATTTCAATGAACCAAATGTTGTCTCTGTACGTAATGTAAATATATGATGATAGACATATATATATAATATGCGTACCACAAGCTAACTCAAATAAAATTGCGAATATAGCTCAAAAGGTAAACCTTTCCCATTAATATATTGTAACCATTCAAGTTATAAAACAGAGGAGTTAAATACAGTAGGGCTATAATAGCAAAATCCAAAAATTACAATTTAAGTTAAAGTTGTAACAGGGTAATAACAAAAAACAGAGGATGCAAAACTGATCCCAGACAATAGAGTTTCAGAAATCCATACAAGAGGTAAACATTAAGGAGAAAAAATAGAGAAAATACAGAGATAGCATATTCTGTTTCAAAATCAGTAAAAAAAAGAAGTTTTTGTGACTATGCAAGAGTAGGATCGTGGGATTGTATTTGGGATTAGGATCTTACGATTTTGAAGGATTTGGATCTCGATCCACATCGATTCTACTGCCCAACGATTTTGTATACGATGCGGATCGATTTGTTAAATTTAGATCGTAGAATCGTGAGATCGTAGGAGTCGGATCGCGGTTTTAATAACCATGATGTGGATACATTCATGTGAAAGTGGTAGACGTGAAAGTGGTGTAATTCCAGCATTATTTACTGTTGAATTCCAAGGGAAGTGTTATCCAATAAGAATTATGGCATTATTGAGGCTTGGTGAGGAGGAAAGAGACAGAATGAAGTTCTGAAGGCTGTATGGTAGCACAAGAAATCGGTACACTAAGAGGGAGGTAGAAGATGATGAGGTGGCTAGGGTTTCAATGTATGGCTGGAAGGGGAAGGGGAAGGAGGTGACACCTAGTTTCTAAACAACAAAGGGTAGCTAACAAGAAGATGAATTGAAAAAATGGGTTACTGTTATGGAAAATATGTCAATTACTGATGAAAAAGGGGTGTTGTAATTAAGGGAGCAATTACTGTTAATCAAGATTTGGTGGTAGGTAATTCAAAATTTGAAAACCAATAGAATATTGGTGATGGAGGAATTACTGGAGGGGTTGAGATGATTAAGGGGACTAATAAATGTGGGAATCCGATGGTTGTAAGCCTAATATGGGTTGTGGGGACAATGGGCTTTTGACCTTTAATTTTGGAAAGGGTCAAATCTATTGGGTCATTAAAGTTTTCGATAGAAGTTAAGATTAAAAGCCAGTTAAAATTGGGTCATTTTCAGGGAAAAGACCTATAACATTTCATAGTTAAAAAGACTCGAACCCAAGTTTTGACCCAAGATGTTGATCGTATTGTTGATCCAAAATGTGATATATCAAAGACGAGGACAAATTTGCTGATTGTCGATGGAGATAACAAGTCTAGCAACTACGATGAGGAGATAGAATCAGGAACAACGATGGATGAAGACAAAGACACGAGGAAAGAGTGTTGCGAAGCTACTGGGGAGACGAAATCCATTCTTTGAGTGAGATGACGAATGGGTTTGAAAGTTGAATTGCCAGGTGATGTTCGATTAAATGGGGGAAGATAATTTGTTCGATGAAGACAACGTGTATACAAGGGGCTGTGAATATTCCATCACAGGCGATTACTGCTCCGATGAAAGCCAGTAGACTAATGGTATGGTTTCGGAAGACAATCAACATGAAAAAGAGTTAGATTGTCATATTGTTGGGATATTCGAAATTACAAAGGAAGAGATTGAGATTAACAACAGAGGGGTAATTGATCGGTGTGAGTTTTCTAATTCTGATGCATGTCAATTGGCAAGTCTTCCTAAATTGTTGTCCAATGTTCTTCCTTCTAAGCAATTAAACCATCATTCTAGGGAAGTGGAGTTGAGATTAATAAGGGGTGTGAGAGCTTTGATTCTATTTTACTTCATTTCTGAGGGAGAGTATTACAACTGGTATAGGTAATATGGAGGGGAAGTCTTCGTCTGTCTTTGGTGGTAATGGCTCTAATGGGTTGGGGAAAATAATCAGTTCTGGTTTGTTAGAAGAACGGAAGGAGGAATGTAATCCATTGATGTGTAATGGGAACAAAGGTGCTATAGGGAGTTTAGTTTAGGTATTCTAAAGTACAACCTATTCAAAGAAATGAATGCTTTCACCAAGAAAGGGATGCCTTTATATCACAGATGTGGGAGGATGATACCAATGGAGGGAATGGTTTTTACTTGTTTGATGTGGAGAAATGGTTAGCTTAAAAAAAAAAAAAATGGATTCATCATTGGTTTATAATAGAAGAAAAGGTAAGAAAAAGGTAGGAGGAAAATCTGAGAGGAAAAATGAAGGGATGAGGGAACTAAAAAGCTTACAATGTGGTGTTAATTATGAAAGGGGTTCACCTCGGAAGAGTGATGAGGGTGTATAGAGTTCTTTATGAAGATTATTAGTTGGAATATAAGGGGGTTGAGTTCTAAGAAAAAAAGAAGATCAATTAGAGAATTATTGATTAGGGAGGAGCCTGATGTGGTTATTTTACAAGAAACTAAAAAGGAGAAGATTGAAAGACTTTTGATAAAAAGTGTGTGGGAAGCTAGATATAGGAACTAGGTTTGGGTGCCTTATGTGGGTAGGTCTAGTGGTATTGTAATAGTATGTGATGAGAGAATTGTCAAAGTGGAGGGATATTTTGAGGGTGAATTTTCAATTTCAATTGGGATCATGCATAATGATGGATGAGATTGGTGGTTAACAAATGTGTATGGTCCAAATTGTCCTAGAATGAGGAAAAGATTGTGGGAGGAATTGGTGGGTTTATATGGTCTTTGTAGTCCACGATGGCGTTTGGGAGGTGATTTTAATGTTGTAAGATACTTGTCTGAGAAATTGAATGGTACAAGGGTGACTAGGAGTACGAGGGACTTTGATTCCTTCATTAGGGAAGTGGGACTTAAGGATCTACCTTTGGAAAATGGTATTTTCACTTGGTCAAATTTTAGAGGAAATTCAGTGCGTAATAGATTGGATAGATTTTTGTTTTCTACAGAGTGAGAGGAATGTTTTTCGGGAGTTAGGCCGGAGACTTTGGTGGGAGTTGTATCATATCATTGTCCCATAGTGATTGATTTAGCTAAATTGAAGTGGGGGCCCTCTCTTTTTAGGTTTGAAAATATGTGGTTAGAGGATCATACATTTAGAGGTCATTTTAAGGATCATACACTTAAAGGTCATTTTAAGGAGTGGTGTGAGGAAGGAAGTTACCATGGATGAGAAGGTTTTAAATTCATGAAAAAGTTGAAAAATGCAAAAAAGAGAGTCAAGTGTTGGAATAAGGAATTGTATGGGGATATTAGAATTACAAAAAATTAAATCATGCATCGAATTGGAGAGATTGATAGAATTGAGGAGAATGGGAGGTTAGTAGATAATTTGAGGAAAGAAATATGAGAATTAAGGAATATATTTGAAGAGGTGATATTTAAAGAAGAAATTAATTGGAGGCAAAAAACAAGAGTGGAGTTGATTAAGGAAGGGGATAACAATTTTTAGGTGTTTCATACAGTGGCAAATAGAAGGAAAAAAAAGTTCATTGATAAATTGGAATTGGATAATTGTGAGATTATAGAGGAGGAAGGAATGAGTGAGAGCAAGATGGTAGAATTTTTCACCAATTTATATTCACAATAGGGGGTGAGAGACCGATAATTAAGGGACTGGAATGGAGCCCGATAAGGGAAGAAGTGTCAAGATGGTTGGAAAGACTTTTTAGCAAGGAAGAAGTATGGAAAGCTGTTTTTGAATGTGGTCATGATAAGACATTGGCCTTAATGGGTTCACTCTGGCTATGTATCAAGATTGTTGGGATATTGTGAAATCAGATTTAATGAAAGTGTTCAATGAATTTTTTTCAGAATGGTGTGATTAATGCAATTACCAATGCGACCTTTATCTGCTTGATTCCAAAGAAAGACAAGTCCATGAAGGTGAGGGACTTTAGACCTATTAGTTTGGTGTCTAGTCTTTATAAGATCATTGCAAAAATCTTATCTTTAAGATTAAAGGAAACATTATGTGATACTATTTCTGAATATCATGGAGCTTTTGTAAGGGTCAACAAATTCTTGATGTTGCATTAGTCGCAAATGAGGTGGTGGAGGATTATAGAGTTAGAGGCAATGAAGGTTTTGTTTTTAAGATTGATTTTGAAAAAACATATGATTATGTTGATTGGGGCTTTTTGGAGTATGTTATGATGGTGAAAGGATATGGAGGAAGATGGAGGAAATGGATTATGGGATGCTTGCACTTTATGAATTTTTCAGCAATGATGAATGGGAAACCTAGGGGAAGATTTAGTGCTTCTTGAGGACTAAGACAAGGAGATCATTTATCTCCTTTTCTCTTTACTTTAGTAGTCGACAGATTAAGTAGATTAGTGAGGAAGGCTAAGAGTTGTAATTTGGTGGAGGGTTTCACAGTGAGGAGGG
Source organism: Ilex aquifolium (assembly GCA_951799425.1). Taxonomy (NCBI): domain Eukaryota; kingdom Viridiplantae; phylum Streptophyta; class Magnoliopsida; order Aquifoliales; family Aquifoliaceae; genus Ilex; species Ilex aquifolium. Next base: position 48,208,633 of record OX637393.1, read on the forward strand.
ATAGAAATTCGGTATCTCATTTATAGTTTGTTGATGATACAATAATTTTTTTTGAGGGGGAGGAAGGGAAGTTGATAAATTTTAAGAACATTGTAGAGGTATTTGGCTTGGTGTCAGTATTGAAGATAAATATGGAAAAAAGTGTACTTGTGGCCATTAATTCAAGGAAGGAAAAGATTAGTAGGTTAGCAGGACTTTTGGGGTGTAAAGTAGGAGAATGACCTTTGAAGTACTTAGGACTACTGTTTGGGGGGGGGGGGGAATCCGCTTTCGTTATCTTTTTGGAATCCGGTGGTAGAAAAAGTTATGAAAATGTTAGATGGGTGGAAGAAAGCTTACATATCCAAGGGGGGGAAGGCTAACTCTTGTTCAGTCAGTTTTATTTAGTATTCTCACATACTTTTTATCTTTATTTAACTTATCAGGAAGAGTTACTGTGAGAATTGAAAAAATGATAAGAGATTTTCTTTGGGAAGTAGTGGGGAAGGGAAAAAGGATAATTTGATTAGTTGGAGGGTGGTGTCTAGACCTAAGGATTAAGGAGGTCTCTCAATTGGAAATTTGAAGGTAAGAAATAGTGTTTTGGTAGGAAAGTGGCTTTGGAGGTTTCCTTTGGAAACAAATTCTTTATGGCATTTAGTTATCAGGATCCAAATATGTATTACTTTCTAACGGATGTGAAACTAATAGAGGTGAAAGGGTTAGTTTCTGATGCCCTTGAAAGTTCATTTCTCAAGGTTTGACGAGGTTTTCCCAAAAAGTAAGACTAGTGGTGGGTAATGGGGAGATAATTCGTTTTTGGGAGGATGTTTGAGTTGGTGAAAATAGTCTTTCATATTTGTTTCCTCGTCTCTATTATTTAGCTTGGTCTCGTAATTCATTCATTGTGTCTATGATTTATTTACATCATTCTCCGTATTCGTGGAATTTTGGTTTTTGTAGGAATTTATATGATAGAGACACCATTGATTTGATATCATTTCTCAATATTTTGAACATTGAGTCGGGTGATAAAAGAGAGTGGATGTTGGAATCATTGAGAGTCTTTTCATGTAAAACATTCTTTGATTTGGGGGGGAGGGGGGGGAATTCTTATTCTTTTTTTCTTCCAGCTTTTTTGATGATATGGAAAACAAAAGTACCTTTAAAGGTGCAAGTTTTCGCTTGGACAGTTGCACATGGTAAGATTAATACTAATGACATGTTTCAGAAAAGGAGGCCTTATACTAGTCTTTTCCCTCAGTGGTGTGTGATGTGTAAAGGTGATGGTGAGAGTGTTGATCATTTATTTTTACATTGTCATGTTGCTTTGAATTTGTGGTATCGATTATACCAAGAGGCGGGCTTAAGTTGGGTGATCCCTACAACATCTATTTCTTTGTTTAATGAAGATGTTAAAGGATTTAGGGGATTTGACAAAGGGGTTACTCTTTGGAATTGCGCTATCATTTCTATACTGTGGGTTATTTGGAAGGGGCGAAATATTAAAATTTTTGAAGATCAGAATGAGAATGTTGAAGAACTATGGGAGTTATTCATTTTTTGGTATCGTTCTGGGCTTCGATTACAAAGGCTTTTAAAGGAACTCCGCTTTTTGCTATAGTAGCTGGATGAAAAGCATCATGTGACTTATAGGTTTCTTAAAGTTTGTTGCTTTTCAATTTGTGTTCCCTTGATTATGGTTGGATTTCTTATCCAACTTTCTTGATGTACTTCCTTTTTCTATTTTAATACTAGAGTTTCTGTTTTTTATCCAAAAAAAAGGTTGCTGATCCACATGCATGAGCTGCTGGTCAAACCATGGCATCAGTTGTTGATGTAGTCTTGTCTATATTGTTGCTTAAAAAACCTTAAGATTGTACCTCTGAAGAGGAGCACGATAAAGTTAAATATTCATGTGAATGTCCTGCTAGTAGACATGGTGGATATTTACTAGCTATAGTGTTATTCACTATGTGGGTTCACCTTGTAATTCCTAGGTTAGTCACTTCTGGAGATACGTTGTCACCAATTAACAATCTCTGCAATGGGCCAGCGCAAACAAAGGTCTCTTCAGTTTTACTATGCAGGGATTTCATAGTGTCTTCAAGGCGTTAGATCCAAAGATGAATATCAGCTTCCCTGGTGCTGTTTGATTTGATGTCATGGATCTTAATCTTGGATTAACAGAGTGAGGTCGCCCTTTATGTTCTTGTGAGATGAAGTCGTCGAGTCACTCTCTTCTGACCTCTCTTCTATTTCCTCACCCTCATCAGGCCTTCCCCTAACCCAACAGGCATTTCTAAACACTAAACAACTATGTGGTAGTGGACCTATTTGACCTCCTATAAATTTCTCTTTTCTTTTCCAATCCAGAAAATATGGCAAGTTTTTCCCTTCATTTCCAGCTCACCAATCATATTGAAAACCATACCCAATCTCTAATCCCATTTGTAAACTCTCTCTCTCTCCCTCCTGTTGCGTGCACGCATTGTGTTTGTGTGGGTGTGAATGCATTTGAGTCCTTTCTGTAGCTATCCTGAAATTATATCAAGTTGTTTCCTTCATTTCCTGGTCACAGGTCACATGAGACTATGAGAGCCATATCCTAATTAGACATTGTTCTAAGATCTTTGAAGGAGTTGGTATCTTCATGGACAAGCATGATGAGCCCATATAAACTTGTGTCGTTTGTACGTTTAAGTGTGATTTATTGTTGCTTTGGCCTTGCTTGTATGGCCTTCTAAGTGTATTCACTTGAGTTCACATCTGTAATACTTCTGGTGAAGCTTTTAGGACCTTATTGCATTGTTACCATTGGGTTTATGGCCTACAAACTCCTTATTAGAGTATCTCCTATCTTGACTCAAATTTGAGTAAAAAGCTTGATTTGATACAAAGTACTCCAATGAAGAAACTCAAAGATAAAAGAGGACAAAGCCAAATTTAAATGAATACAAGCCTAAATTTAAAAATTGAGTCTCCCTTGATTTAGCAAGGATTTGGATGTAACATTGGAGAAGGTTTTTAGGATTTTTTTACCTAAATTTAAATTTGGGTTTAGAAAAGAGTAAAGGTTGAAGATGCTCTTAGGTTAATAAATTTGAAATGTTCCTGGTTGCAGGTCAGAAGAGAGAGGGCAGAGCGCGAAGCATTGGGAGCATTGCCCCTCTATCAGCGCACAATTCCATAATTTTAATGCCTTATCTACTGCAGTCATTTCTGATTAAGATGTTGCCTTCTTCTCTGATTAATAAGCAGACTGTAAGTCCAAATGCAATGACAACTTGGATCATATGTTAAAGTTTTTTTCTGTGACATTTTTATTGCATGGGTTTCCCTTGTGTCTGGCTATGAAATACATAGATTCATGAAAACGAGTTTTGATTTTACTTGCTGCTTCATTGTTTGTCCTAACCACACTTGGGCTTGGCATCAATGCACTGAAAATAGTCCTATCACTACTATGAATTTCTGAAAGAACCAGCACCTACACTCACCATTGCCATCACAATCTGTGTATTCGTATTCACTACCATAAAAAGACATGGCCACCACCCACACCAACCACCACCACCCATCACCTCGAGAATCAAGCACCATTGACACTACCCATCGTTGTACCCATTGTCCGATTATGAGATGTTACTTCTATTACTTGAACCATAACGTTAATGTTACGTCTAGTTACATGAACCATAACTCTTCAGAGTAGGGAGGATTACTCTAGTTGTGTTAGCAGAAGAACCTTTCAAATGAGGTGGCGTGGTGTCAATGTTAATTGTGAACTGATTCTGTTGTGTATGTTGTTGTTATAGCTTCAAGCTTGGTTAGAGCTGAGGAACTTGTAATTCCCCCCTTAAACCTGTGATCAAACAATGCTGTCTGTTGGTCTTTGGGTCTGGGTGCATATTTTGATATTGACTTTTCGTCAACCATATCAGGATTAAACAGAATATAATTGCATAGTATAGGATTTTCCTAATAAAAATATCATATTAACAGGATTATCATGCCTAAATCCTGCAATAGAGACTTAGTTGAACGGTCCCTAGTAAAATATCATATTAACAGGATTATCATGACTCTTGAATGCTTGCTTGCTTGCTTTTCCCATAAAAAAACTAAAAAAATAAAGAAATAATAATGCAAGCATTTTGATGTTGGGTATTGACAGAGTTAAAATGCTGAACAACAAAACAACCTCGGCAGTTATTTCATTAGACGGTCAATGATATGTTCAGCCGGATGTGAATTGATATTTTTGCTCAATTAGTCAAATTTAAATCAGTTATGCTATATTTTATTGATTTGAATATTCTAATATACAATATAATTATGATATGATTCAAGTTAGGGTACTGTATTATATAAATACTAGTCGGCATCCTATGCGATGCACGAAGTTGGATCGAATGAAAATTAAAATTTGTTAATGTAATGAGAATTTGGATTATTTGAAATCTGATTTAAATTTAATTTGTGACAAGTCTATTAACGAGTAATCCGAACCTCTAATTGCATCCCATAAATGTCGGGTGCATCTGTGCACTAAATATAAATAAGCTAGGAATTTAGATCATTTTTAATATTATTTTATAATTTTGTAATAGTACATTATTCATGGTATATATATGTAGCGGATGAGAAAAAAATATGCAAAAAATAAAAAGAAAATATATAAAAACATATCTTTTCCAAAATAAAAAATCCTAATGGAACTTCACTAGGGAGGGATGGGGGTGGGAGTGGTGGTTGGGGCTGCCAATGTCAAAAGATTTTTAGGAGACCGGTGGGTGGTCACAGGCTGACGGATACGAATATCCTCTTTTACAATTCAAGATTGTACAAATTTACTATTCAAAATGGGCTTTTGTCTATTCATAGAAGGTCACAACGTTACCATCGAAGGACTAACAAGATCGGCACCAGAGGTGATCGATAACGACACGTGCCGTCCAGGCTTCTCTATAGTCTTTTTTTTTTTTTTTGAACACGGCTTCTCTACAGTCTACAGACCCCCTTTCCTAGACATATACGTCCAAAAAAAACCCTGTCCTTCTTGACCCATATTGTATTAGAAAATTAGAAAAACGTGTCTGTTACCTACGGCCATTTTGGAATGTCAAAGAGAACTTTTCCAAATTTATGGGCCTAAATATCTTGTGAATTTATCAAATGGCTCTTCTTCTACCCCAGCTAAACTGTTGATTTTTGGTCAATTTTGAGAGCAAATTTGTTACTGTCTAGTGACATAAAATGTGTTACGTGCACGGTTTTGAACGATTTGTAAAATAAAAAAAAATAGAATCAAGTAAGGAAACTCGATTCGAGGGATGAAAACCTCCGATAATTTAATTCAAGAATAACTTAATTTTCAAATTTCACAAAAAAATTTATCTTAAAATTTAATTTAATATATCTATTTCATTGATAAAAAAACTTTTAAATATAAGATAATAAAAATTACCTTAACAACTAACCTAACTCATTATTCCACTATCTTAATAATCACATAGAAAACTACCCACAAAATACTCTATTACTAACCCACTCACTAATAACTCTTTAATAACTACCTCTAATATTATCAAATAAATATATAAAAAATTAAGCACATAACATTAGAAATAGTACTAGAATTAGGTGTTAATTTTATTTGTTAACATGAACGCGATTGAATATAAAACGAACCATATTGTATTAGTATTAGGCATAAATAATTCATTTTTAGCTAATAATGAAAAAGAAAATAGGTATTTTAAAGATTTTTCATTTCCTTATTTAATATTTTATGTATACTTTTTTTTTACCATGATAGGTGTTTGGATTCGATTTGGCTACCAAAAGAGTTGTAGTGTTGATGTCAAGAAATTATTTGGAGTAAGATACAAGTTTTATGGGTCTAGTTGTAAAAAAAGTTAGAGTCGATTTTAACATTTTAGACTCTATATTTAAGAAAATACAATATTTGGAGTTATATTATAAGTTGAGAAATACTATATAACTCAAATTTGTAACTCAAATTTGTATCCCAAATGAAGGGCGGTCATTAGATGAGTGGGTCCTATCAATTTTTTTAAATGAGATCCACTGATCCAATAGTTCCTCTTCATTTGGAATACAAATTTAAATTACAGATTTAGGTTACATAGAATTGGTATTATAAGTTTTAGGATGCCAATTATAAATGTATAGCACACTTATATAAAGTGGGCGCCCTTTGTATTTATGGCGGATCCAAAGGTCATTTGTTTCTATTTCCTTTGCCAAAGCCAAGGGCAATTTTGACAAATTGTCAAACCCGTACTCGCAAACCGTAAAACCGGAACAAACGGTAAAAAGCGACGAAAAAGCGTAAGTCAGACCCACACCCCGCGTCAGTCTTTACCGCCACGTGTACCATCTTATCCGTCTCCATCCTTCTTTATAACCCCATCATTAATCCCCGAAAAAAGCACTGAACTCTGTAATCACACACACACACACACTCTCTCTCTCTCTATCTGTATCTCTATCTGAATCAACTCTTCATTTTCTCTCTCAAAAAACTCCAAACTCTCTCTCTATATCCACAAATCTGTATCCACTATTTCACATATAATTATAACATAATGGCTACGAGTCTGATGCCTTTCCGACCGGTCGGAGGAGTGAGAGCGTGTACTACCAGCGGTCACCGGAAACCTGACACACATCAACGGAAAAGCTCTTCTTCTAACTGGTTGACACCGCTCTTCGGCTGGTCTTCCGAACCCGATTATATTGACTCCGGCAATAACTCTAACAACAAGATCGACCTTTCGATGAAGGTGGAGAGCAAATCGGATTCGGATCTGGAACAGAAACCATCTCGATCGCGGTTCGTCCCCGGTCGTTTCACAGACGAGAAGGCCAGACAGCTCCGGATGATGACGATGGACACGTCGGCGTTTCACGACATCATGTACCACTCCGCGATCGCGTCGAGACTCGCTTCCGACTTCTCCAACCGGTCAGATCAGTGATTCTCCGGCGCCGACGCCGACGCCTCATCCGGCTTTGTGATTATAGTCCATCTCTATCTTTCCCTTAGGCTTTTTTTTTAATTAAAGCTTTTGTTCGAAAAATTAGGAGACGGAGATGTTGATGATGTTTAATATATAATGGTATGAATTACTGCATAAGGATCATCTCTGATGCCATCTGGTACTAATTCCTTTCAATTCTTTCACATCCTCGCGCCATAAATTCAACTGAAACTCATTGTATTTTCCGATGGATGATGTAACATGAAGAAAATTAAAAGGAATCAGTCTATTAGTAGTGGAGGATGAACATGTATGTAATTAATTAATTGTTTAATGTTTATGTATATTTTGATCATATAAGTTTAATGATATACTTATTTAATATGGCATTATTGGCTTGGCTTAGACTTTACTGCTAATTGATGGTGATGGCTTCTTGTAATGACCTAATTTTTGGTTTATTGCTTAAATAAATAATTAATAACATGACATATGGATAATAAGCAGTTGGATTAGTGACCACACCACTAATCTTTTTTTTGTCATCATGTAGTAAAGGGTGTAAAGGTCCCACTACATATGCATGATTTGGATGTTGACGAGCTGATGTTTTATTTTTTGGATGGTTACTATGGATGCTTAGGTGGCAAGCTCTTGATTGAATTCTACATATGAATATGCGTGTGGATTTAGAGTTGATAATTAAGTCGAATTATTTAAATTTGATTTGGATTTGATTTGGATAAAAATGAATCGAGTTTGAACAAATTTTTAGACTTACCCAAATCTTCAAGAACGTCCTATGCTTCCGCGCGAATATTAATGCAAAGAGATTGATCAAAAATAAATATTTCAGTCTGGGTTCGACAATAATAAATGTAAAAAGTGGATTTTGCAAATATCTCTTCATTTCCATCATTTTTATGTCGAACAATCCTGTTTTAGGACTTGTTGGTAATGAAAATGAGCTTAAAAGGTATAGTTCAAGCTCGTAAAACTCGATTTGTTTATATGTAAAATAGTCGAGCTACTCAAGCTCAACTTGTTTTGGGCTCGGTTCATTTTCTAAACGAGTCAAATTTGAAAAAAAAATTTGGTTTGTTTAAAAAAAGAGCTTGACAAACTTGAATCGAACTCGCAAAATTTGGCTCGATTATTAGCCCTATGTGGAGGAGCAAGGGAGAAGATTCAAATTTGTTATATTTTTAATTTTTTTTTCAATGGTAGATCACAAATTTTGAGAATTCACATATATGTAGGGAATTTTGCTTGTATTCATGTCATGTGATTTATTTATCATGGCATGAATACAAGTAGAATCCACATAGATTTATCATTGACTAAAAGTATATGAAATAAAATCTCGCCGGTGGATTGGTTACGAGGGAGTGAGATTTTATTCAATACTTTTATTTTTCATTTATTTTATTTGTAGAACACTTAACGTTAATTCAAGTAAAATTTATTATATACTAGCTCGTATACACGTGCGTTGCACTTAGACTATTTTGAATATCAAATATTCTATATTATTACTATAAAGATCATGAAATATTATCCATCATATGATTCATGAAGTTGAACGTGTGTGTCACTTGTAGACAAATTTTTGAACTATTTTGTCATTCTTATTAATGTTTCTAATCATTCTATTTTTTTAAGACTTTTCCACATAAGTTCGGATATGCATGAAATGGTGTTTATGTCGAATCATGGAATAACACCAATTATGTCAACATTAAGAATGTCCATACTTAGAAAACACACCTTAAAGATCACCCAATCCAATCCAAAAACAGCATGGAGACCCATATGAGTTTTATATTTACAAATTCAATGTCTCCTTAAGTTTAAAGTACTTACTGAGTTGAAGAGGCATTTAGAATTTTTTTCAGGGAATGAAATGTTACCCTGTGAAAATTTTCCAAGGAATTCAAGGGTTGGCTCATGTATGACACCTCAGTGTTGTACTATCCCTCCTAAACAATCTAACAAGAGTATCTCACCATCATTTATCTAATAACATGACATAAATTCAGACAACACAAAAAGCGTTCATGCTTGACCCTGACCATTATCATGCATATTTTCTCATGATAATGCATAATATACATAAATTAAAAGGCATGGGCGACTCGTATGATCTAAAATTAAAATGAAATGAGATAACTGAGTTACAATGAATTTTTCCTAAATGAACAAAATGGTTAAATTATAGAAGATTATGTAGCTCTATCCAATCTTGTTAATAAAGTCTGGAAGGTTACCCTATTGTAAGTTAAATAAGAAAGATAGTAAAATTTGCAATATCGCAATAACAGTGTCAATTATGGCAAGCGTCACTTTTACAGACCAATCTTGACACTGTCTTATGGATAGATATAAGTTACTTGAAACCAGAAAGTTCATTTCTTGAATTGAAAGTTTTTCTTCTTCTAATCACAAAAATGAAAAAAATGTTGGGTTGTTTCACTTTTTGCTGCATTCCTAATCATCAATAGTGATAGTGAAGTAACTTAGCTACTACTTTGTATAAATATTGACTTGAAATTACAATTAACAGATGCATAAGAGTTAATTTGTTGAATCTTTAAATCATTTCTCAAAAGTATACCAGAGGATATACAACTGAGTTCTAAAGCATTTTTAATATCAAGAGACATAACTTAGCACATTAACATAAAATTCACCTTCAAAAATAGAATTATAGGCTTTTAGTTAATTTTAACCTTGTAAGATTATCACTGGAAATTACCTCACCAATGCATCTGCCCATCAATCAATCTTTAGAAATGAGAAGATGAGTCTTGTGAATTAGAACCATGCATAAAAGCCAAAAAAAAAAAAAGAACAAACAAACAAACAAACAAACTGAAGCAATCAACATGTACCTAACATGCAACACTCTTTGAATTGTCTTAGTGATGCCTAGTTGAAAAAAAATGATCATAGAGGAATTGTTATGGTGACAACAAACCTGATGTTAAGGGTGTCCTCCACCACCATAGGTTGTGTCACTACACAACTGGAAGTACCAACGCATGATGCATAGACGACTGGTGGTATAATTTGACCGGGATTAATATGGTTTTTACCAGCGTTAGTAGACATATCCTATCTTCCAGAAAAAATGATTAATTTCATTCACTATGTTTATGTTGCTTTCTTAGTGCTTTGTCCAATCCCTTTTTATTCATCACCACGACGACTTTGAGTGACTTGATATATAATTTTTGTTTCATGTTAATTTGTTGACAAGCATATTGATATATGTTCATGTTCACCTGTATTGAAAACACTATTCAATAGTAGACCCAAAATAAGAAAATAATATTCAAGATAAGCAAAAGTACAAAGCCTCATGAAATAGAAAACTAACGAATAAAATTACCTCAAGCAATAAAATTGTTCATCTAAAATTTGAATTACGACACTGAATAAAGAAAAAACATAAAATAATAATCTTCAATACACATTGGATACTTGTGTCCAGCTATCGGTGAATGAAGGAAGAATTGGAAGATGAAATGGTTCGTCTTCTATTGGCTAACTAATTGAACAAAGGGATGTAGTTATCATTTATCTATTTATTTAATACTTATTCATATAATTTATTGTGTCGTAAATCAATTATAGTAGGAAGACTAAATGTTAACAAGGAAGTAAGTATAAATATAAATATTGATATTGGATAATTAAATACATAAGAATATAAATTGTCTTTAATCTTTTTCATAGGGACATAATGATAATAGTCAATCAAAAAAATTTCACTTAACTGCCTTTTATTAGTAGTATAGATATAGATAAATAAGTCACTCACTAATACTGAATTATTTCATAAATAAATAGAGGGATCTAAATCCTTAGGTATAGGGTTCATATGTGCTTAGGGTCAATGGAGGTGCATGTGATGATAAATTAAAGATCAACTTGGATTGGTACATCGTTAGATTTTCTATAAGAACTTTCCAAGGTCCAGACAATTACACATTGCCAATATGAGGAATATGCCCTTTGGAAGCATCTGATATACAAAGAATATACTCTGTGGTAAGAATTTTTGGTCTGATTCTTATTGGTCCATTTTCTGCATTTGATTAACAAGGAAAGAGAGCTAAAATTTGTTGAAAATTGATTTGTAGAAAAAATATTAAATGTAATGGTTATACAACTTATACTCTATCAACATTATTATGTGGTGTAACTTTTCAGAAACAAAATAAAAAAAATATATTATCACATGGTGTCATAGTCAATGATAAACCAATAAGTAGACGAGTGAACCCTATAAAGTTTAATAACTATTTTATTCATGTAAGATAATAACTGTCCATATTAAGAAGTAGTGTCACTTTGTACACTTGTTGACTTATTATTGCATGGTGACATCATGTGATAGACGTGGTATAACTGTTACATTGAATATTTACTCATTGAGGGAGAGGATGAACCGAATATAAATTTAGTCTTTTGGAAATGATTAATTTCTCATTTCTCTTTTTCTTTTTTTTCGAAACTATATTGTGCCAACTTTTTTTGGGTTCTTTACTCTCCATGGGTAGTTTTTCATTGTAATAGATGAATCGTGCAAAATGATTTGGTTGATTGTCATATAGAATGCATATGATCAGCAAACATGCAAGGTAATCAGCTTGGCTTAAGAAGTCTCAAATTGGGCCCAACCGCATGCGAGTTTGCTAGTTAAGAGGTAAGGCCCACGACTTATTCATTGAGCTACTACTGGGTTAGCTTAGGGCTTACCTAGTATTTTGGCTGAGTTTTTTGTGGGCCGATATTTGGTGTGTTTATTAACTCAAATTTAGCACTTAAAATAAATGTATTCGACACTTATTAATTAAATTTGTTTGATAACTAAAATTTCAATAACTTAATATATTAAGTACTCCTTAAAAATAGGTTACAATATTAAATAGGAGACCACTTACTTAATTCTGAAAGTTGAAAGCGTTCAGTAAAACTAGGGCTGTTAGTCGAACGAGTCCGAGCCGAGTTCGAGCCAAGCTTGAAAAGTTTGTTTCTTAATCGAGTTTAAAAAATTGTTCAAGCTCGGCTCGTTTAAGAAACGAGCCGAGCTTGAACGAGCTAAAAACAAGTCGAGCCCGAGCCGAGCCCGAGTATTTGCACATAAACGAGCTGAGCCTGTCGAGTTTGAGCCGAGCTTGTAGGGCTTGTTTTCTAAACGAGCCTAAAAATTTGTTCAAGTTTGAGCTTGTTTAGAAAACGAATCGAGCCGAACTCAAGCCAAGTTCGAGTAGCTCAGTTTGATTAACAGCCCTAAGTAAAACCATCTTTAATAATATTTACAATATGACAATTTTATCCCTCTCCACCCCCTCTCCTTCAAATCATACCCACCTTCCCTCTCTCTCTCTCTCTCTCTCTCTCTCGAACACTTCTGATCAAACTCTATTGGGTCCGATTTGATCTCGAGTCTCTTTGTCGAACCCTTTTGATCAAACGTTATTCTTGGGTCTAATTGCAGACCGTCTCTCAGTCATTACGCCGATACCAACACCAGCTACCTCCGTGACAGTCATCACCTACCAACTGTTTCTCCTTTGAAAATGTTCTCTCTCAAGTCTCATAACCTCTCTCTCTCTCTTTCTCTCAAAATCTCACCGCAACCACCCGCTGAAATCACACTGTCTCTCACATACACAAATAATAATAGTTTGTGGGTTTCGGTTGATTTTGGTTCACTGTGGATTCATGGGTTCTTTGTAAATTGGTCATTAATTAATGGGTTTTGGTTAAAATAGTTGAAGACCAAAGCTATTATCATAATACAAATAAAAAAATTTTATCTTTAATACTCCTAATTTGTATCATAGTTTTAATTTTTAAAATTTATGACAATTGATAGTTTTAAATGATCAATTTAACTTAAATTAATTGTATTATCATGTTTGTTAAATGTAGACTACAATATGATAATAGTGATTATAATTTATGTTATGACTTAAACTGATTTAATATATCGTAATTTTTCATTAGATAAAAGCATATTTTATAAATATTTCCAAATTAAAATTGGAAGGGTAAAATTGAAAATTATTTTGTTTTTAGATGTCAGCTTTATGTAGTTATCAAACAGTTTAGTTTAATTCAGTACTTAAATTTTAGTAGATATCAAACAGTCTACAAATTCAGCATTCAACATTCAGTTTTCTGAATTCAATTTTCAGTTTTTAGACTTCAGCTTTCAGTTTTATCATACAACACCTTAATTTATCACTTAATTATAGAAAAATACTTAGTACAAAATATTTTATATAGAAATATTTTTTTTTAGATAACATAAATGTTAATGACGTAAAAAGTGAATAAGGAAACTGTCACAAGTCATACAACAATCCCATTAAATTATGCAACTTTTATATCCCTCAAAACATAGGTTTTCAAATTTTTTAAAAAAAAAATTGCTACAAAATCCTTCAATTTTCAACCAAAAAAAACACGAACATTGAAGCATCATTGAAAACCGATCTTCCTTCTGTTCCGATTCAAATTTTCGATAATGTGACATTACAGTGATACATGACAGTGTAACACATTTATTAACACTTTAATCACTGACAAAAAAAGTTGTGAAATTAGTGACTAACTAAGTATTCATGTTTTACGAGTACTTTAGTTATATCAGATTTGAGAACAATTAGAGCCGTTTAACATTAAAAAATAATTTTTAAAAAATGAATTTCAAAATCTAGGTCAAGCTGTTAAAGTATATTCCATGTGATATAATTTTGAATTTTAAATATGTTCGATCCCTTAAAATATGAAACCATTAATATAATAAATCAAATCCAATAAAAGATGGGACTGTCAAACTAACAGGCCTTCAAATGAAGAAAATGACATTTTAGTGAAGAAATATTTAAAAATCTGTCAATGAGTACCTAATTACAATACATTTCAAGTCAAAAGTACTTATCTATAAAAGATTTTAGTCCAGATATTTTCTCACAATTAAGTAGTTTAAAAAGTAACTCCTCATAATTTTTCGATCTTGGTTGGACTGGATGCCCATAACCCTAATGAAGGGGTTAGACCCCAACGTTACACGTGTCCTTGCATTAAATGTGCTCACGTGAGGTTGAAAAGACTAAGCACGTGCTTAAGAATCAAGAATCCGCTGTTGTGCCGCATCCGAGCCGAGCTAATCAAAGGCTCGGTATACAAGGCGATAGCTCTGTTGTCGAAATCATCGAGGCTATCAAGGTGTTTCATCAGTACAATGGAATAGCTCGGCTTGAATCCAGCCGAGTTCGTGGGTGAGATCGGCACGGCAAGGGAAGAGGTCGGTTGTGTCAAACCAAGCTCGTTAACGGCTCGGCAAACAGTGGAGATGCTCGGCATTAAGAAATCCCGACCTCCTCAAAGGCGGTGGGTACAGAAAGATTTGCCTAAAACTTAGGCAATCAGATAAACGTAGGGGTGCAACTTGGGTTGGGCAACCCGATTTCAACCCGAGCCCAACCCGAAAAAATTAGGGCTTGGGCTAGGGTTTTTAATACTTGGGTTGGGCTTGGGTCAAAAAACTTCAACCCGAATTCAATTTGGGCCGGGCTCGGGTTGAGGCATCGGCAACCCGATTTCAACCCGAACCCGAATTCAATTAGTGTGATAGTGTGATGTTTTAAGTTTAATATTTTTATGAGTCTAATTTCTATGTTTTATGGGATTGTACTTTGAGATTACTAGTTTTTTGGTGTGAAAACAGATGATCAATAATCGTGCACTGTTATGAATGAAATATATGGATTGTTTTATGAATTTGTAATTATTCCCCTCTATCTCTGTCTCTCTTGCAGTGAACCCGAATTCAACCCGAGCCCGCCCGAATTCAACTCGGGCTGGGCTCGGGTTGAGTTTCTCAACCCGAGGTAGGGTTAGGGTTAGGGTTAGGGTTAGGGTTAGGGTTAGGGTTGAAGATTATATACCTAGGGTTGGGCTAGGGTTGACTGTCTAACCCGCCCAACCCGCCCGAGTTGCACCCCTAGATAAACGAGATCTGCGAGAATAAAGATATTCGGAGAAATTATTGGAGAAGAATCAGAAACCTCCCAAACTCAAACACTGAAAGAAATGAAGGTGTGCCACCTTGCCTCTGAATTAACGGAAACCCTAAGGGGAATGCAAGCTATAAAAGAAACACGAGACCAAGGCGAAAAGGTACGCTGAACTCTCCTTGTCTTCGTGAAACACATATCATTCATCTACTGACTTAAGCATCGGAGTGCCTTCGATCGAAGCACTTCGATCTTGGGCAATTTGCTCGTTTTGCAGGAAGAGAGGCTGGGAGATCAAGTTCAGAGATTATCAAAAATCACAATTTTTAACTTCATATTGTCAGAGGTAAACCTTATTTTTTGCCTCTACATTTTGGCGCCGTCTGTGGGAAGATCTTAATCTTTCGAACAAAAAGCTACAATGTCAAGGCTCAGAAGCGCAATTGGATCACCTAGAGGCAGTCCCCCCTAGGCGATTCCAATCCTACGTACGTTCCGTCTGACAACGACGAGAGGTTGCATGCAGCCGGAAACCCATCTGGGACCCCCAAAAGAGACGAAGCTTCTTCTGCAAGTTTCAAACCCTCGAAAAGCCGGAACCATGATGTTGAAAACCAAGGTGCTGAGGGGGGGAACCGTTCGTTAGCAAAGCTGATCCAATCGTTCCAGGACCGTTTGGATGCTCACGACAAACTCTTTAAAAAGTCGTACGCCAAGGAAAAGGATCTGATCAAGGAAAACGAGGAGTTGAAAGCCAGACTGAACGAGATGACCAAAAAGGAGAAGCGCCCAAGAGAAGGCCGGCGTGAGAGCCCTGAGAGAAAGCCTAGCCGTATCGCGACAGCTGATGATGACAGACATCAACCGAAGAAGCCGAGGGTCCACGAAGTGGACGCGTGGAAACAGTATATTGACGATGAGCTCAACAGCCGTTTGAGAAGACCAGAGCAAAGGTCGGCTAGGGACCTAGCCAGGAGAGCAACAGGCGAGTATGGAGACGGATGGGAGTCATCTCCATTCACCGCATGGATTGAAAAGGGGCGAATTCCGAGTAAATTCACCGTCCCGAGCTTCAGACTGTACGACGGAAAGACAGATTCGTCCTCCCATATCAGGCACTTCAGACAGCTCATGACCGTCCATAGAAGAAACGAGCCACTGTTGTGCACTATCTTCCCTAGCAGCCTTGGGGAGTCGGCCATGAAGTGGTTTGACAGCCTGCCAAGGGGAACAATTGATGGCTGGGCTCAGCTAGCCGAGCAATTCACGGCTCGGTTCATCACCAGTAGCAAGCAGCCGAAGGATGTTGGAGCTTTGCTCACGTTAAAGAAAAGCAACACCGAGACATTGCGTGAATACGCTCATCGATACTGGGAGACAATGAATGAGGTCGAGGGATGCAATCCTGAAATTGCAGTTGCATCATTCAAAATGGGATTGCCAAAGGAGAACCCTCTCTATCAGTCGCTTACCAGGAGGCCGACAACAGACTTAGAAGAACTCATGGCGAGAATTGAGAAATACGCCAAGGTCGATGACGACCTGACCAGGGAAGTGGTGAAGGACCAACCGAACTCTAGTAAGAAAATGCCGAGCAGGCCATAACTTCTAGAGAATTGAACAAGTAGACGGTTCCTACAGGGAACCAAACTCTAGTAAGAAAGTGCCGAGCAGGCCATAACTTCTAGAGAATCGAACAAGTAGACGGTTCCTACAGGGAACCGAACTCTAGGAAGAAAGTGCCGAGCAGGCCATAACTTCTAGAGAATCGAACAAGTAGACGGTTCCTACAGGGAACCAAACTCTAGTAAGAAAGTGCCGAGCAGGCCATAACTTCTAGAGAATCGAACAAGTAAACAGTTCCTACAGGGAACCGAACTCTAGTAAGAAAGTGCCGAGCAGGCCATAACTTCTAGAGAATCGAACAAGTAGACGGTTCCTACAGGGAACCGAACTCTAGTAAGAAAGTGTCGAGCAGGCCATAACTTCTAGAGAATCGAACAAGTAGACGGTTCCTACAGGGAACCGAACTCTAGGAAAAAAGTGCCGAGCAGGCCATAATTTCTAGAGAATCGAACAAGTAGACGGTTCCTACAGGGAACCAAACTCTAGTAAGAAAGTGCCGAGCAGGCCATAACTTCTAGAGAATCGAACAAGTAGACGGTTCCTACAGGGAACCGAACTCTAGTAAGAAAGTGCCGAGCAGGCCATAACTTCTAGAGAATCAACCAAGTAAACAGTTCCTAATTGGAGCCGAGCTCCATGAAGAAAGCGCCGAATAGGCCATAACTTCTAGAAATTCGGATCACGGCCGAACTAATTGACATGACCAAACCAGGCCACAAACTTTTGAACAACCAAAGTATTTCTAAATATTGACTTCCTAGTTGAGTGGCCGAGTTCTCCGAAAAAGAACCGAGCAGGTCGAAACGTGAAAAATATCAAACAAAGTACATAATAATTTGTGCATTCATCAAAGAAAAACGCAAAAACAGAACAAGTAATAATCTATTCATTGCCAAAAGGTTGTGTACAAAAGGATATGTAGAAAGCAAAAAAGATCCAAAGGCAATTACATCGAAATTATTTTTTAAAAAGAAATTCTAAAGTCCTGGTTCAGCTTGCAGGTGGTTGAGAGGAGCTCGGAGCAGAATGTCTGGAGAAAAGCTTTGAAGAAGGGCTGACCTCGGCAGCGACCAAAGCAGCTCGTCATCCCTTGCCAAAGAAGGCATCTCTGATCTGAGGAATTTGAGATCGAAGATCATCCTCCGCCTTCTGCACACCTTCATTATAAGCAGCATCGATCGGGACGTAACCCAGCAGTGTATGAGCGGCCCGGCAAAACAGGGTCTCATTAAAATCCCAGACCCTCTGAAGTTGATCTAACTTAACAGAGGTTTTGGGAACTCTGCCCTTCACAGTCTCTCCTACACAAAAGCAACATCAAGACAAGAATTAGAAAGAACGTGAGAAGGAAAGAAACTAACCCAAGAAAAGCAGGACATCAAATATCTGGCATGCCCTCTTCATAGGGACAACGATAAGATGGAACGGCTTCGGCAGCATACTCCCAATTCCCAGATACAAACACGATATCGTTTTCATGGCCCTTGTTGGAATCTGGAAGATGGGTGACTAGATAGCGGTCCTTCTTCCTTACAGAAAGATAGAAGCTATCCCCTGCTGCCTTTAGAATGTAGCAGTAGAGGATCTCCCAGAGTCCAAGGCTCAGACCCAAGATCTTGTTCAAAGAAGCGGCCCCCATGACGATCCTGAAAAAGTTCAAGCAGCACTGGAGGGGGCACAGTTTGGCAGCAGACAATACCCAAATCAGAAGGGGGTCAAGAGGGAAATCTCACCCCCCTCTTCAGTGATAGCACGAGTGGGAATGGGGATTGATTCCCTCGTGCCTATCAAAGGCTCGTCCTTCCCAGCGACCCGGATCTCCACGTCATCAGGGATGTCGTATTTGGTCCTGAAGGCTGGGATGTCTGAAGATTGAAGAGGAGCCATTGGAGAAGACAAGATGCGCAAAGATGAAAACACAGAATGAGGAAGAAGCAAGAGAGGTAGTGAGTGAAGCGAGAAATGCAGAGTGTATGAAAAGAAAGAAAAAGGCGGTTTATATAGGAAGAGAATTTCAAAAGACAGATTGAATACACTGAATGTGCCGCCAAAACTGAGGTACAAAGCCCAAGGCAATAATGATTAAGAAGGAAAACGGCTGACAGGTGAAAAAACGTCTGTCAGACGTTTTCTGGGGGCAAATGAAGGGGTTAGACCCCAACGTTACACGTGTCCTTGCATTAAATGTGCTCACGTGAGGTTGAAAAGACTAAGCACGTGCTTAAGAATCAAGAATCCGCTGTTGTGCCGCATCCGAGCCGAGCTAATCAAAGGCTCGGTATACAAGGCGATAGCTCTGTTGTCGAAATCATCGAGGCTATCAAGGTGTTTCATCAGTACAATGGAATAGCTCGGCTTGAATCCAGCCGAGTTCGTGGGTGAGATCGGCACGGCAAGGGAAGAGGTCGGTTGTGCCAAACCAAGCTCGTTAACGGCTCGGCAAACAGTGGAGATGCTCGGCATTAAGAAATCCCGACCTCCTCAAAGGCGGTGGGTACAGAAAGATTTGCCTAAAACTTAGGCAATCAAATAAACGAGATCTGCGAGAATAAAGATATTCGGAGAAATTATTGGAGAAGAATCAGAAACCTCCCAAACTCAAACACTGAAAGAAAGGAAGGTGTGCCACCTTGCCTCTGAATTAACGGAAACCCTAAGGGGAAAGCAAGCTATAAAAGAAACACGAGACCAAGGCGAAAAGGTACGCTGAACTCTCCTTGTCTTCGTGAAACACATATCATTCATCTACTGACTTAAGCATCGGAGTGCCTTCGATCGAAGCACTTCGATCTTGGGCAGTTTGCTCGTTTTGCAGGAAGAGAGGCTGGGAGATCAAATTCAGAGATTATCAAAAATCACAATTCCTAACTTCATATTGTCAGAGGTAAACCTTATTTTTTGCCTCTACAGGTAGTAAGATCGATATGGCTAAACTGATAGGCCGAAATGGATCGGAGAATGATTGGTCCTGACATGCCAAAATGGTTAAGAGGTAAGACCAATTCACTAGGATATTGTATTAGCCGACGACCAACCAACTGTGTTAACACTTAATAAGACTGGAAGCCCAGAGCAATAAGATTGATATGACTGGGCCTGCTAGGCCGAACTGTAAAAAAGATGGTCCTAAGTGGGCTGGTACACATTTTTAGACATATTGGGCTGAAAGTACTCTAACTAAAACATGAGAAAATTGAAAGGAGGTATACCAAATTAGATTTAATTGTAAAAAAATACACAGAAAAAAATATTGGGTAATTAAGTCCTTAATTTTGATACTTATTTGTATCTAAGTACATTATTTGAATTTTTCTGATTTTTTTGTGACATTTTTGTCCTCCATTGATCCATGTGTATTTTCTTTGGAAAGTGGCGCATTAAATATCTCCTAGTTTTATGGGAGAACTTTAAACATCTCCTAATTTTACGGGAGAACTTTAAAAAAAATATATATATATATATACACACACACACACACATATATATATATATACACGAATTTATATATATATATCACTTATCTAAATTAGGAGATGTTTATATATAATTATATATCTAAATTAGGAAGTATATCTAAATTATATATATATATATATATCACTTATCTAATTTAGGATATATAATTATTTGAATTATCTTTAATGCACCTTAATTAATGCGTATTTTTTTTTGGGAAAGTGGTTTTATTTTCAAATTATATTTATGCATTAAATATTTACTACTACTAGTTTTATAGGAGAATTTTAATATTTCGTTTATTTTAGAATATATCACTTGTTTGAATTTCAAAATTTGTTAATATCCGAACTTCATAATAGTTTAACAAAAACAGTGTAACAAATACACTGTAACAAAGACAGTGTAACAATACACTGTAACAAAAACAGTGTTCAGTAGTTTTGTGCATGTGGTAACAAATTCAAAACGAAGATGGACTGTTTTGAATGAAATTATATGAAAATATATGTTTGACAAAATGTAATAGTACAATATTGTGTGTATATAACTTGTTACATTATTATTGTTACACTTTTATTGTTATACTGTTACACTTTTATTGTTACACTATTATACTATTTGGATATTAAATTAATTTGAAAATAAAATCACTTTCAAAAAAAAAACGCATGAATGAAGGTGCATTAAATATAATTTGAAAACAAAATCACTTTCCAAAAAAAAAAAACGCATGAATTAAGTTGTATTAAATATAATTTTGAAAACAAAATCACTTTCTAAAAAAAATTCGCATAAATCAAGGGAGGACATACAAATATAGAATATTAAAGTTCTCCCATATATATATATATATGTGTGTGTGTGTGTATTAACAAATACACATGAATCAAGGTGCATTAAAGATAAGAGATTTTGAATTAAATGACCCTAAATGGGGTATTTAAGTCTTTGTATCTATGTAATGTACTTTTTTTCAAGACATTTTTTAATGTGTATTTTTGCCAAATAACTCTAATTAGGTGTACCGGCTTCCAAAAATCCCCTAAAACATTAGGTGTGGAAGTCCACTTGGATGTTTGAAAGACCATCATATCCTTACGTTCCCCTAACATGACTGTGATACGAATTTAGAAAACCAACCGACTGAAGTTTCTCTTCCACTGAAAGCGAAAAATCGAAATCCCATTTCTTCAGGAATTTTTGAAATACGAACAAAAAAAGAGGATATTGAGTGAGTAAAAGATGGAATGTGATATGGAGACATAAAAAATTTCCATGGGAACAAGTTTCCCGATTACTATGTACAATGGCATGCATGTGTTGACCTGTATTGAGGTTCAAGCTTTTCTTCTTTCCTTGGTGTCTTCATCTCTTTGCCCATTCTGGTTTAAGCAATTCATATAGTATTTGTGGAGAAGAACAACGGTTGAGATCGTTGAAGTTTTTAGAAAAGAAGTTGATAATTCAAGAAAAAACATTGTTTCTCTCAACATTTTTATTTTGTTTAATTTTTTTCTTTTCTTTCAACTACTTTTTCTGCTTCTGGTGATTGGTACTACATGCACACCAAGTGTTTGATCATTTGTCAAAAAAACAAAAGAGGTCATATACAACTGCATTCTCACAACATACCTTACCCCCCCATCACTGTCCTCAAAACCTTCTAACCTCACATACATTATTTGATTGAGACTACAACTAACATCATCACCTCCTCACAACTCTAGTTCCACCCACAAACACAATTCGCCATATTTTGTTTGTTTGTGATACTATGTAATCTTATTTACATTATATTTAGTTATTCATGATGTGTGTGTCATACAATTTTTTTTGTGTATTGTGTCAGTGTGATATTTCATTGTGCCCATGTGTTATGTCAATGTATGCAGTGTGACATTGACTTGTAGTAGTGTGACATTAGTTTGTAGTAGTATGAATTTGGTTTGTAGTAGTGTGACATTGCCTGATATCAGTGTGACAAAGATTGATATCAGTGTGACATTGGTTTGTATCAGTGTGACATTGTCTTGTAGCACTATGACATTGTCTTGTAGCACTATGATATTGTCGTATACCATTGTGCCAATGTGACATATACCACTGTGTCAATGCGACATGTACAATTGCTACTTATAAACATATTGAATAATATACATATAAATTTAAATTTAAAATATTCATGGAAAAAAACACCCATAACAACCAATAGTATTATATAAGGTGAAAACATATATTTCTCATTACGATTTATAAGAAAAATAAATAAATTATACAAATGTGGGTAAGACATGAATGTTTGAATAACTTCAATTGAATGAAAGAGGAATATATAAAAAAATTTAAAAAAATTTGTATAACTACCAGATTTAGGAAACTGAATTCCTAATATAACTGCCATAAATTTAGGAATAAGAATGTTTGAATAATTGATTTGATATTCCATAAATTTAGGAAATTGAAACTTTAATATAATTGTCAGTTTTATCTCCCATTAATAAAGGAAAAAAGCAATTCCGTAAAAGAAAAAATTTAAAATCAGCAAAAATATATCTTGTCACCAAACATTTACACACAAAGGTATTTATACACATATATTTTATATTGAGATACTTTTACACAAATAAGTATTAAATGGTGTACCTTTTTACAATTTCCTCAAAAAAGATAAGGTACAGATGTAATGACTAGGTCTCTCCGGACGAGATTGGAAAGAGGTATGGCCCAATACCTATTGATTGGGCTTCTGGGTTAGCCCACAACCTACCTATATGTTGCTTATACTAGCGAATAACCCACTGGCCAGCCGCATGCATAGTAGGTATACGATGCTGGTCAGATGGGCCCATAGACCGCTGGGTGGTTAGAACTATATGATCAGGCCAGTACGTAATGACATAAAATAGTTAAGTTTCCATCACCTGTTCAGTAGCTTACTAGAGAGGTAGCTCCAGGGTCTACGGGTCTACGGCTCTACTTATTATGGGGGCAGCTTGACACCAGGTCCCCATGCCTGCCATAACGGGCCACGGGCTCTGGGCCTCTTCTGACCCATACATTTTTGTTTCGCTGGGTAACATGGTATCATTGGTATGCGCTACAATACTATTATTATTTCTAGAACAATTATATATATGACCTTCAAATTATTATTTTTTGTCAATTTTTTTTTTTGGGTTTTTTACACTTTGTTTCTTAAAAAATGTCTCATTTTCACTTTGTATCCTGAAAAGATTATAAATTGGTTTTAATGTAGATCTCGAACTAACATTTATTTCAGATTCTGTTAAAAATTGATGCATGTCACTCAATGATATGAATTGTGATTTTATATTTTTGACTAAGTGCCAATACACGTGGGTGACATGTGCATTAATTTTTAACAAAACTTGAAACAGATGTTAGTCTGAGATCAACATTGAAATTAATTTATGACATTGAGGGTGTAATGTGAGAAAAACAACTTTTTGGGATACAAAATATGAATCGAGATATCTTTAAGGGGTTGTTTGGTATGGGGGTTTGGGGGAGTTTTGGAACATGGGTTGGGGTATAAACCCTCTTAAATCTATGTTTGACAACTATGAAGTATGGAGAGGATTTGAAACCCGGTCCGGTCATGAAACCCACATACTTGGTTTCATGAAACCCAAGAGAGGGGGGTGGGTTTCATATATGGGTTAATGAGTTTAAGGTACAAATGACATTTATACTACTATATATCCTATATACCCCATATATACAAATTGGTTAAGAGGTACAATAGTCATTTATATACAAATATATTATCATAATAGTTATATATCCCTGCACATACCAACCATGGGTATGGACATCATTGAGTGTTGAATCCCATATTCGGGTCAAACCCGG
This sequence comes from Ilex aquifolium, assembly GCA_951799425.1. Lineage (NCBI taxonomy): Eukaryota > Viridiplantae > Streptophyta > Magnoliopsida > Aquifoliales > Aquifoliaceae > Ilex > Ilex aquifolium. The sequence continues at coordinate 48,232,616 of OX637393.1, forward strand.
GTTTAGACAATCAAATCCAAACCCATCCCAAAAAACATACCAAACAGGGCCTAAGAGTATAAAATGTTAAAAACTCTTTTTTTTTTTGTCAATACAGTCTTAGATTTTCTAAGGGAAAGTGGTGTGTCACATGGTTGGTGCAAACTATATATATGATCTTTAAATTATAAATACTGTGTCAATTAAGTTTTTGAACTATTTTTATGTTAGTTAAATCTCTGAACTTTTTAATTGTGTCAATTGAGCTATTTTGTCTTTTTATGCTATATAGTCATGTGAGTGACAAACTCTAACAGAGACGGACAGAAGGGCTCAATTGATGCAATTAAATAGTTTAGGGACTCAATTAACATAAAAAAAAGTTTAAGAACTTAATTGTTATAAAAGTCATAATTTGAGAGTCATATGTAATTTACTATTATTTCTGTCGCTTCGAGTCCATTTAAAGCCGAGTATATATACTCCACTCACATACATACCTGACACCACAGTCTTGGCTCGCCGCTGTCTCTTCCTTCAAATCGCTGCACCGCTCACTTTCTGAACCTTGCCAAAATTTTCTCAGATTCAATGGTAAGTCTCAATTTTCAACTCACTCACTGTTTCTCATTCTGTTCAATTCTCTCTCTCTCTCTAAATTTCAATTTTGTGTAATGTTTAGCTAATCGAACATAATAGAGTCTAGGGTTTTGAACTCACTACTACTTGATATATGATTTCGATAAAGATCTGTTTGCTTGTATGTCAATTTTTTGTTTTAGTATATCTGGCAATTAGCTCAGTATAAATGGCACAAATAATGATCTAGGGTTGTATGATTCTATCGGTTCTGTTACCATTTTAAGTCTGCGAATTAGAGTGTGTGTGTAAGTTTGTTTTTATGGAATTGTCTTATCGATTTTGTTATTGTTTGTTCCTTTTACAGGCTCTACCAAATCAACAGACTGTCGATTATCCCAGTTTTAAGCTCGTTATTGTTGGTGATGGAGGAACGGGTATATAAACGTACATGTGTGGGGGTGTGTGTGTGTCCGCGTGCTCTGACTTATTCATTCATTAATTTGCTCGTGTTTATATGCATAGGTATATTTCTTTTGACCCTGTGAGGGAACTGATATTGGCACTCCAAACGAGGGATCAAAAATTTATCTTGTTGGAGTGCCAAAATTATTTTTAGGAGTGCTAATGTTTCTTTCTTTATCATATTAGTTCACAATACCTAATATGCAAGTGATATTTGAAGGATCCCAATATTTGTTCTATAATTGTTCTCTTTTGAATTAAACTTTGGTTCTTAGGTAGGGGTGATAAACGATCTGAGTTACTCGGGCTCGAATCAAGCTTGTTCGTTTAAAAAATGAGCCGAATTCGAACAATTTTTAAACGAGCTCTATAAACTCTACTCGAGCTCACAAAGTTCGGTTCATTTATATATAAGACAGTCGAGCTACTCGGGCTTAGCTCGAGTTCGATTCGTTTTGTGCTCGGCTCGAGCTCATTTTTTTTAAAAACGAGCCAAGCTTGAACACCTTTTCAAGCTTGTTTTAAAAAACGAGCACGTCAGGCTCAGGCTCGAACTCGTTCGTTCGGCCCATTTACAACCCCTATTCTTATGAATGTTTCATGGAAATGAAAGGTAAATGCTTAAGGAAATCATTTCCATGCAATTTTTCTCCCCTTTATGTCTTATTTTCAAGGAAATAATTTAAACTGGATTTTGGAGATATGTATTGTTTTTATTCTTGGTTCTCAAAAAAATAGTGATGTGATGATTTGTTTTTGGCATATTGCACTCAAACCTCTTAAGCTTTGTCATAATAACACCATGATGGGATCCTAATATGAGATTTCAACTGATAAGCATTGACGACTTTGGCAAAATGATTGAATTACCCTTAATCAGACATGTAAAATCAAAAATATCCAAGCTCAATCATTCCCAATGTAAATTTGTTGTTGAAGATTATTCAAACCTTATAAAGGACCAATCATAAACTTGTCATCATACCACATGCTTATACTCCTCTTTTTTCTCTTACTTTATTTTTTCCCAATTTCTCTCTCTTGCTCTATAAACAAACACACAAACACACACACTCTCTCTCTTGGTCTCTCTCACTCTACACAACCCCTTTCCACCCCTACCAAGCCTGTAAAGGTTATCAAAGTATGTATCTTTCTAAGTATATTTTTCAAAAAAATAGTGTATTGTGTACCGTAACGTACTTGTATGACACGAGACGTTTAATTTGAAACAAGACATTGAGAAATTTTTGTACCTATAAATATGCGGTGCCCAAAATAACACATATAGTAACATTTCAACTCAAATTAGACACTAGATTTAAAGAGACTTGAATATTCAAAACAGAATTTAACAATTTAACTAATCAAATTTTCAACATAGTTCATCTATATTAAAATGTGAAGACTTCTAACATCCAAAACTGTTCGTTCTTCTATTAATGCGAATTTATATTCATCTCAATCTCCATTTTCAAATTCAATGGTGTTATTGTCATTGCCTTCAGATGTCAACAAGTGGTCACTTCCTTCGTCCTCGTCAACTCCTTTTAGGTCGTCATGCTCATCATGATCTTTATTTTTAATATCAACTACTTTATTTAAATTTTTTTTTTTTTTTTGAGGGAAGATTCAAGGCTTTACAGAAGGGGCAGTGTAAATTATAAAAAAATGTGTTTAACTTGTGGAAATGACATAGTAAAATAACATTCACCCCTCATTGACACTAAGCTACTAGTCTAACCTTCCTTTATCAAACTCCTTCACATGCTGATCTATATAGTGTTAGGAGCAGGCAACGGTGATTGGTCAATGAATCTTTCGCATTGTTGAACTCTGTCTCCATCATTCTATTCCTTTCTCTCTCTATGCATATATTGACTGATGTGTGGTGATGTTGTGTGGTGGTGTCGGTGCCTTTTTGGGTGTTCGAGTGCGGTTTGCCCACTTTTTTAATGTATAGTAGTCGATAATTTTGTGGTTTGAAAATTTTGGCCACAACGATGGTGGTTTGGACAGCACTTGATTGACTTCGAATGATGCAGGCAAAACTACTTTTGTGAAGAGGCATCTCACTGGTGAATTTGAGAAGAAATATGAGCGTAAGTGTCTTGATACAATTTTCAATTTTTGTTTGGTTTTGTGTATTTTGCAACTTCCATATGATTACATTAATATGTAAAGGAAAGATTTGGGTTCATTTGACTCGATAACTTCCCATCTATATATGGTTTTGTTTTGTTGTGTATTGTTTATTATTGTCGCTTTTTACAACAGCAACTATTGGTGTGGAAGTTCACCCATTGGACTTCTTCACCAATTGTGGAAAAATCCGTTTCTATTGCTGGGATACTGCTGGGCAAGAGAAATTTGGTGGTCTTCGAGATGGTTACTAGTAAGTAATTACAGATCATAATGACTCTTTGTTGTGTAATTTCTCTGTTACCCATGTAGATGTAATTGCATTGTTGAAGCTCTTTTTAGTGTATTCATTATGTGTGCGCGAACTTTCAAGACATTGTGTACTGTCGTACTGCGAAGCTATGTAACTAGAAGTCAATTTTGATTCTGAGTCATGCTTTTCATCTTTGGTGGTTGTATGTATCGTGTGTTTAGTATAGTAATTAGCATCTAAATTCTAATTAAATTGGTTTGCTCAGGGTTTCTTGTTTTTCTTCCCTCTTTGTGGGAACTACTCCAGGTTCATTTGACTCTTTGTTTACTATGCTTTGAACTGATAAAAAGTGGTAATTACCATGGCCTTATTTGCGCATTAGTTTATTCCAATTTCTCACGTGATCGGATTCGTGGAGATATAGATTATCTGGATGAAGAAAACTTATAAGGTTGCGTATGTGATGGCAGCAGGTAGGATGGCTATTGTATAATTGTTTATTTCTTTTGGTTAGCCAAATATTTACTAGGATTGGAATATGGCTAGCAGAGCTGCAGAGGAGGTTTTTGGACAAGTTTTTGAATGTTGGCCACATAAAAATTCGGATGCGTCATAGTTTCTTGTGTGATATTATAATGGAAAAAACTGGAGATTAAAAGGGTGTCACCTGTTTAAATTTGAAGTTTTTTGTCCATTTATTCAGAAGTCTAAGGAATGGGTTACCAAAAAATTATCTCTTTGAGTCACCAAGATAACTTTGTAACTTTTACATCATCAGAATAGGACTAGTTATTTGCACCTGATCATTTCACTGTTACAGGTTTGATGTCATCCCAAATTTTTTTTTTTTGGCAAAGAAAATGCATTTGAATGGTTCCTTGGTGGAGAACAAAATGGAGTCTGTATCATTGTCTTTGATTTAATGTCTTGTTTACCCAATTTCCTTTGAGTTTAAGATTGTTGTATATCTATAATTGTCTTCATATTGTAATACAATTGCCAGCTCTTTCCTTTTCTTTCTCGTTTTTAATTCTATTTTCAAATATTCTTGTAAGTTGTTTTGATGGGAATTCATCGCAATGCGTCAATGTTGTTCCTCAATGTTATACTTGTGTTCCATTGGGATTGCATGAGTTCAATTACTGCTTAGAGGTGAAGGTTATTCCTCATTATAAGAACCAAATTGCTCTCTTTAGGTGGTTTCTTGTTATGCTAAAGTTTCATTTGGATATGCAGCATTCACGGTCAATGTGCAATCATAATGTTTGATGTCACAGCTCGCTTGACCTACAAGAATGTTCCAACCTGGCACCGAGATCTCTGCAGGTTTGTTGATTAGTTTGCGAGACTTCATGTTTCTTAGTATCTCTGTATGCATCATGTTGATCTTATCGAATTATTCCATCGACGGTTTTGAGTTAGGGTTTATCTCGCGTGCCAATTACAGGGTCTGCGAAAATATACCTATTGTTCTTTGTGGAAACAAGGTTGATGTGAAGAACAGGCAGGTTAAGGCAAAGCAAGTTACGTTCCACAGGAAGAAAAATTTGCAGTACTATGAGATTTCTGCGAAAAGCAACTATAATTTTGAGAAGCCTTTCTTGTACCTTGCCCGGAAGCTTGCTGGGTAAAAATAATGACACTGATGTTGTTCTGTTTATAAACTGTGGATTAGTGTACTTAAAATTTGAATGTCCTTTGTTGATTTTAGGGATCCCAATCTTCATTTTGTGGAATCACCTGCACTTGCTCCTCCAGAAGTTCACATTGACTTGGCTGCACAGCAACAGTAAGAACTCCTCTACTGCCAAATCTGAATTTTGGTTTTTTTTTTTTTAACTCTTATTAATTTGAAAAGTCCTTAGACCTCTCTTTCTGTAGTTTGTAGTCCTGAAGATATATTGAAGAAAATTATTTTTGTATAGAAACAAAATCTAGTTGTTGAATTCAGTCCAATTGAAGGTTGGAGGTGGTGTAACTCATGGTGAAACGCCTTGTCATAAATGGGCATGAAAATTGCACTTGGAACAGAAATGAAAAAAGGGCAGCTACTTTTTTTATATCCAAATTTAGGGAAAACAAGTTCGGAATTCGAAACATATGATTGTATAGACTTCTGTTTAAATGGCAATTAAAATCTTTTTTCTATCCCTATTTTCGGTTTTATAGTAGTTATTTTTCCTCGTCTTCTGGTTTATTGTTACAGGCATGAAGCTGAGCTTGCTGCAGCAGCTAGTCAGCCCCTCCCTGACGAAGATGATGATGCTTTTGAGTAGTGGAGTAGATGGATTGTCTTTGCAAATTTTCAACTCTATATTGATGAGTTCGAGTATGAGGCAAGTTTCTAGTGTTGAGGACCATAGACGGTCCTTCAGTTGAGCTTGTTTGTGTGCGTGCTTAAGCTCTAATAGATCAGGTTATTCGTTTGGTATGTTATTTTAAGTTGATTACCACATTGTATGCAGCTGTATACATGTGTTCTCCTTCTTTCATGTAATGTTTGCTTCTTCTTTTTTTGGGTGTGGGAAGATGGTTGAATGAGGGTGTGAAATTCATAGATCTAATGTCATTGCTAGAGTTTTGACTCCATTCATTTTCTTTTAAGCAGGATCTCCTTGCACAAGGGTTTGCAAAAGAGAATAGTTGGGGATAAAAGCTGTTAAACGCGTTATCATTAGTTATATCTACTGGAAAGCACGCAACCACATTCATTCCCATGTCATTAATGTCTAATGGCATGGATTGCGGTTTTAAATTAGCATAACATCTTCTTCGTCTGCCTTTAACCGGCATTGGGGTTTGACTATAGTACTGGGAAAAAAATTAGGGAACCTTTAGGGGTATTTATACCACTTTTGTGTGTGGAATTTATCAACTTTTGGGGTGCATTCACTTTTTAGGTTCATTTACTATCTTTTAGGTTCACTTACCACACTTTGGGTGAAGGTTACATTATTTTGGGGTTGAAATTTACCACATTTTGGGATTTTTTTACTTTTTGGTACGATACTAAAAAGTAAAATTCGGTTCCGTAGTGTAATCCCCTGCATTGTTGGTGTTGACCTATATGCTTGCTTTCATAGTAAAAAAAACACTGCTCTGTGGATCAAGTTCTCTTTAGGGGGGTTTGACTAAACCACGGGAGAGGTTTATTTTTTTCTTTTTTGAGCCGAAACGACTTATGTTGTTTATGGTTCATTGCCTCGTGAGTACTCTCCCGATCAAGTTAAGAGGCATGGTACCATGTTTTTTGTTCTTGTTTCCCATTTTCTTTTATTTTTTCTCCCTTAGTTCCATTCTCGGGTCCAGGGTTATTAAGATTGCATCTGCAACAGTGAGCTTGTTTCCCAATTGGGCATTCTGCATTCAAAAACCTGTCCTTTAGGATAGTGAGTGCATATGCTAGAAGTGTACTGGGGAATCAATTTCAAGGCCGAGTTACCAGCCTCCCTCATTTGCTACCATAGCGCATTGGTTTATTAATGTGTTTAGATCTCTCATTATGCTTAAATCAAAGCCAACTAGGAACCTAGATACCATGTTTAAGATTTAGGACGAGACTCGCCAGCCTAGAATCTCCTCTATTGCATTGGAAAAAGATTTGTTGAGTTGAGTTGAATATGTCGTTATTTTTCAAGCCATTATCGGGATTTTCCTCCAGTGCAAGTGACAATTTTCTAGTTTTCACTTCATGGAAAGGGATTAATCCCAAGCACCATATCACTACCCTGGAAGCAGATAAGGAAGTCCCTGGGTATCAGTCTTTTTACATATGGGTCCCTCTGGCTTGTTCTAGTCCATGAGCTCTTGGGCCATGTTCATTGTGGTTCAGAGTAATTTGTGCTGTTTGTTCTGATGACAGCCGAACAATACATTAATTTCTAGAGGTTCATAACCTGAGGGGGTGCGGACAAACACAGTAGGCCGAAGTCCTATATGTTTCTTTGTTATATGTCATTGAACCTGACTGAATGCTTTTAAGGATAGGAGGCCCCCCATACCTATATTAGCTTCTAAACCCCTAGCTCTGGCATCAATTCTAGGAAATCACACTTCGGTTGAATAATCTGGTACCAAGACTATGGCTTGGCTGCACTTGGGCTTACAAGGGTTCAACCCTTGTTCCATGAATGTATTACTCTCTTCTGCCGTGATGGGTTGGGGGGGGGGGGGCAGAGGCTACAAATCAGAATCAAGAAAGGATCCCTATGCAGCCTCCTTGGAACTCTTTCCCCTTCCCTGGGTTGTCTTTAATGGTCTTTTATGCTGCATCAATCATGAAAAAAAAAAACCATGAATCGTGATTTTGAACTGCAAAAAGCTTAACAATATGCACTTTGCTTGTGTTTCTGGTTCCCTAATTGCATAAAACCGCATGCAACAGCGGCCATCTCCGGTGCAATGCAGATTGTGTCGTCCCTATCGATGTCGGTTCGAGCCACAGTCAATAGGCCCATTTTTTTTTTTCACAATTGACTGGAACACTCTTAAGTGCCCACTAAGCCTATATCCACATCATTCCAACCAAGAAGTGGGGGTATGAAAGCTGGTCTAACCCTTTCACAGCAAGCTCAAACACAAGGTGGGGTGGTGTCAAAGAGGACACTGCTATTTTTTTTGAGGGGTTTCATTACCCTAACAAAGGACCCATTTAGAGCTTTGGTTTTTTTTGAGTTAAAAGGCAACGTTCAGTAACTTTCACTGTCGGTGGGTGGTCGGAGTTTTGCTTGAACTAATTCCAAGTGATCCAAAGCCAGAGCCTTCTTCATATCTTTTCAAAAGTCATCTTCTATTGCTATTACACTGGATGGGCTCCCATTGCCATGACCCTACTGTTTTGCTTCTTTTTGGTGCATTGGCTATTCCTCCTTTTATGTCTTGATAGCTCACTCCTTTCATTTTGATGTCTATTTGTGTTTTCTTATGCTTTTATGATCATGTATATCATGATAATACAGTAGCTTTCATGGGATGATAGATACCACCAAAATGTAACATCTACAATGGTCACATCACCTAATGGGTTATCAATGAAACCAAGGAGATATTTAGAGAGATTAGAGAAACATATACCTTTTTTTCAGGAAAAATACAATGGTAATCTCACAAATATGTACTTAAGTTCTATATGCGTTTTTAGAGGTTCTGGTCATTAAAATGTCCCGTGATTGATAGAAGGGAATATCTGTCTTTCAATAATTAATGGTTGTCACGCGTCTATTTTCATAAAAATGGTAACAAAAATTACATGATTCTCTTATCCCTTACGACCCACCCCTACACAAAATCCCAAAGGGCTGCATATTATTGTTGATTTCTCTCATGGTTTCTTATAGGGAATTACCTTTGTTCATCTGGTGAAATGACTGAACCATTAGCATTGATTTGAAGCAATATCATGGAACTAGTCCATGAATACACCTGCTTCAACATCTTGTGAACAACATACTAAATTTTGTTTTGCTTTTACCGAAACGTTTCGAAACAAAATAAGTGATTGAATTTCAAAATTCCTATGTTTCGAGGGATCCAATATGTTTCAACGTATTTGATTAATACTTCGTAAACAAAATTTTCATTTTTTTCGCAGTTTTCATTTTTGTTAAATGTTTTCGAAACATTTTTATTTCTAAGTTGACAGAAACTATACATGCATGGAAGCATGTATATAAGTGGAATTTGATGTATTCAAGTGCATCTGTAATTTTGGAAGTAAGGAAGAGCTCTAGAAATAAATTGCAGGCTCTTGGTCACATGGGTCATCATGTGATGATACGGAATATATAGAAAGGAACATCTGAGTCCTCATGGTAGGGTAAGGTGGATGATGAGAGAGAAACATGAGCATTGTTTTGTAACCGGACATGTTCTGCAATAGTAACATGTGCCTAAGCTTGGAAAGGAGGAGGAGCATAAATATGAGGATAGCAAGCAACTGTCATTGTCTATGCCATATGCATGCATTCATGGTGCAAGAGTGTAGGGAAACCTGAGAATTCATTGCCATCATTAGAACTAACTCTCTCTCTCTCTCTCTCTCTCTCTCTCTCTCTCTCTCTGTGTGGTTGTGTGTGTGTGTTTTGTAATCTGGGGTCTCATTCCTTTTACCCTTCTTCTGTTATGGCTTTACTTTATCTGAATGCATTATTTTTAAGAGTAATGTTACATGAATTTAAAAACTAGACTTGAAAATCACAACCATTGAATATATATTGGGTCCAAATAAATGCTAGAACCCACAGTAAAATCAATGGTTGTGATTATCAAATCTAGTTTTTAAGTTCTACTTTTTAACATTCCATTGCTATTTCTTGCAATTTTTTTTTTTTTTGCAGCCATGTGTGTGTTGATAGTATCAAAGGTGGTTGTTTTCGCATTAATGTTACATTTATTGATATTTGAGGAAACTATACATATAGTGTTAAAACTATGATTTTTGTATCAATTAAGCCTAAAAGTTATTTTTTTTGTGTCAATTAAATCCCTGAACTCTCTAATTATGTCAATTGAGCTATTCTATCTGCATCCATTAGAGTGTGTCACTCACGTGACTATATGACACAAAAAGACAGAACGGCTCAATTGAAACAATTAAAGAGTTTAGGGGCTCAATTGATACTAAAAATATTCAGGGACTTAATTGACATAAGGGTCATAATTTGAGGGTTATATGTGTAGTTTACTCAAGACATTTATGTCACATGAGTGACACACTTTGACACTTTCCATTATAAAATCTAACAAGGCAGCGCTCAATTAATACAAACGTCATAGTTTGATGATCATATGTATAGTTTACTCTTGATTTTTTCCTACCAATTGATGCAAACATAACCATCGGATGAGTAGTGAAACTCATTGATCCCACGATCCACATAGAGTGGGTAAAAACAAATTAAATTGAACACATTGCGTTGTCACGATTTTGCTTCCTGCTGCTCGTAAGGAGAGTCTCTCGCTATCGCTTGTATAAAGAGAATCAATTGCCATACTAACAGAAAAATTCCCAATACATAAATTCTTGAACATAACTTTACCTTTTTTTTTTTTTACCATAATTATTAAATAGTAGATGAAAATTACCAGATGTGGAGTTTTTGCTGGTGAAATTCTCCAAAAATGTCTAGATGAGGAGATCCCACAATTGCTCCCTAAGTACGACCTGAGTCATAACCGAATTTTAGAGCATCGTCAATGGAGACTCAAGTAAAATTTTGACTAAAAAACTTAATTTGGTACAGATCACTTCAATAGAGAAACTCAAATATTTACTTAAATATTTTTAAAAAATTTCATGTTGTCCTAAAAGCAAACCAAGAACTCATACGCACAGAAAAGGGAAAATCCTACAACATTGATATTTAAAAGGGATTCACAATCAAGAAATCGCCAATGTAAAGCTATACAGTATGAGCAATCAAAATGGTCACAAATTCGATATCTACAAAGGATTGATTTGTATGCCATCATTCTACACTTCGATGGGTAAGGTTAGGGTTATACAAAAAAAAAATTTGGGCACTCGATGCCATCGTTCCTTTAGATAGTCGATGATGAAGATGAAGAGGGAAGAAGATTACATTGAGACAGTCAATGTTGTTGTTCCTCTTGGCAGAGGCGTTGAACTGAGGAAGTGAAGGGAAGAAGAAGGTGTTTGGCACATAAAAGAGGGCTTCGGTGGAGAGAAAAAGTTACCGTTGGATTTTGGTAGTCTCTCTCTGAATTTGGGTTCAAAAAAAGTTTTTCCTTGATTTGGTATAAGTTTGAGTTGAAGGTTAGAGCAAATTTTTTGGGCTTTATTACTCAAATTTAAATTTGAGTCTAAATTTGAGTAAGAATTGGAGATACACTTAGTCCCACCCAAACAATCGAACCTGAAGCATAACTCTTGCGGGCATCATGACCCTTAATGGACGCTAAAGGCCAATTGAGCCACATTAATTACTTGGTGGTGGTTGTAACTTGATCTAATTAAATGGTTTACTTGTCTGAAATTTTGGTCAAGGCATAGTGGATTTTTGCCTGAATAATGTGAAAATAGCATAAAGTTTGTTGCATGGGTAGAAACAATTCTGAGCTGACAAGAAGGAAACTAGCAGCATGGTTGGGGGCTTATGAGTTGTTGTGTCTGAGTAATCACTTGATTTGGCTGTGTGTTGAGTCATAATGCTGTCACTGCAATGTTTCCAGATTGCCTCCTTGTCCATTTTCTGATACAATGCTCTATTTCTTGTCTCTATTGTTCAGCAATATTTACTTCTTGTCCTTTGCCTTTGCTAATACATATGCATACATACATACATACATATATATATATGTATATAAATGCTGGAGTAGTGATGAATTGTTTCCACAGTTAACTGTTTTTTATTTTTGGTTTCTCCATAGGTTTTATGCATTGATAAGTGTCAATAGTGATATGTCATGGATTTGAGTCTGAAATTAGACTTTTCGAAAGGAAGTAAGCTCGCTCATCACCACCTAACTTCCAAATAAAAAAAGAAAGGAATTTGTTGTATTTGTGGGTCCAACTTGATCAATGAGGGACCATTTCACATAAGGAGAATTCAGCAAGGGCTAGATGATTGATGAAATGACTTGGCATGTTCTTTTTGGTAACGAATAATCCTTCCAAACATACGTTATTTGTAAACATGACTACAATATAAACCTCAAATACTGCGACCTGCTGACCATGTTTATGTCCCGCCCTTATTCGAGCACTACCATCTCATTTGGCTTTTTTCTTGGCCTTGCACCTTTTACAATATCCATATATTGCAAGAATCCTCGCCTTGCAATTTTTTAGATTACGGATTACACAAAAATAATATAAATACGACATAAATTTCAAAAACATGAATTTAATATAACACAATACGACTTAATTGATACTCATATCCTTGATTAGGGTGGCTTTCCACTATCAAAATAATTCAAATAGAGAATGAAGAAATTAAATTTTATAATGCAGAGGCGTTGGGAAGAGAGAGACATTGATTGACAAGGATGATTTTAAAGGGACAAAACATATGGCATGAATTGCAGTATTTATGTTGGTTATCTCACACAAATATATTAGGATAATTAATATATAATAATAATTGTGGGATTTTGCAGAGAAAAATCTTTGGAATGTGGAAAAAGGTGAAATATTCATCATCGAGGGCAATGAATTGTAAAGGAGCCCATAAACTCAACTTTAAAATTAAATACAAGCTCGAACTCGACTCATTTAATCATACAAACTTAGTCGAGGTGAGTTCAACTCCAAAAAAATTTAAATAGCCAAATTTGAACCAATATGATTGAAGTTCATCGTGATTTTTAATTGATCCCAAAGTTCTTTTAATAAATGAATCAGTTGAGTTTGAACAATGTAAATACATTATACATACCTCGATCCGATTTTTATTTTTTTTAGTTCAACGGTTAAGGGTATCCGAGTCAACTTACGCGTATTTCGATTAATTTCCTCCCCAGTTCAGTCAAAAATAGGTTATTTATGTCGGAACTAGAGTATTCATGAGAAATAAATCTCTCATAGTCCGATCTCTAGAGGTTGTCAAAATTCAAACTTAAGACGTCTGAATTCACAATTTACCTCTATTACTACTTGAGTTATCGGTTGATCGGTTGATCCGATTTACTTCTACCCCCACAAAAACATGAGCCTTGGAAAGAGACAGATTTGACAAGAATGGTTTTAAAGGGACAAAACATATGGCATGAATTGCAGCACTTAGGTGTTTGATTATCTTATAATTCTATTAGGATAATTAATAAAATATTTTATTTATTGGGTGTTGCAGAGAAAATCTTGGGAAGGGGAAAAAAAGGTAAAATAATAATCATAGAGGGCAATGAACTGTAAATAAAGAAAGAGAATTTTAACTGACAAAGCCGAAAGTCCCTCCATTCACGAGGGTCGAAAAAAAAGTACGGATTGGTCTGTGTGGATTCTCTTATTAGTGCCAGAGGTTGTTATCTTTGTGGGTAAAAAGACAAATAGGAAATTAATTTTAGAACCATGTGATTTTCTTCCTTTGTTTTTCCACTTTTGCCCTTTTGATTTTAACCCCTTATTAATAAAATTGTCTTGTAATTTTTTTTAACAGTCAGGAGTGTTTGGACTAGTTTATGTGCACTTTGATTAATCTCTTTCTTGGTCTGGTCAAAGACAGACCATTCACACCGAGATTAGGATATTCATGAGAGATAAATTCCTCATGGTTGAACCTCAATGGATTATCAAGATTCGAAGTCAGGATATTTGAATTTACAACTCGTCTATGTTACTACTTGAGCTACTCTTCAGGGTTAAATATCTCGTGTTTATGGCCCATAATACTTAACGTGATTTGCCAAATTTATGACAAAATATTATATATGAGCTTAGTCTAATCTCATATTTAAATCATAATCAAGCTGGCTTGTTGAACCCAATTATTGAATAGATCAACACAAACACGACAATGTATAGGATTTGTACGCGAGACAAAGCCAAGTGTGTGCGACTATACATGAGTTGACACGACATGACCTATTATTAATCCAACTGTTGTGACAATCTTTCTTGATCTGGTCAAAGACAGACCATTCACCCCGGGACTACGATGTTTATGAGAGATAAATTCCTCATAACCTGACTCTAAGAGATTGTCAAGATTTAAACTCAAAACGTTTGAATTTATAACTCGTTTTTTTTTTTTTACCACTTGAACTACCCTTAAGTTTAATCCAACTGTTGTGAGTCAATTTTCTTCTTTATTTGTGTAAAGTTTAAGACAATCCATGGTACAAGTCATAATTGACACCAATTTATAAGGCATGGATTTAGTCTCGACAATTTTGGGTCATAAATAAATTGATCCGACCACCAAATCCACTCGTTTAATAAAATAAATTCGATATAAATTTAACTATACAAGAATTATATACAATATAAACGTAATTATATACAATTAAAAACACACATATATGTGGGTTGAATTAAGTTTAACACAAAACTACTTAGAAATTTCCCTAAAGCATACAAACACAATTCATAGTCGACCCTAACGTGAAGCCCAACGAAAACAAAAAAAAAAAAAGCTAGTGACCTTTGAGTTGATGTATCCAAAGGGGCTATGTATGAATGTGGACAAAGGCGTAAAGAAACGAAAAAAATGAAGGTGGGTGTATTTCGATTTGACATGGCTCTACACATCAAGACAGTTGCCAAAGACCCGTCACACCCTTCATTGCGTGGACGAAAGCTCGTTTTACATGTCATATTCTCTCTCTCTCTCTCTCTCTCAAAACTTCATGCATGCATAACTACATTCACAAAAAATGGCACACACACACACATATATACATTCATGATAAAGTTATAATTTTTAAAATATTTTGTTATAATATCAAAAAATAATTTGTATTCATAAATCTAAGTTTGATACATATGTAGTCCTTAATTATAAAATAATAAATAACATAAAATAATAAAATAGGAATTTTTTAGACGAACTGAAAAGATATAGTACTTAATTTTTTTTTGGTATTGTAGTTTGATTCAACATCATTTATTTGTAATTGAGCATACAAATGCCTTATAAAGCTTTGGTTGTACTTCCCATTACTTCTTCTTAACAACACAATGAGAAGATCTTCCTATCAGAATCCTAAAACTTTTCACGAAGGTTTTATATTTGGAATTTGATTCTCTTTTATCTATTTTTCTCCCTATTTTTGAGTTCATACATACCTATTTCGATGATTAAGTATCTATACATATCGTTGTTATGAGCTACATTCGAATCGTGAATGACTAGATAAAAACATATTTGTTTTCTTTTTGTAGTGATGGTTTGATTTGCAAATCTAATGATTTGCGTGAAAGCATTAGTGAAATGATTCATTGACTATTGGTATGTTTGTTTTTTGACCATGACCAAATTTGCAATGAAGTATTAGTCATTACCATCACTCCGATAATGATATTGGAAGATTACCACTCATAAAAGTATGATTTCCCATTAAGCAAGTTATTGATGAAAGCTACCCCTAATGGGGTAAAACAATGTTTGAAAATAGTTAGTGAGTAGTTTTTGTCATGGAAGTAATAGACATTCTAAGTAATTAAGTTTGCCATAAAGGGAAAGGTTAGATGCATTCACTATCCTATGCAAGGCTAAAACTATGTGGGGCTGCTCTCTATGTCCTTGTTTTGAAAGATGAACTTGTGGAGTGGAAACCTATCTCTCTCTCTCTCTCACACGCACACACGTACACACAAACAGAGAGAGAGAGAGAGAGAGAGAGAGAGATTTGCAAGCAGATCATATGTGGAAATCCCTTTTTTCTTGCTTTTGTTGTCTTTATTGACAAGATCTTTTTAATACTTTCCAAAGTTTCTTCACTGATTTTATGGAGAAATGAAGCAATTGGGGTCCAATTATTGTAAATTATTTTCTGAGCATATTGGTCCAAGTTTATCATTGAATCTCAATTATATGCATCTACAAAGCTGTCTGATATATATATAGTTAGATCATCGATACCCATCTTGCATTTAAGATGTCAGCTCTCTATTATTTGGTTTCACCTTCTAAGAATGAATGTCCCCTATATATGTAAATCAAAATGGTGTGTTTGTCTTTGTATGGTGTATGTGGGTCCCTTCTAAGTTTCCTTATTAAAAATTAATTAATGTACCACATTATTAGCATATACCAATTATTGTATCTTTTATGTTCTCTTGTGAGGATTTTTTTTTTAACAATACCTCCAATTAAATTTAAAATAATAAAAATTTAATATTTTGGCAAAATTTCTATATTTTTTTAAAGTTCAACGGTCATGATTGTTCAGAACAACTTACGCGCATCTCAACTAATTTCCTCCACTGTCCAATCAAAAACAGACCATTCACGTCGGGATTAAGGTATTCCTGAGGGATAAATATCTCATACCCTGACCCAAAAAAATTGTCAAGATTCGAACTCAAAACGTCTGAATTTACAACTCGTTTCTATTCTCATTTGAAGTATCTTCGGATAATTTTATCCAATACTTTTGGATACCATATAAAATCTCATCAATTAGTGTACAAACTAACATGACGTTATGCTAATAATTTTAGGTAGTACTTTTGCATAAATCAAGGGTGTCGCAGTTGAAAACAGCACCCTTATCATTACCTAAGCCAAAAGTAGGATAGCAAACAAACAAAGAGTAGTACCTATGTAGTACTTACTGTATTGAAATATTTTATCAATAGCAGATTTTACTTTAATTTATTTGTTGTCATTCATACAAAATAAAATAAAATAACAAAATATAAAAAAAATTACACATTTCTTATTTTAATTGGTAGAAAATTAGAGATACAATACCAAAAAAAATAAGTTCTCGATACCATAACATCCCTCACAAATAAAATGAATGAAAATTTCGTCAAATAAGAAATGAGTAACATCTCTTGTAATAGACTTTATCTTTAATTTTTCTTCTTGTCACATAATTTATTATGCATTCAAATGTGACACATTACTAATGAGTTGTTGGTCTAGTGGGTAAAAACTCAAATTTCGTCGTTCAATATTTAGGTTCGAGTCTGTATAGCTACGGCAACTCGTTGAGACTAAATCTATTCTTCAGCACTTAGAGCATGTGGTGAGATCTTAGTTTCGGCCCTGACGTAGATACAGTGGAATCCCCTGCAGATAGATATGTAAAATGATATATCTGCATATCTATTTCTTGTACCAAAAAAAAAAGTGATTCATTGTATAGAAATAAGTCCTTCATTTATTAATGGTGGATGATATGTCAAAAAAAAAAAAATTGAATGAAAACTGTATTAGAGCAATTTGAATCCAATAAAGGAGCGAAATCCTCAGGAGCTCCAATTCATACAGCTGGTGCCCTATATTTAACAAACAGACAAATAATCTGCCCTTTCTCCTCCAAATGTGCAACTGTTTTGCAGCTTTTCTGTTATCATGTGACAGAAGAAAAGGGCAAAAATTGCAATTTTGCAAAATATAATGGACAGATCTGAAAATAATTAAAGGTGTTTCATCGGCAGCAGCCTTTGTTTGTTGGATTTGTTTTGGTTATTTTCGAAAACTCCACAGCTTGTTTAAGTGATTGCATATTCTACCTTGTCCTCTTGTCCTTTCAGTGTGGCAGAGAAAGAAATTTAATTTGCAATTTGTTTTTTCCAACAGTATCAGCTTCATGTTAAAGCTGGACAGACTGTGAACAGGCAATCAAGAACCAGGTTTCCTTGAAGTATTCAATATAAAAGGGTTAACTGGTTTGAGAGGTTAACTCGGACTTAATTCAATGAAAAACTTAATTCAAGCACAAGTTCAATTCGATTTCACTCTGAACCCTTCAACTTGAGGATTGTTCGTGTTTAAATTTTTGAACTCGGGTTACGTTAGTTGAAATATGAGTTTGATTCAAGTTCAACCAACTTCTCGTTTTTCAACATGAAATTACCTTTTAATATTAAAATTTGGATTAGGCAACTAGATTACACAACCAACAATTAAATTCAAATTATTGAATACGAGACAGTTCAAGTTAGGTAAAGTAAATCGAAAAACCCAATAGCACCATAATTTAGGTTGATCGGATTTTTTGTCCGTACTAACTCCTTAGTAACTACACAAATATTAAATTTTTTTCGGGTTAAATTTCCGATCAGTATTGTATATACTTTATTGTTATCTTTCAATGCCTCGTTATTATGAGTGTTTGAATATTGTATGCGTTTTGTTCTAACTTTCTACCCATCTGATCATTGAATTGATAGACAATGCTTGCTAATTATATCCCACAATGCATGGGGGCATTATAGGCTCCACATCTAACGACCTAAGAAGAGCCTACTGCTAATTAATCATTGAGCTCATTGATAAAATTACTATTGTTTAAGCTATGTAATCTTTTGTTATTGATTTTGGATGATTGGTTTTTCACTCAATCCAAATTTAAGGTCTCTAGGGCCCTATTAGATAGGGCACATGGCTCCACCTTGAGGCTATTTTTATTAGGGTATCAATTATGTAAATTTTATATACCTATCTTTTTTACTCTACACTTTTATTGTTAATGCTATTAGTCTTCTCTTGATATGCATGGTAATGTCAAACCCAAAAAAGAAATCTTAGCAAAATACTAGTCATTCAAGTTGTTTTTTCTAGGGAGAGATCCAAGAATTTAGTCTCGAAAAATAAATTTTAGAATTTTGAAAAATTATGAAGGATAAAGAACATAGTTAAAATTATTTGCAGTTAAGAATACGAGACTTTCCAAACTTGGAGCCATCTAACCAAAAAAAAAAAACTCACCCTATGCCCTCCACAAACCTACACTCACCCTATGCCCTCCACAAACCTAAACTCACCCTATGCCCTCCACAAACCTACACTCACCCCCACCCCATTTTGTCATCAGGTAAAGTGCCTAGCTAAATTAGTTGAAGTGAGACATCCTAGCCACTCACCTACAAATTTAACAGTTGAGTTTGTTATTGAAAAGGTAGGACCCAGAAGAGCAGATGGACCCAAACATGTCTTGGGACTATTAAGACATGATTAAGAGAGGTTGCCCTTAGGTGGGTACCTCATTGTTGGGTCAACCGCAGCATATTTCCCCACCAAAACCACAGAAAGAAACCCTTAACTAGACATCCTTGTTCCCATGTGCATAAATTTAAGAGAAATGTTCCAAAATAACAACCCCTTTTGTGCCTCCTCTTTCTCAATCCCCCCCAGACCATCTTTTTGGGAACATAGAAGAAAATATGAACCATCAAAGTTTTCTCTCTTTCCATTTTCTCAAAATTTTACAGTTCTCTTTCCATTTTCTCAAATTTTACAGTTCATGATCAATCTCATTCTTGGCAAATCCATGTTTGTGTCGTATATTCTTAATTTTTTGTTCCATTCTTACTTAAACTTTACAAGTTTGAGAAATAGAAAGAGTAAGAATAAGATTATAAGCATCAAACTCTCTTTAAACTCTACAATATTAGGAGTCTCGTACGCCACCTTTTTTATACATTTCAAGTGTCGACTCGATTATATGAATATTGATATTCAATCTACAACTCACAATAAATGTAATTGACAATGTGATCTTGGTGGGACATCTTGCCATCTCCAAACATCTCATAACATGGATGACATGCTATAGGGATAATCAAATCATAGAAAACTGAACAAAAAAAAATTCAAATTATAAGGTGTCAGGAAACTATGATTCTAGCAGTAAGTTGATCATACCCCCATAAAATATATACAAATATACACCTCATACCTGTCTGTTATTGTGCATTCATGCCTCAAATTTGATCTAAAATGACCAAAACACCCTTAGACCTTGATTATAGGATTATCATGTACTCAAATCATGGAACTTTTGCATATACTAAGGAAACTTATAGAGAGAATTGTTAGTCTTTTCTCTATAAGAAAAGACATTATTAATACCGTCACAGGTTAACTCAGCTGGCTATCTCCATTGCCCCTCACTAAAAGGTAATCACTATGACTAGACTTTTGTGGTGAAAACATGGCGAAGTCCGAATAATTGAATTTCATCTCCACATGTTGTTTAGCGTCTCATATCTCATTTTCTTGAAGAGTATACTAGGTTTATCATTATAAACTAGAAACAAAAATATGTAGCCTTTTTCTTTAAGTGGAGAAAGGAGATGGTTCGAAGAATCATCGTTTTTCTCTTCTTTATTTCTCTTTTTTAACGCCGACCATGCGTTATCCTCTCGCCTCACAACAATTATAGAATGCCTCAATTTTTTTCTAAGCGAGGGAATAACTTTTTTTTTTAACACAAGATTAAACACAAGGGGGAAGGCAAATTCATTGGGGAGAATTTTAAGACTCCAAAAGCGCAGAAAACTTAAACCCAAGAGAGCATCATATTCTTGTCAAAGAGACTAAATCCAAAATAGATTCAAGGGACATAAAGATACTACTTAGAAAGGACAAGGGCAACATTGTCTTAGATCGATTAAAAAGATTAAAAATACCTCGTTGACCCTTAAAATCCCAATGGCTGTCCCTACGCCGTTGGTCTTGCCAAATTCTCTCTCTCACACACACACACTCCCCCTCCCTTTAAACTTGTTGGTGGCATTAAAAAGAGAAGACACTAACAAGCAACAAAAAATAACCATAGGCAAAGAAGATAAGAAGCAACACAACAAAGCTGCCCAAAAACTAGCTCAAGACAAGACAAAGGCTGTGTTCCAGTGAGCAAAAGCTCAACAGCCATGGAAGAAGAGATCTTCTACTGGTTTAAGCTACTTGTCATCTCTCTCATAGTGTTGGTGTTTCTGGTAAAGGCTATGATTTTTCTTTGGTGGAGACCTCGAAAGATTGAAGAACACTTCTCTAAGCAAGGTATCAGAGGACCCCCTTATCGGTTCTTCATAGGCAATGCCAAGGAACTTATGAGTCTAATGGTGAAGGCCTCTTCTCAACCCATGCCTTTGTCTCACAACATACTTCCTAGAGTCCTCTCCTTCTATCACCACTGGAAGAAAATTTATGGTATGTTGATCTTCTCTCTCTCTCCCCACGCCATTTTCTTTGTCTATCTTATTTTGAATCTTTTAAGCTTCTGGGAGTTTCTTTTCAAAATTTTAGCTTGATTGGGGTTTGACATTGTTTACAAAATTTTAGGCACGCTGATATATTGTTAGGATTTCAGCAACTTGCTATGGGTTGAAAGGTTGATATATAGTTTCAATCTGTGAATGATTTGTGTTGAGTTTCAGCAGTTTTTCAACTCTGATATCACTTGTTGAGAATTGTTGTAGCAATTTTATAAGTATAATGATAATAAATAAATCAAAGCACAATACACAACAATTTGAAACTAGCTCAGTATAGTATTCAATCTTTCTGTTGTTTTCTAAATTTTCTACTGAGAGTTAAAGATTGATCAAGTTGTGGCTGTACTTTTGTGTTGTTGTTTCTCTAGCTTGGGGGTCTACTACTTTTAACATTCATGACTTTTGAAAGGCTTGTGCTTCAGTTTGTGTACTTCCTTTAAAAGCTTTTTAGGCCTTTTCTCAGCTTGGAATTGGATGCCTCATAGTGAACTTCAGAGTTCAGACTTCTCCATTCTCTTTTCACCTCCTCTTCTTTTTCTTCTTACACTCTCACTCCCATCTCTTTTTTTTATTTTTGGGATGGAAGGAGAGGAGAAGGGGATAAGGTTGGAACCCGCAACCACCTGCAGGCGGGAGTGAGCCCTTATGTCCTTGTGTTTCCTTTTGTCCTTATGGTTGTTTTAGATTTTTATGGGAGCTTGAATTTTGATAATGAAGTTTATATGTGTTTGGTTTTGGTAGCAATCTAGTTTTTGAGTTGTCTTCTTCCCACCTTTTGTTTTGCTCTCTCTCTCTCTCTCCACTGTAGGGTCTACAATATTCATGATCTCTGAATTAGTGGCTGTCTTGTTTTCTTCTGGTTCCTCTTTAAGCTATTACCTCCTTGGTGTAAACCTTCTCTTTCACTTACCTGTTTCTAGCACTTAAATCACTTTTCTCAATCTTTTCCACAATTCCACTACATTACTTGAAAGTTGAAACATTATGCTTAATCTTCATCACAGGTGCAACATTTCTGGTGTGGTTCGGGCCGACAGTTCGCCTCACCGTCGCCGATCCTGACCTTATTCGAGAAATCTTCACTTCAAAGTCTGAATTCTATGAGAAGTATGAGGCTCATCCACTTATCAAACAGCTTGAAGGTGATGGACTTCTAAGCCTCAAAGGTGAAAAATGGGCTCACCACAGAAAAATCATCACCCCTACCTTTCATGTGGAAAATCTAAAAGTAAGTTCATCCCCCAACTCCAAAAAAATATCTCGTACATTGAGCTACCTTTTTTTTTTTATTTATAATGTATTTTCAGTTAAAGTTCTTACCTTTTTTACGGCTATATTTTTTACTGTAATTTTTGTAGTTACTAATACCGGTGGCTGCACGAAGTGTGATTGAGATGCTGGAGAAATGGTCGGCTATGTCAGATTCCGGCGAGGTAGAAATTGAAGTCTGCGAATGGTTCCAAAATTTGACAGAAGATATTGTTAACCGAACAACCTTTGGCCGGAGTTATGAAGAAGGAAAAGCAATTTTCCGGCTTCAAGCTCAACAAATGGTGCTAGCTTCCGAAGCCTTCCAAAAAGTTTTCATCCCTGGTTACAGGTATAATTAAGGTTTTACTGTTTTTTTTTATTTAAAAAACAATTATAGACTCCCTAAACTATGCTCCTTATGTTATATTTGCCCCCTAAACTATTTGTTTTCTCACATTGCATCTTAAACTACTGATTTGAGATTCACATTGCCTTAGTCTTTAACTTATGTCCAACTTTTAATAGGAAATCAGTGCAAAAATGAAATTCCATAATTGTAGAAGTTGTGGTCTTAACTAGGGGTGTTAAAATATGACACGACTTGTTAGTACGATATAAAATTAGAAGGTTTGAGTATTTTTTATGCCATCCGTTTCGTAAATGAGTAGACTCAATCCGACACGATTAATAAACGAATCGGGTATGAGTGAAGATAATCAAAAGAAATATACTGTACGACTCGTTTATATATCGATTATACACAATTAATATACGACACGAACCCAATATAACATAATTCGTTAGACAATAATTAATAAATAAATTGGGTATAAGTGGAGTGTTTTTTTGACATAAACTCATTTTACCCGATTCGATTGACATGTCTAGTCTTAATGACCATAGCAATACGAAAACTCAAACCAATTATTTAAGATGTAAATTGAAAAAGAGAATAATTTAGGGAGCAATGCAAAATGAGGGGTGTTCTAAACTTGTAGATACAATATAAATTTTTGAATGCACCCCATTATGTGATTATATCTCTCACACTTGCTGACACCTAACATTTGAGAAAACCTAACATATGAGACTTCGTATTAGTCAAATAAGGTCCACATCACGAGCCTAACCCGGGTTGCTTGCAGTGCCCTCTAAAAAAAAGGCTTGTTCTAATTCCTTCGACGACTAAAAAATGATTTATGAGCGTACATTATTTATTTATCATACGATTATCTTATCAGGCGGTCATTTGTTTTAGTACTGAAACTAATTTTATCTTTATAATTCTTTGTCATAGGTTTTTGCCCACGAAGAGGAATATGAAATCATGGAAATTAGACAAGGAAATCAAGAAATCTTTAATGAAGGTCATAGAGCAGAGGAGAGAGAATTGGAGAAACGAAATCCTGGAAAATGGTCCCAAGGATTTGCTAGGACTCATGATCCAAGCAAGCACGAAGGAATCCTTCAAGAGGACGGAAATCAATTCCTCTCCCAAATCCATTATCACAGTGAATGACATTGCTGAAGAGTGCAAGAGCTTCTTCTTTGCTGGCGAACAAACGACGTCGAATTTGCTGACGTGGACCACCGTCTTGTTAGCTATGCACCCAGAGTGGCAGTCTTTGGCACGTGACGAGGTGCTCAAGGTATGCGGATCATGTGACGTACCCACCAAAGACGACGTCGTCAAGCTTAAGACGGTAAGGCCCACCCACCACATGTTCTGTCTTCTACCATGAGATGGATTTGCCGAAATTACCATAATACCCTTCTTTTAATATCTTGTTACTGTGTCTGAAAACGTAAAATACACCAAATGATATTTGAATTATAAGTTTAATCTCACTTTAATTTCTCAATTTTACTTATATACAGAGTTCTTCTAAAAAAAAAAAATGGTATTTTGTTAATTTCTTTTAAAAAATTGTTAATTAAAATGACAACATCAGGGATTGTAGGGCTATAACTAAAAGTTAAGGGACCAAAATGCAATAAGACATAAATAAAAGGACCATCAATATATTTTCTTTTTATGAAGGCGAAAAGAGAAAATTAATACTAAACCATGCCCGTTTGTTTGTTAGGGTAGGGATAAGTTGGTCATTTTAGAAGTCTAAGTGTTTGTGGTGTGTTCTAATGTGTAGCTGAGCATGATTCTCAATGAGTCCTTGCGACTTTACCCTCCGATTGTTGCGACGATCAGACGGGCAAAAGCCGATGTGGAGCTTGGGGAATATAAGATCCCTCGTGGAACCGAACTTTTAATACCGATCTTGGCCGTTCATCATGATCAGGCAATATGGGGGACTGATGCTAATGAGTTCAACCCGGCCCGATTTTCCGAAGGGGTGGCCCGCGCAGCAAAGCATCCTGTGGCGTTCATTCCCTTCGGCCTTGGGGTCCGCCAATGCATTGGCCAAAATCTAGCAACCCTACAAGCAAAATTAACACTTGCCATCATACTACAACGATTCTCTCTCCGCTTGGCCCCACGATATCAGCACGCACCAACGGTGTTGATGCTTCTCTACCCACAATATGGTGCACCAATCATCTTTCGACATCTGCCTGATCCTGATATTTCTCAAGATCAAGGGTACTAAATTGCTGCCATCCTTGACATACATATCCTTTGTGTGTGAGTGCATATAGCATATATGCTGCAAATGACCAAAGTACCCATTGTTGCAGTCATAAATTATAGGAACTAGGACATATTTTGCCATATTCCTTCTTATCATTCTGAAAAAAAAAACCTAAGAGCTTGACTGATTCCTAATTTTCCATGCCTTGTCTTTGTGTCTGGATTTTGGGCATGTAACCTTATGTTAGTTTTAGGGTTTAGTTAGCGACTAATCTCTCTGTTGTATGTAATGTATATGTGCACAATATCTAACACAGTTTTGTAATATTATACGTTCATGGTGGTGAAAAATGGCCGGTTGTCTTAGATGTTCGAGCATTATTGACTCTCTCTCTCTCTCTCTTTCTCATATATGTTTGGCCTACTGAAAGGTCCGTAAACCTTTTAAAATACCTGACTAATTGTTTCCGGTAATTTCGAGAATAAAAAGGAAGTTCAAACTATGAAACAAAAACATAAGGATATTATTTGGAAAAAAACAATTGTTTGAGTGCCTTAAGAAAAGAATTATTAGAAACAATATTTATCTCAAAAAGCATCATGAAATCATGCAAAATAACGATAGCCCTATCACTTGTATTCAACTGTAACATGAGCCAAAAATCATTTTTGCAAAAGCTTGTTCTAAACATCCTTCATTTAAAAAACTTGTATTCTTTGAGGACATTTGCAAAATATTGTTAATAAATTATACTTTATATCCTAAAATTATCACTCTCCAGTGGCAATTCAATTCTATACTATTCAGTTTAGAGCAATGCTATGTAACCCAAATCTGTAAGCTAAATTTGCATCTCAAATGAAGGGGGATCATTGGATCAGTGGATCCCATTTAAAAAAGTTGATGAGACCCACTAATCCACTGGTCTCCCTTCATTTGAGATGCTAATTTAGATTGCAAATTTAGGTTACATAGTATTTCCTTTCAGTTTATAAAATTGTCATTAAATTAGGATTTGCGATGCCCAAGAAAACCTCTAGCCAAGTACCCTCTAGTGCCTCTTTTTAATTTTTCGAAAAGTTGTTGGGGTGGCCTTCACCAAGAACAATGTGCATCCAACACAATTTTCCTTTGTGTTACTACAAGATTAAAAGCAAAGAACAAATGCATTGCCCAATACAGTGAATAATGTTCTTTTTAAAGCAAAGCTTACTGTAACCTAGCATGCAAATACACTTTTTATACACATTCTTCTTTATGGGGTTTAGGACTTTGGGTTAAAATATTAATGGAGTAAGAAGATAGATTGAGAGAGACCCAACCTTCTTTTTGTTTTGCTTTTTGGGATCTTCTCATGCTCTTCTGGTCCCCATGACCATGAGTCATGTGGCTAGGGAGATCTCTCTTTTCTCTTCTATTTTGGTGTTTTTTTTTTTTTTCACTTTTGTTTAAGGAATCAAAGCATGCTTTGAAGCATGTGATTTCTTCCATAATTACTTTTCTAAGTATTAATTTTCAATTCCTTAAAC
Organism: Ilex aquifolium; assembly: GCA_951799425.1. Lineage (NCBI taxonomy): Eukaryota > Viridiplantae > Streptophyta > Magnoliopsida > Aquifoliales > Aquifoliaceae > Ilex > Ilex aquifolium. Next base: position 48,259,037 of record OX637393.1, read on the forward strand.
ACCTCTTTTGCTTCTAACATGCCCCCATACGCAGATACACCGTGGCATATTAATGACGATTCATTTTTATTCCTTCTTATCACGTTGTTAATCTCGAATTATGTGCTACAAGAAATAGAATTACATCAACCTGCAACAGGACTATTATTATTATTATTATTATTTCCAGATATTTATGATACTCCAATGCATTGTTTCCCTACTATTCAATGATTAAACTATGTCGTATGAGAATCGCATTCACCTCCATGATCATTGCTATGCTCCATTTGGTACGATGAAAAAACTGAAAGATGGAAAGTTAGAAAAATGAAAAGTTGAAGGGGTAGATAAAATATCATGTTTGGTAAGGAAGAAAAATACGAAGGATGGAAAAATGGATAGATTAGCTTTTCTTTCAACTCACCAAAGTCAATCCCTCCAAAATTGGAAGGAAAGTGGATAGAAAGTTAATTATTTTTGTTAAAATGTATCTTATTTGTCTATATATCATTTGATATATACATATATTATGTATACATTAATTTCATATATAAATATAATGATAAAATATGTATTTATATATTTGTTTAAAAAAATTTATAAAAAAATAAAAAATAATATTTTTTCTATCTTACCAAGCACAAAAAAAATTAATCATTTTTATTTTCCATCCATCCAACCAAACACAAATGAAAGAAAGTGTATCATTCTTACTTTCCTTTTTTTGATGATAGAAAGTATATCTCTTCTACTTTTTGATGATGCGCAAAATAGGTTTGCACACCACCTGTCAAGTAACAGTAATAAATGCGGTAATTAAAGTAGAGAGAGAAGACGAGAATTATAGTGGTTCGATCAATGTGACCTACGTCCACTTCTGAATGGTTAGAGTCGCCGAGTACTTTATTAGCTCAGGAGTATAGCGAGAGCAAATAGTACAAGTTTAGAAAATGAGAGAAGATATGCGTTCTGTTGAGTGTGATGCCCTCCAAGTGTTGGTGTGGCTTATAATTTATAGTCGCCCTCATAGCAGACTGGGGCGACTTAATATCAACTAAATAACTATTTTGGTGGGGCTGGCGATTTCTCCTCAACGGGAGGGGCAGTTGTGATGCTCTCCATGGGACTCGGTCAAGGGATGAGGTGAGGGCTGACCATTTCCAAGGCGGCGAGAGTGAGGCTCATGATGCTCTCTTGATGACGTAGTCAAGCTGATGAGTTTGACTGGGCTTGGATCTCATTGGGCCTGCTGGGTTTTTATAAGTTTGGGCATTTGATTATGACCGGGCTTTCAGCATGAATTTGGGCTTTTTGGACCTGACCCATCGCTTTTCATTCTTCTTACCAAACGAAGCATTATTGTTGTTGTCATTTTTATTGTTATTAGGGGTGTCCATGAATTGGATTACCCATGAGTCCCGTTATTTGGCCTGAAAAAAATAGGTCCGAAACTCGATAAACTCGATAGTTGGTCCATCCAAATCTGAGTCTAATATCTTTCAAGAGAGGGCTTGAGCCTACCCCCAAATCCATTACCCGTCCTGAAACTCAGTCCAATAGCCTGTCCGCAAAAAATTAGTTAAAAACCCATCTCAAGAACCCACCCATCTAGTCCAATCCATGGGCCCGCCCACCTAGCCCAATCAATATATGGAAACAAGTCTCTCAATGTCGGAATTCGAAGTTTTAGAAATTTAAATATTATAAATAATATATTCTTTTCTTTTTTTCATGTATTAAACACACACGCTTTAAATAATAGAGTTGTGCAAATGATAGATAGGTGGGTAGATGCCAACTTAATTGAGATGTGTTCATTCTATTGTAATGCAGTTCCTCTATATTTATAAATAAAATTATTCATTATTTACTTTCTATACATTTTGACTCTACTATTAATTCAAAAATATAATTTATAAAAATATTAAGTTACAAAAAATATTCATTATTTATAAATAAAATTATATATAAAAAGCCCGTCTAGTAGGCTTGTTCGCAGGCCCTCCCCACAGGCCCATACGCTGCACCAAAAGACCCGTCTGCAAGCCTGTCCAATGAATAGTAAATTGGGTTGTGGGTAATCTACCCCTACCAGAAACTCGATCCGACCCGCTTAATAATTCACTCGAGCAAGGACTTACGGTTACCCTATCATTATTATGGGACTAGCTTGCAAACCGTTTACTTCAGATAAATTATGCAACTTCTCATTTAAACTAAATTTGTACGATGGTCCATTTGCATGTTCAGACTAGTTAATCATTTTTTCCAAAGCGATTACAAACAGAATTAATCAATTGTACGATTCTCAATCAAGGGAAATACTATTTATGGTCAAAAATTCAAAAATGTAGTAAGTTTTAATTCAAAAAACATGTAAGTGAACCAAAAAAACTATAAGTGAACCAAAAAAAGTGATGCATCCCAAAAGTTAGTAAGCTCTACCAAAAAAATGTTAATAGACAGCCCCCTCCTTCTCCTGAACACCTTCTCAACACGGACTCAAGTTCAAAATTTTAACCTTGATAGCCAAACTCTGCTTTGGTCCACCACCGAGAGGCAGGATTGACCCTTAAGCTAGGCAATCAAAGCCGTCGCCTAAGGTCTTATATTTTTTGGGGCCTCAAATTTTTTTTTTAGATTTAGATTTACTTAATTTTAAATTACTTTTAAAAAAAATTAGATTCAAGTTTAATTAAATCTAGATTTATTTTTAAGGTCCCAAGTAAGATCAATCTTCAATTAAATCAAAATTTATTTTTCGGGCCCCTAAAATTTATTTATAGACGCAGGTTCAATGAAATCAAAATTTATTTTTATGAGCTCTATAATAGTATGAGATTCATTATATTAATTATAATACAATTCATGTCGTGGAATATACCATGTATAAAAAAAATTACATAATTGTTTCTTTCATTTATTGTTTTCAAATTTTTTGATGAACTTAAAAACTATGTATTTTGGTTTTTATTTTTTTTTAGAATTTGAAAATCTGCATTTCAAAATGCACCCAATTACTATTGGAATGGACCTTCATGCATTTCTCTTGCTTTTCTTAAGTTCTAGTTTTAAGACTCGATTGTACGTGACAAGTCAGCCCCTAACCGATAAAGATACCCAAAGAAGAATGATATCTTAGTATTTCATTGTTAGTAGTAGAGCTTTTGTCCTAAGCACGCTTCTAGATAACATCTAGGCAATGTCTCCCGACGTAGATAGACGACAAACTCAACACTCTAAAGTCTAAAGCATCCACATGTGATGAGAACATGTTTATGGTTTAATTAAATTCACAGTGTGTTTGTGCCAAATCACATCTATAGCGATGACAAATACTTATCCCTCCAGTAATATGTAACTGGGTTTGATTTTGAAAATGGGTCAACCCAAAATGAGAATTGGGCTACCCGCTCGTCTCTCCCAAACCTCCCTATGAGAGAAAATTATATAATGAAATTAAGTAATTATTTGATGAAATCAATTGAATTTCAAATGTTTTGTGCTAAATTAAGTTTTATTGTATTGTTCAGGTCAATTTTTTTTTCTTTCTTTTTGATGGATTTAAATATGAAAAAATAAAATAAAAAACTGATGGATTCAAATTTGCTAATATATTTTAAGGTTGCGAAGTTTGCAAGTCTG